>JAMPIV010019216.1:0-600000 GCA_024509875.1 Oreohelix idahoensis
AGTGAAGCGCCACCTAGTTTTTTATTTACTGAGTTTTTTCAGCTCATGAGGCCAATAACACAATACGTAAAATATAAAGACATAAGCTTATGCCATGGAAGCTACATATCCGATCTGCGGTGTGGTTGGGCGACATAAAAGTAGCGAGTATATGTACTAGTTAAGTACGGCCTTATCCTCCAGTTAAGCCTGTTTGTGGGGTACGCGTGATTGACTCACCATGCAAAATCAAAGTTAAATGTGCCCCTCACAACTATACCCTGCTCACCCGCAAAACTGTAGCACAACGCCCCACCCGTGAAACAAGCCTTCGTCTGGAGTGAAAATAAAAAATATGATAACTTCCCAGGATCCCGCCTGTACATGAGAAAAAAACAGGCACACAACCAATTTCAAAAAGCACAATGATACCACCCCGTCAGCAAGTGCCTGGCACACCCTGAGAAGCCCGGCGTATAAGAGGGCCAATGAAATCTTCATGGAACAACCCAAGCAGCAATTTCGGATCGAAATTTGTCTGACCTGGTTGGCACCGCCAACACAGAACCCTCCACCCTGTCCAAGACAACACATATTATGTCCCTAAGCCACTAACCAACCCCCACCTACCCGTTGAAAGCTCCCGAGTACTGCATCTCGCCCGCGTTCCTCACGTGCAACCAAAGCTGATGGGCTGCTGAAGACACCTTCCAGCTAATCTTTTACGCCCAGGTACGTGGGTCGTGCGACATATTGATGTGGCCGAGCTACTATAGCGTACTAGCGGACATCTGGCAAAGAGCATGGAATACTAACCGCTATTCCACGAACGTCGGAAGTTAGGCGATTGCCCATGGTGAAGGGGTGTGAGTTTTTTATGTGAGATGTGACTAATCGACGCCATTCTTTTGGACCATAGGGCTTCATTTTGATACGGAGAGTAATCCATTTGACAAACAATATCCAAAAAAAAAAAAATTGAGTCATCCCGCTACAAGATGTATGAAGGAGAAATCGCTCGATACACTGGGTCGAGATTACAAACATCTTTGCATTCGATTATACTCCTGAACTAGAGGACTAGATCTTTAGAGAGGTTACAATTTCGGTGCACCCCTAATACGTACCGATAATTAATGTAATGCTCGAGGTACCCACTTGTTACGATGGAATCACAAGGTAAAGTGGAAAAATTGAGGATTATTTTTTCGCGTCCTGACCTAATAGTAACCATCATATCCTCACGGCGGTCTGCATTGAATATTTTCACAGACACCATTTCCAAAAGTGGACCGAGATGCTCAGGTATAATCTGTACTATCACATTGAGAGTAATTTTTTTAGCACCGAAAAATTTATGGTTCGATGGAAGTCCTGTCGAGACCTAGAGAATGCTAAAAGTACGTAAAAAAAAGGCCCCACATGCATTTGTTGCTTTCTAATATCGTGTCTAGTGTGTGCATGTATTATCGGCACACTCTTTCACGATACGGACCGAAAATGACTCGAAGCAAGAAAAGCACTGCCATCCAAAACAAACAGTGAAAAAAATAGACCATAGGACGTTAATGGAGATACCCCAATTCGGCATGAAGCGATCAGATCGGAGATAGGTAATGAATGCGCCCAAATTGAATTAAGGACCTAGCATCTGGTCTATTAACTAGGAATTAGGGACTTGACGCATTAATGCGTTGCTCGAGTGTCTTGCTATGTTGTAGATGCAGGGGAAAATTAGCTGGACAACGTGAATATGCAGTTATTGAATGAGAACAGATTCCTACGAAGGGTGAATGACTATACAGCACAGTGTGGTTCAAGCTGCCTCGCCATCATTAGCACAGACACACGTAGGGGGTTTCGAAATACTATGGATAACAAATTGGAGCGCGCGCAATGCTCCCCCTACGATGGACGGGCTCAAAAGAGGGACATTTATGAAAGGTTCCGGTAGTATGACGCACAATGCATGGATTAGTAAACGGCGTAGGAAGAAAATTGGTGAGGTGGCTTTGATTATTATATAGGTAAGCATAATTTGGACGGAAAGCAGGTATTTGAGCAGTTGGTGGGGTTAACAGGTGGCGCCGAGGATGAACATACGGCCAAGGACTAACGCAGCCAGGGCATGGGTAGACGTAGCATCGAATAGATCAGGACGAGGAGGTGCGGGAGTATCCGAGTTAGGGCTCAGTTGTCAAATGGGTGGGTCAGAAGTGTGGTAAAAAGGCGACGGGGAGGTGCAAGTCGACATTATAAATCGTCAGCGCTAGGAAGACAGGGAATCTTTAGGAGAATGTAAACACAATAACTGATTATACAATGGGGTTTAAGAACTTGAAGGGTGGGAATAGTGAACTGATAGAACACTAAAATGCTAGGGCCTAGTAACAGTATGTGGAGAATTAGAGTTTGTTCGGCGGAAGTATTGGATTGTCGAGAGGCCAGAGGGTAGTGCCTGAATGACATGCGTAATCATTGGGGGGTAGGACAAAGGTGTACCGATTACGCGATCAGAGTGAATGTCGCTGGTGGTGGGACAATTAAAGAATTCCTCACAACGCCGCACAAACCACCCACCCACAGCTAATTATGTAACATTTTCTTTCCATACTACCTAAGTACCATGCCAGGAAACACCAACAGTAAATACGCGAACTGAACCTCAATGATAATAATATCTAGTGACGAATCGACACAACCTCACTAACATTCTGCAATTGCCATCCGTGCGTAAACCAGATGCAACCAATTTCTCCATGATGCCATTAAGTATTCCACTAAAATGTCGAAGTTTAGCCAAGCATGGTTGTTTATGCGTGTGTACTTTATCGATTTGTAATAATGAGTGTTTGCAATGTAAACTAAAGTTCACTTGTGGGTAGTATACCGGTTTTAATTTACACAACTCTAAACGCCAGAGCCCATAATACATAGAATCCCATTACCCCTTAATGTCCACTGGACACTCAACGATTTGAACCAATTTAATTCTTTCATAATTTGTACATAACATGTATTTAATGAACGGGTTTGAGTTGAGATGTTACGGGGAGATGCTTTGTATTATTTCCAAAGACGGTCCCGGAGAGAATACCCGCAATCTGTGATTTTATGAATGTACAGAATGGCTATCGAGTGTAATGTATCGCATTGAAGTTTATTCTGAGTTAACAGTTACACATAGATATTTTAGACGGGGGAGTGGAATTGGTGGAACTTGTAATGCACGTAGGTGCTGCTCTTTAAAAAGAATTATTGGAGCAGTGGAATTTGAAGCACAGAGGGGACTGTTAATTAATGAAAATTAATGCGGGGACCACGTGGTTTTAGTAAACTACTTAAAATACTGGGATGTTTATTTAATTAGTTATCGCAAACACTGGGGTTTTGTGTTTAAAACTTGAAATTAGTTTAAGTAAAGCAGATACAGAGCGTAACTGTTTTATAGCGTTATTGTTTTTGTGCCAATGTGACCTTGTATTCTAGTGTATGTTCCAAGGATTGAAACCGTAGCAAAGGATGTCCATGTTAACGGAAATTAATTTTTGTCATATATTACATTTTGAATGGTGATTTTATTTACTGCGATAACGGGACAATGTTTAATAATTCCGGCGAGGTCATTTTTAATTTTTGTTTTTGATCGACTGCATGAATTTAGTGTCAGTGTACGAAAAATGATTAAACGTATCTTTTTTGCACAATTATAGACTACAGTGAAAAACTTTTGTGTTTTTTATCAGGGGTAGCTACAAGCACAATACAAAGGAGACGCCATCTAAGTCAAAGCGAAGCGCTGCGATCTGCATTACACACACCAGTCGAATGTATTATTTGAGGAATCTGGTAGAGAGCCAGTCAAGACAAGGGACCTTGAAGTGGTGGGAGAGCTGAATTTTGTGGGGCCAAGATCCTAATTTGTATGGTGAGTGTATACCTAGGGAAATAGACAGGGAGTTTATATCTTTGTTATCTAGAAATAATGTTATTGATGTAAGTTGACATTCGCTGTGGGCGCATTAATTCAGTTATTGTCTACAGCTCCAAGTACCGCGGCACCGAATGGGGATAAGAGTCGAAACACATTAAAACATCACAATATATCCCCACCGGCAAACCAGTTTGGTACCTCTCAGAAAAAACAGCCTAATGCAGGCAAGTTCCTTCCATTTCCGTTAGATATTCGCAGAAGGCGGAAAAGAAGATGAAATTACGTGTTTTTCCGAGAAAGTCAGAGGTGAAGGACATATTCTATCCAAGTGAGGAATAGCTATATCTGATTATTATACCGTATATAAATCCTGGTACGGACAATCTGGATGCTTCGAGGTCATGTTTTACGAACACGCAAATGGAGCGGCATGTCTTGCTCCATTATCCCGGTAGAAAGCTAATTATTTCATGCTTCGTAACGGTGGCCCATGTAATCCACGCAGAGCACGTGCGTGTTAAGAGCCTCCCACATACCTGCAAATAAGGCTAAAACGGGCCATCCTGTCAGAAACCAACGATGTGAGGGTGACACTTTAGTTAAGCTCCAAAAATGTCAGCATTATACAGTATTCTAACCACCTTCGCTTCGAATCCAGTCCTGGTTCTTTTTATACCTAGAATCAGCTCAGATCCATTGTTGGGACCCAGCATAACAGTGTGCTTTAAAAGTCCGACATCTCTACCATGTACACTGTTTACAATCTAGAAATGGACCAGAACTGAATACTTTACTTTTACCCGTGTCATAAGACTTTGATCATCGATGCTTTTTTTGATGTCAGATAGCTCAGTGCTGCTTGAAGATTATAGAGGTTGCGCATAGTTAGCATGTGAGCAGTGATTAGCTCGTCAGGAGTAATTTCGAAGTGATAGGCTTTGCTTAAGTATACCGCGAATGTCTGATGGTCAGAAGATTGGTGTCAAGTAGACGTGATTCGAAGTAAAGTTCAGCTATGACGTGTGAAAAAATTTTATTCATCTAAACATTAAGTAATTACATTAGACATGATCAAGTTAGATGCCTGGTACCCCTAGGACCATCATATATACATCACGAGTCTCCCCGCTAAGCCAAGCCATACGCAACCAGTTGGCTTACCGTTTTTTAATCTATAACTTTCACAGTAATTATCACATGAACACTCAGGAAGTTAGATCAATATCAAAATGTGAGGCAGGACATTGAAGAGGGATCCGTTTTGGATATGGCAAAAATTCACATTTTATAGACGAGTAATATGACTGGCTTCTATTTACGTGATCCAGAAGTTCTTGGCGTAACTATCAGCACTTTTAATTTTTATTTATGACATTATTTGAGTTTTGTCCCAGAACGTACACAGCTAAAACTGTACGCGCATTATAGATCTGGGATACCATCAAACTTTATTTACGTACAGTATCTTAGTCTGAATTGTTTGTATCGTGGTGTATGTGAATCGATTAAGTAACCTTAAAACCTTAGGGTGAGTTCTAGAGGTAGTGAAACTACTAGCGATCTAATATTTTCCTGACTGGCGATATAGAGTCCAAACTTAGGTCACTAGACCCTCGGACCAATCAGTTTTTTCAACTGTTCACATAAAATGTCTACTAATCATGTTTCATCTGAAATGGAGGTTAGAAAACTCATCTATTCAGTCTTTGGCTTCTACTAGGTGTCTTTGTTCAAATTTTAGCTTAGAACTAGTTTACCTCTTACTTGGACCTTAAATCCACTTCGTAGACAAACTGCCCCATCACTTAAACGATTGTTGAGAAAAGGCAGTGTCTACTGTACCTGAAACATCTGATCGTACTATATTGGAGTCTTAACCTGAGTTACAATTGCAGGTCCTGCTAACCTTGTATCATGACTGCGATAATGAGAGTATAGATTTATTTTTAATGATTTTTGCTTGTTTGATTGCGTGCTTGTTTTATATCATTACGGTCGGAGCGAATTAGGGTGAAAAGCGTTTTCATACAACTTCAGTAAGCATTGATATTGAAGAAAGTAACATGTTAATAACTATTGAACTCCTGCAACATTAATGAAGTAATTAAATGCCTTCGATGTTAGAAGTCCTGTAAATATTTAGATCACATGTACACACAGGATGATCATTTACAAAATATGAGCAGAACATAAGTCCCGTATAAGTCATCAAAATAGCATTAAATTAATCAATAAATTGTAACGTAGACTGCTGGTTTACGTGTCAATTTCCGTTTAAGTCTACAATGCAGTAATTGTCGTCAGAACATCAACAGCTATTATGCACGCGCAATACAGACATGTCTACCTGCCGACAGTGAGACTGCGTAGTTCTGAATATTGCAGAAATATGGAATTATGGAACATTAATTCTCCTCCTTCTGAGGATTCTAGTTAAACACTAACCTCCATAAGTTTCCTCTCATATAGAGTTCTAGGACTGACCCTGGTCCATCATAAATGCACATATAAATGGCTATATCATGCCATTGAATTGGAAGGTTAGTAGAAAACGCAGCTATTCAGTCTTGGCGGTCAAGTAAACAAAGGGTACGTCTCGCTAGTTACCGTACTGTGGGAACCAAACAACTGCTAAACACGTCCATAGATCGATCGTGTATGAAGCGTTCAGTAATTGAAACATCTATCGCAATATATTAAATGTCTTAACCTTTACAATTGCACGTCTGGTAACCATAAGCAGACGGCGTTAATATCATAACCCGAAACAATTCCCTGTACACCGGGGAAAAAAAAAATCGATAGATTTTTTTTCAATATCTATCCGACTTAACAATTTTTCAAAAATTTAACACCCGTCATGTGACACTATGTCCGCACGAAAGTTCTGAGTAGAACCGTTTGTATCGTGCGGTCATGTCAACTAACAATTTGATCCCATAGTTCCATTCTAACATTAATCATATTAGTAATATCAATAATTGAGTGCCAATATAGAGATAACAAACTAAATAATAAATGCTGTGTAAATGATCCAATAAGAGAATGATAAGCAATTTAAATTATAAAGTAAGTGATCCTGATCGTATTAGGAAATGTCATAAAGGAATTAATGTTGCGAACTAATAATAACATTACTAAAGAATAAACTATTGAGAAAGTTAAAATTAATAAAGAATTCTATTTAACACGAGAAAAGGTATAGTGGATAGCGAAGAAAAGAACAAAAAAAGATTGAGAAGAAATAGAAAGAAATTCGAATATAAGTTTAACTTAATTGTGTGTGTTAAGTTTTAGTGAATAATAACTATCTAATTTAACTAACTAAATAACGTATAGGTACAATTAAAAAAAAATATTAAATCTAATACTTGTGTGAGATTTTATTATTTTTCTTCTTTTCATAATTTTTTCTTCTTTTACTTAATAATTTTCATGTCATCTCTCTATTTTTTTGGTTTTTTTGTTTTATCATTTCATTTATCTTCATTTTTCTTCACATTTTCATTATTATTTGTGATAATTAAATGAGCAATTAAAGAAAGATTTTACAGTATAACTGAATTGAATTTAGTAATAGGATATAGAACTGTGAATGTGCATCCATCTGTAAGATCCCCTTATCATCTGAGTGTAAATTCTGTTTCTAGACAAGCCAGATTGTGTTGAAACATTTCTAAAAACTGTCGGACAGCGATCAATGAATCAATCCTATCCTTAGAGATCCAATGAATTAAGTGCACAATAGGAAATAAATAAAGTATATCGAACTTTTCGAGTCAGATTCATTGTTTCCATGATTGTCTTCAACGAATATTCATAATAAAGAGTATGTATGGGACGAGTCTAGACGAAAGTTCTCAAATGTCAATATGTACCATAACCTTGAATTGTTCCTTTAGTTTCAAATTCTGTGATGTTCTGATTCATAGCTAGTGTTTTCAATGAAATATGTAAATTTGAAGTCCAAGGTCATAAGTCTTTCCCTTCATAAGTTGAGATAACTTCCGTTCTAATCCAAATTGCGTATGATGTTGGACTTGAGACCGAGGATTATCTAGTCAAGGAATGATCACAACTTAGACTTGATTATATCGTCGTCAATAGGAATAAACGTGACAAAGCAAGCTCGCGCACAATGTGTGCAAGTGTATGAGCGTTTTTTTCAGTATGCCAGAGAGAATAATGTTTACAAGTGTGAAAAATGTCAAATGAAGCTGCAGGCATGAATCGAGCGTACATCCATGGCGCGAGTTTTTGAGACTTTTGTTGTGTTTCGGATGTCTAGCGCAACAGATGCAGACAGCACGCTGGTACTGGTCTATGTGTATGTGTTGAAATGTATGCACCAAGCCAGAGGAACGTCCTTCTCTAGTTATCGTGATGTAGCCCATTAATAAGTGTGATTAAAAGTATCCTTTGTCCCCTGTGGATATACTTTTGGTTTCTGCCGGCTCTTATTAGCTGTTCTGTGACAAATATACTACTAGTAGGTATGTGATGTGTCTAGAAAGCGCCGGATCTCCTGGTTTCTGGAAGAGCAAGGGCATGCATCCGAAGTGGCTGTAGGTTTCTGACAGCTTGAGCATAGTCTCGATTCGTTAAGAAAAATCTTTATTGGTAAAGCATCGGGAAGTGCTAAAAATATGTTCCATCATGGTCGCAAAACCGCAAAATATTCTATAGAATTTATTCTGTTGGGAAAAGAGGTTTCTAGGTTTGTGCGATATAACCAGCGTCCCCATTGTCAACCTCAATCACGCAGGCACCGTGATCTCTATTTATTATAACAATGAAGACAATACAGCCGTGGATTTCGAGGATGACGCAATGTTCTTATTAGGTCATCGAAATCTACTGTACAAAAGATAGTTGGGAACAAGTCCTACAAAACTCCTGACACTACTTTCTTTCTTCTATCATTTTCGTCTGTGAGAAGAACATGCAATTTATAAGAATGTTTATCTTATTTGTGTCGCGCAGCGACTGGGGATTACTTGGCTACTGTACACATAACAGTTTCGGATATTAGTCCCGAATCCAAATGATATTTCCCAAAAAGGATTTTATTAATCTCTATTAACAACGCTATACGAACCATTAGCGTATGATTTAACGAGCCATGTTAGACAGTGATAAATGCACCTTTAATCTGTATTCGAAAAACAAATCTAAGTCTCCCGAACATGTTTTTCCCGTCAAACAACGCGACATAAAACAAGCCATTATGTTCGTCAATTATATGTAATAGACGTTCGTGGGCTACCTGACCTAAAAGTTTGTGAGTATCGCATATGCGAAATACAATGGTAACTTTCTCAATTAACAAAGTCCTAAAAGGCAATCAACACAAACCACTGAAGTAATCTGCGCGAGAGAAAACCAGATTTGTTGGTAGTGAGAGTAAGAAAAAGTTCGGTGGTAAAGTCTCATCTTAAGCCTATTTTCTATTATCGCGAGATCTCAGATTGGTAATTCTGCCATAAACTATTACTAATTTATTAACGTCTACGTCTTTACAAACAATCAAAAAGTTATATCTTCTAGCTGTTTGAAGATAGTAACAGTGTTTGTAGCTATAGGATACAGATATGAGTCGACGTCAGTCGATAAGTGTGATGTGGGTCTTGTCGTGCTTCGACTAACTATATTTCTAGCATTGCAACATTTGTCTCTACTTATAGTCAACACATAAGTATCCTGATCGTTCTATTTATTGCGTCCTCTTCAGCTTCCGGAACAATCACTAATGGATAGAAGTAGAATAGGCGAAATTACTAGTCTCAAAATTTATTCCCTAGAGACAACATCAACGTTCCAGTTTTCTCTTTAGTCTAAACGTATTCTCTACATGCAAAGAGATATAAATATTTAATAACGTTAACGAAGAAAATAGGGGGATGTACCCCGTAAGTCAAGAGCTGTGCTATATTTCAAGATCAATTGAGAGCTCTAATGAGTCTATGACATGAGAGATAGCCGATGATGCGACCCGTAGACTACTGGGCCAACACATATCTTTATGATAAGAGATTGGAGTTGAATAGAGATTTTAGCGCAATCTGTAGAACGCTGCGTCTTTCTGAGTATTGAGGTCTATAACCGTTGAAGAGATGCGGTATTACAATTTACCCGCCACAAGATTCAGTAGGTTTAAACTACTTGGCGTACCGAGTAAACGTGGTGAACTGATCTAAAATCCATAATATACATAGGAAAAGAAAAGAAGTTCTCTTCTATCCTTCATGACGATTAGAGATTCTGTGGATTATAATAAAACTAAGTTACTATACATGACTGGATGCTTGTCCCTCAACAGATTAGCTCAATGAACATAAATTATTCAGAATCATAGAGATAAAAGAGTGTTGTTAATACTAGTTCTACATTGCGAACGTGTATGAGAGAAAATCTTCTTAGTATTCGGCTCTACTATCATTGTCTTACTAATATAAGTATTATCTTTTATTTCTCTTGTTAGTCCCACTCTCTGATACGGATCTTCTATAGAACAGCGCTATATCACCGTCGGATAATTTTATCAATGAACTATCTGAGCAGCGATGTAATAAAGCGACCATATCACTAATGATCAAATAATTTTACTATTGTTGTCTATTATTAATATAGTAAGCGAAACGTACAAACACATAAAGTCCTCATACGCCTATGGAATAATTTTAGGCTGTTAAATTTCGTCGAGACCAATTCTTTTGGTAAAGAACTTGCGTAGACGCCATATAGCTTGTTACGCAGAGCACCACTAGACAAAGAGCTTGATTGCGCCGAACTGAGACAAGGACTTCAAATTAATCGTTCTTAATATTCTTGTCCTGAAGATTTAATCACATTAACACATCGTTGTAAATATGAACTGAAGTCTGTCCCTGTAGTCCCCATCTCAGTCGATCAATCTTAATAAGGTCTTCATTTAATTGTAGCGTCCCCATTAAGGAACCAATCTTTGGAATAGAGCACTCAAAAAACTTAACGTATCACAAAAGGGAGATGAAAAAGCCAGTCTTGTTCATAGGGAGAGATAGAGCGGTATTATCACATCCGAGAGACGTCAAATAGAATATACAGCGTGGAGTGCACTTCTGCTGTCCCAGCGTACATGATTGTGGAGCTTAACTATTGAACCATTAAGATGTAATAGTTCAAGCTCTGAAGTGTATCACAGTCTGTATATAGCAATGGATTTCAAAAATCTCTTAAGGTTCTCAACTGCAATCCATTTACACAAAGAAATAGAGAAAAAATACTACGTCTTAACAATTCCAATCATGTTCCAAGTTCTCTTTCATGGACTAATATTCCTTCATTGAGGTGTCCCAGATATGAACTGTTAACATGGTCTGATAATAAGATATTTCTAGGAAACCCTATCTAAGAAAAGAGGATGAGAATGTAGTGCCTCAGCTACATTCTGTGTAGGGTGGGGGTCTTATGGGGATAGAGTTCTGACAGCCGTGTTGCACATAAGTACAAATGCCACGTAAAAGAAACAATCTATGGCCCCTCTCGATGGCCGGATGGTAAGCAATGGTCCAATAATCTTTGCCATGCTTGGCTAACGATCTTTTAACTGGATATTACTCACTCACACACTCTATCCTGAATAGGCGCCGTGTGAAAAGCTCCACGTGCTTTCACTTCTGGCATTAGTACAGGAACGTAACATACCTGCGAAATATCTCTTGAAACTCCTGCCCCAAAAGAAATGAAGACAGTACTCGAGATCGTGTTCGAGTATATCCCATATGTCCAGCACAATGTGAGTCATGTGCATGTTGAAGAATGTACCGTCTAAAAGTATACGGGACCATAACTTGTTGTTTCATTTGTGATTTGTCATTAAAACATCTAATCAATATGTCAATTTTAATAACAAACCAATGTTTGTTAATATTAACATGAGGATAGATTGTCAAACTTTATTCAACCAGGCTTAAAAAAAATTTTTTTTAAAATGTTAATCCTCTTTTTTGTTTGGTTTGCAAATGTTTCCCTGTCAATATGAATTGACTACAAATTACCACTTGTTGTCTGCATCCATTTTTATTTATCACCCAACTTTTCTCCATGAGTTGAGTCCTGCGCTCTAGACCCGTTCCACGACTGCGGTTCCTCCCAGTGCAAAGTGTTATGTTATCTCCCATTCTGAGTAATCTTCATCTGGAAGTAACAGATCTTTACTATCTTTACTGCCTGTGTATACGACCAACCAGTCAGATCAGCGTATTAGGCTTTTTATAGGCAATACATACAATTACGTCATTCCCTGTGAAAAAAAGGTGTGTTCTAACCCATGAATACAATAGCTGTGGGGTAAAACTCAATAGATTCCCCCCAAATTTTCATTGCAACGGACATAATCCCCCGTTGCACCAGCTTTAGGATGTACCAGCGAACTGTGCGTACACGCAGATCGTCCGTGGATCCTGAATCCCTCAGCACTGAGACGACGGATCCATTAAACTAATCCCTGTTTTTTTAAAAATTAGTAAATCCTCGTATGCCAATCGGTTTTTGCCTGCAAGAAACCTACGCTCTGGTGTGTAATATTTCCCGCGCAGTTTTTAGAGGCACGTGTTTGCTTTTCGCCCTTCCCGTGAAAAAAACAAGAGATCAGCATTTTAGGCAACTATTTACGCGCCCCATTATTAGAAGTTAAAAATAGCAAAAACATTGCAGCAGAAGGGACTGTGTGTAGTAATTATTCAGTTCACGTGGGACCATGAGTCTATAGGGTGGTAGTTATATATAAATTTTGGAACTGCTGCCCCTGAATTATGGTGGTAATGAGAATGAATCGCCGAGAATTAGTGATCGATTCCGAGTATAATAGTATATAGAATTATCTCCTCCTTCCACTATAGTAACTAATTACACGATGTCTCGGAGTCCATGGATAGATTTACCATATCCCAGTTTACTGTTTAATATTGGGAGTACTTGATCCGATCTAATAAATGATTTGTATATGTTGACCTATATGTAGGTGTAGTGTTGTTTTTTAGGTGAATAAATTTTCTAAATCTCGTGGATCCTACCACTTTTGAACTCGATTATTTAATATGTCTTAGAAATCATTATTATTATGGTTGCCCTGTCTGGAAAGTTGATCATTGTGATTTTCTGTTGGTAACCTGCTTCTTGTCTCACACTGTGATGGTCATTTGTTGTTGTTTAATATGCATTTGAAAGGCCAAAATTATGACGCCACAGGTAGAGGTTCTCTCTAATGAGTGATTTAGAAAATGTATTGCGATTTCGTATGTAACCAGAACAGTAGTATTACAAGAAATTATTTTATCTCCAAATCGTCCATATAGTACCTGGATTTACGCTTCCTGCAAATATGCTAAAAAATGGCTTGGCTAACCTAAGATAATACCTAAATCCACGTAGTATAAAATCAACTAATTAGTTCGTAATGATTTGTTGAAGCTTCTGCCAGTTCAACCCATCTATTAAATTGTATTTGCTATAATCGCAATGAATCCTGCAAAATCTTTTGAGATTCATGTAAAATTCCCTTAAAATTTTCAACCTACATTGTTCCGTCAGTCCAGGTGAAACCTTCGTAAAAGCAGAAACTTAAATAGCACCTTTTTATTTTGGGTCTATTATGGTGTTAACGCACAGGATCTATTTATTATTTTTTTCGTTTGTCTAAACATATTTTTTTTGATATGGTATGATTCCATTCTTTTTTGACTTGTAATGTGTGTAATTTATGTTTTCTATGGTCAAAGGGACATAATCCGAGTTATCGAAACTACAATTTGTTAGGAGTTGCCTTCTCTTGTATAGAGACACGTTCGGTCTATAATTTCTTGAACGAAGCGTGACCACATCTCCTTATTTGGTAGTATCAGTCAACTATGGTAGATGTCTGAAACCTTTCTTAACGCTTCTTTTCATGACCATAAAAGGCGCGACTGTGTAAGACTTTTATCTCGAATGTTCTTCGAATCGTCTTATTGTGAACGGCAACTCAGAGATTGTCGTTCTGCACATGTCAAACCGGGAGTTCGTTCTGTGTGTTCCGCCCAGTTGGGGCAGTTTAGAAATGGTTTAAGAAGCGAGCAGACGCAACTGCGTCTTGTGATTCTCTGAGGGAAATACAGTGACTTAGTGAGTTAGTTAGCTAACTAGACTATTTCCCAGTATTATGCAGCCTGCCTGGAGGCATATGTTCATGGTTGATTTTCCGAAATAAGGTAATTCCTCTTGTATCGAACTTTATGCTATCGTCTAGAGGTTCGTCATTTTGTCGCCTATTTGCTCGCCTGTGTGATGCAAAATGGAGAGGTACTTTGACTAGGATTAAGTCACCGGTATCTGTATACCTGAACTAGTTAAATATATATGGGTCGCTCTAGACCAACAAGACTGTTGTCTGTGTTCCAGGATTCGTTATATCGGAGATCACGTCCAAGTCAGATGGTTAGACATAGGAACATTATAAAGGTCGAGCTGACCTGTAGCCCATGTATGCTATTCACGTGCAGACAGTGAACGGACTTATTGTATACAACTGATCTGCTAGCATCAGAATGGGAGCATTTATTATTGTTTATGAACATTGAAGATCTGTAGCTGACACTGTTGCAGAAGTTATAGAAATTATTATTATTTATACAGCTTCACGAACTAGAACTCTATGATTTATGAATTTCTGAATCTATTGAACTGTGATGTCTTATGACGCATATATATACAACAGCTATCATTGCTGACTACAGAAATTGTTTTCAATGTGCCA
Organism: Oreohelix idahoensis; assembly: GCA_024509875.1. Classification (NCBI taxonomy): domain Eukaryota; kingdom Metazoa; phylum Mollusca; class Gastropoda; order Stylommatophora; family Oreohelicidae; genus Oreohelix; species Oreohelix idahoensis. The sequence continues at coordinate 14,688 of JAMPIV010019216.1, forward strand.
TATCATCTTGCTGAACTCGTTAACTATGTTGATGTCATAAGTATCATGACTGTTTTGTGGCGTGCAATAAATGGAAGAAACTTATACAACGAAGTTACCCTTTCTATGACTCTACACGTCATGTTGCCTGTGTGATAACCCTAGTGAACTGTTTCCACTACCACATACACAGCCAACATCCTAAGAATCAGAGAAGACACCAGTAACAACTTACACATTAACACCAGGTTGTCGATTAAAGGTGGGCAAGTTACCACTTCAGCACAAAATCCACCCTTATCATTTTATTTGTGGCCAGAGCTGGTTCTATCATCTGATATTTGGTGCGCACCATATCAATTCATTTGTTGGTGGCCGATAAGATTGTGGTTCACGGTCCTCAGGGGTACTGTTTTGCGGGGTCAGAAGGGGTCCGCCGTAACAACTGTTGCAGTATTAGAAGCTCATTTCCTTCGTCATGGCTGTTTATGGGAGCAGAAGTTAATCAAGCGGTTGGATCATTATCCTCAGAATGCTGATTACATCCTGTTCTGCACCGTGCTGACGCTGGATTTATAGAAGTTAAGTGGCCTGTTTTGTTTGTGAACTGTGCCCTTATGTTCTAACTGAGCCTTCTGTACTTTCACACTTTCTCCTATTGTTTTCATGATACATGTTTATATGTTATATGTTATTTGTTTATTTTTTGTATATTTTATATGTTTATATTTTCAGCGGGTTTTTTCTCGTTTGGGCGGGAGTCTTTGCAGTAGAAGATACCACGTCACAGAGGTTCTACTGTTAGCGTTTTTCGTTAGGGACTGTGCGAATTTCCTACAGTGAAATATTTGCTAGCGACAATCGTTGCTTATATCTGTTTAGTTGTGACGAGTTGTTGTGCTTTATTTTTGTTTCTTGTATATATATATATATTTTTTTTTCTTTTTTTTCTTTTCTCTCTTTCTTTGTGTTTTTAGTTTCGATTTCGATTGTTTGTATTTGTAGGGCTCCCCTTTGCTATTATTCAGTTCTTTACGTATATTTTTGTGTATACACTGTAGCGTCATTTGTTAGTCATATCTTCGCATATTTCTTTTTAGTTTTGCTGTTTGTGTATTTGACTTATGCGAATGTTTTCGTATTGACTCTGATCTTTGTTATTGTTTACATTGACTCTGATCTTTGTTATTGTTTACATTGACTCTGATCTTTGTTGTTGTTTACATTGACTTTGATCTTTGTTATTGTTTACATTGTTGATGACCTTTGTTATTGTTTACATTGTCTTGTTATTGTTTACATAGTTCTTGCATAGTTAGCTTTCACTATTGTTGATATATGCTCATGCACTATTGGTCTATAGTGCACTTATCATAACAAACTGGTGTTTTTGCTTATGCACTATTGTAGTGCAGTTATGATAAATAACTGATGATTATGCACTGATTTGGGTAGTGCACTGTTCATTAAGAGGTGACTTGTGATATTATTATACATTTGATAATACAAGTTGGTGTCAACTCCTGTTTCCCACAGAGATTGGGTTCAACATAGAGATTATACAAGCACTTTATTAAGTCTTGTTGCTATTTAACATTGAAATAAGATAATTAATTATTTCAGGTTCTGTACTCACATTTTGGACATCATGTCTACATTTGAGTACTTTATTGAGCAGGGTAAAGCCCTTGGGAAGACAGGTGATAAATTAGAAGAATTTGCGACTGTTCAATATGCCAAGGCATTGAAGTCGGAAGAAAAGAAAATGAAAGAACAAACTGAACAAAAGAGAATAGAAGCTGAAATAGAACAAAAGAAACTGCAGATGCAGGTGGAGGAAAAAAGATTTCAAATGGAAATGGAAAAACAAAAAAGAGAAGCAGAATCTCAGGAGAAGAGGCTTCAGGCTGAAGCTGAAAATAAGAGACTTGAAAAAGAAGCTGAAAATAAGAGACTTGAAAAAGAAGCTGAAAATAAGAGACTTGAAAAAGAGGCTGAAGGAAAAAAGTTACAGGCCCAGGCTGAAGAAAGAAAGTTACAGGCTGAGGCTGAAGAAAGAAGGTTACAAAGAGAGGCTGATGAGAGAAAAGCAAAAATGGAACATGATGAAAAAATCTTAGCTTTAGAGTTAGAGAAGTTAAAGTTATTGAACACTGGTAATGCTAATGATGCAAATAAGGTGTCAAATAAGACTAATGCTAAGGATTTCAAGCTTAATCTACCAGCATTTAATCCCTCAATCGATGATATAACATTTTATCTAGATAGATTTGAAAGTGCATGTAATGTGCATAATATAGATAAAACATTATATGTGTATCATCTGTCCAAGATACTTAGAGGTGATGCTTTGACTTTGTTGAGTATGGTAGATGTGCCTGACAAAAACAACTATGAGGTTGTCAGGGCGGCATTGTTAAAGAAGTACCAACTTAACGAGGACGGATATCGTCTTTAAATTTAAAACCATGTTACCAGAAACTGGAGTTGAATTCTCTGAATTCATCTCAGGCATCCGTCTTACTTTTTTTACGATGGGTTGAGTTGTCTAAGACAGAAAATACATTTGAAGCTCTTATGGATTTACTACTTAGAGATAAGGTTATGTCTTCTGTTAATGAAGCTTTTCTATCTTTTCTTCATGAGCGTAAGCCTAAAAACATAAAAGAAATGGAAGAATACTGTAGCCAGTATGTTACTGCGCATCCGCACATAACCATTAGTAACTCTAAGGTGAAAGAAGGTCTGCCAGTTGCTTCGGCAGCACCTTATGGCCCAAATTTTATGCGTAAATTTCAGGTTAGCCAGAAAAATTTCAATAAAAAGAGTAATCGTAATTATGCCCAGAACCATAGTGATCAATTCCAGGGTGATTCTTCTTCCCAGAACTGGAGACAACCTAATACTACACGTTATTCTACTCCGGTTAACTTTAGAAATTTTCACAAAGGTAATCGGTATAGAGGAAAATATTTTATGCAGAGACCTCAATACCAAGATAATAGAGGTTCTCAACAGCATAGAGATAGTAATGACAGTTATGGAAACTGGAACTCAAACCAGGATAAAAATTACAGTAGGGACTTTAATGATAATTGCAGAGGCAATAATGGTCGCGGTAGATCGCAACATAAGAGAAAAAAGATATCAACAGACAAACTCTGTTCAACAAGAATCTCAGGGAGCAGATAAACAGGTTAATAATGATAAAGACCATAATGCTATCGGATGCTCATCTTTTGATTTTGGTAGGGCAAATAAATGTATCCAATGCAGTACTTTATTTGATCCGAAAAAACCGTTAGTACTTTAAGCTGTGGTCATCCTTTGCCCGCTCTTCCTGCTAATGTTGCTCATGATGGGAGAGGTTCTCTTATATTACATAAGGGGCTAGTAAATAGTAATCCAGTCTCAGTGTTGTTTGATTCTGGATGTACTACTGTCGGCGTTAGGCAATCTCTTGTAGATCCATCCTGTGCTACAGGAAAAGTCATCAAATGTGTCACATTTGGTGGCACGTTAGAAAAGTATCCTACTGCTATAATACACATTGCTACTCCTTTCTTCACGGGAGAGGTCCACGCGTGTCTACTTCCAAACCCTATTGCGGACCTTATTATTGGTCGTATTCACGGAGTTAGGGAATGTACCCCACAGCAGATTGCTGTTTGGGAAGAGCAAAACATTGAAGCTACCAATGCGGTGGTCACAAGAGCACATGCTCTGGATCCACCTCAAACTTCATTAACTAATAATGATGAAGTAAATGACCAAGATAGTCACTTGACTATTACACGTGACTCATTTATCAAATTGCAAGAAGAAGATCCTTCTTTACAAAAATTCTTCATTCTAGCAAAAAAAGGTGATCCTAATCAGAACACTAATAGGAAATCTTGGATTTCTATGAAGAACGGCGTACTTGTACGTATGGTACAAGACTCGACTACGTCCACTCATTCACAAATTCTTGTGCCTAAGAGCATGAGATTGCAAATATTGCAACATGCTCATGACTCGCAATGTGCTGGACATATGGGTTTTTTCCCGTACAAAGTCGAGGGTTCTTGCGGCTTTCTTTTGGCCATTTGTGAGCAAGGACATACGAATGTACTGTCGCTCTTGCAAAGTATGTCAGGAGGTCAAATCTAAAGGACCACGACATGCTGCGCCTATCCAGGCTGCTGACATTCCTATTCGCCCTTTTCAAAAAATGGCAATAGATATTATCGGTCCTTTTAGAATTAAGTCGGCTAGAGGACATCAATTTATCCTTACATGTGTCGATATGTGCACACGTTGGCCAGAGGCAATACCTCTCAAGAGCATCTCAACTGCTGATATCGCAGACGCTCTTTGGCTGATATTTTCTCGCTTGGGTTTTCCCCGAGAAATATTGTCAGACCATGGCACTCAACTTATATCAGACACTATGTCACAGGTAATGTCTATGCTACACATTAAAAGGTCTCTCAGCAGTATCTATCACCCAATGTCTAATGGGTTGGTCGAACGTTTAAATAGGACTCTGAAAACTTTACTTGGTAAAATAACTGAGGATCATCCTCAGGATTGGGACAGGGTCTTACCCGCGGCTCTCTTTGCGTATAGAGAGGTCCCCAATGAACATACGGGTTTTCCCCTTTTGAACTTGTCTTTGGCGCGCAACCGCGCGGCCCTATGTCTTTACTTCACGATCTAATCACTGCCGATAATATTAGCGATGAGACTCAATCTTCTTATGAGTACGTCATTGCTCTTAGGCAAAAGATCATCGAGGCATGCAAACTAGCAACTTCGTCTTCAGAATTTGCTAAAGAAAAGGCAAGGCAGTTTGCAAATAAGAATAGATGTCTACGACAACTTTGTCCAGGTGACAAAGCTCTCGTTCTACTTCCTTCAAGGGAGAACAGACTTCTAATTGCATGGAAAGGTCCATATGCAATAGTCCTCAAAATTTCTGATGTCGACTATGTTGTCGATATTGATGGAAAGCATAAAACTTTCCACATAAATATGCTCACAGAATTTTATGAAAGACCTGACTATTTGCAGCCTATTTTCCAGGCTACGGACAATTCACAAGCAACTCATGGTCAGTACTCATCTCTGTCAGTTATACAGGATGAGGAAACTACTTTCTCTGATGTCAATCTTCCTCTTTCTATGGTCCCACTTTATTCTACGGAATCTTGGAAAAACGTGACCGTTTCTCCAAATCTTTCCGCTGAGGAACATCGACAAGTTTCTTCGATGTTGCAAACATTTCAGGATGTTCTTACAGACATCCCGGGACACACACACATGTCATAGAACATGACATTGTGCTAACTGATCACAATCCTATCAGAGTCAGACCATATCCAATACCTATTCATTTCCAGTCTCAAGTCGAAAAAGAGTTGGATGAAATGATACGTTTGGAAATCATTGAACCATCCACTTCAGCATACTCTTCGTCTATGGTTATTGTTCGAAAGAAGGATAATAACATTCGCATTTGCGTAGATTATCGCAAATTGAACCAAGTTACGAAGTTCGATGCTGAACCTATGCCTTCATTAGAAGAGCTACTCAATAAACTTTCTAATTCTAGATTCTTTACCAAACTAGATTTGTCTAAAGGTTATTGGCAAGTCCCGCTAACTGAACGTGCCAAACCTTTTACAGCTTTTTCTACACCTAGGGGTTTATTCCAATGGAATTTCATGCCTTTTGGTCTTATGAACGCCCCTGCTACATTCGTACGCATGATGCGGCGAATTCTCGCATATCGTACAGATGTCATAGCATACCTAGATGATATCTGTCTATTCAGTGATTCTTGGGAAGATCATTATTTGGGTTTATACGAATTACTGTCTACTCTTCGCGAGTATAACTTGACTGCAAAAAACTCTAAAGCCTTTATAGGATTTAGCGAGATTTCTTTCCTAGGTCATCGGGTTGGTCATGGTCTTTTAAAGACAGAGGACCACAATGTTTCAAAAATACTTAACATTTCGGTCCCTAAGACGAAGAAACAAGTAAGGAGTCTATTAGGTTTGATTCAATTCTACGGACGATTCATTCCGAATCTGTCCTCCATTATGGCACCGCTTTCTACTTTATTGAAGAAAGGGTCGCCTAATCTGATCCGCTGGTCTAAAGAATGTCAATCCTCATTGGACCAGGTTAAAGCCCTATTTTCATCTCCACCTATTCTTAAGTTACCTACTATTGAGAAGACTTTTGTTCTTCGAAGTGACGCCTCGTCAACAGGGATTGGGGCAGCACTAATGCAGGAGTATTCTGATACTTTGCATCCGGTGATGTATATCTCTAGGAAATTAAACGCTGCAGAAAAGAATTACTCGGTTTTAGACCGTGAGTTATTGGCTATGGTATGGTCTATTCTGAAGTTACAAAGATTTCTTCTAGGCGCACATTTCATTGTGGAAACCGACCAGAAAGCGCTTACTGCTATTCAGAGCAAAAACTTGAAGAGCTCGAGGTCCACTCGTTATGCCATAGCTCTTCAACCATTTCATTTCTCGGTTCGAGCTATCCGTGGTTCGGATAATGTAATGGCAGACATTCTGTCCAGATGTCCACACGATTCCACATGATTCTTCTGTCATATATATATATATTTCCTGATATACAGTCCAATGTTATAATGACATGTTAGTAGATTTTGTCTCACTTTTTTTTTTTTGAGGGAAATTTATAACATTGTACCATGTAATTATCTAAGAAGGCTTAGTTAGTGATATACGGGCCAAAAGATCACTCGGCCACATTTAAATAAATTATTTTCAGGATTGTATTAAGAAATTTACCAGTTGTCTTTAAGATTTGTGTTATTGATATTTTCGCAGCACATCATTGAAGTCTGCGAGTTTATGTCCATTGTGGAACTTTGAGGATATCAAGTCCTGTCCTACATTGGGAGCGGATGATGTCCACATCTTCTTCTATTGAATGTTTTGTGTCACCGAAGAGCAACACATGTATTACTTATTAATTACTGTTACTTTATATAATGTAATAATATAGTGCGGTATATTAGTAAATTACACCGCTATTTGCAACACATTGTATGATAACACATAATATATTTAATTTCATATATTGGTATGAGTATAATTTGATTGTCATTATGTTGTTGCCATCATTGTGGCGTGTGTTGGTGGCACCTTCCTGGAATATATCAGCGTATACTTAGATAAATTTTTTCTCTAAGGATCTGAGATATGATCTCAGTGTCGCTCCATGCGTTGAGCTAATTTTGTTAGGTATATATCCACGCATCATACGTGCGTTAGGAGCCTAGATTTTTTCCGGCTCCAGGATTTAAAAAAAAAAAAAAAATGTCCCATTTTTTTTTTTTTCCAGGGAGGGTGCGGTAATGTTACGCACGGATCATTATTATTTTTCGTTTGTATAAACATTTTTTCATATGTATGATCATTTTTTTGACTGAAGTGTGTATTATGTTTTCTATGGTCAAAGGGACATAATCCGAGTTATCGAAACTACAATTTGTTAGGAGTTGCCTTCTCTTGTATAGAGACACGTTCGGTCTATAATTTCTTGAACGAAGCGTGACCACATCTCCTTATTTGGTAGTATCAGTCAACTATGGTAGATGTCTGAAACCTTTCTTAACGCTTCTTTTCATGACCATAAAAGGCGCGACTGTGTAAGACTTTTATCTCGAATGTTCTTCGAATCGTCTTATTGTGAACGGCAACTCAGAGATTGTCGTTCTGCGCATGTCAAACCGGGAGTTCGTTCTGTGTGTTCCGCCCAGTTGGGGCAGTTTAGAAATGGTTTAAGAAGCGAGCAGACGCAACTGCGTCTTGTGATTCTCTGAGGGAAATACAGTGTCTTAGTGAGTTAGTTAGCTAACTAGACTATTTCCCAGTATTATGCAGCCTGCCTGGAGGCATATGTTCATGGTTGATTTTCCGAAATAAGGTAATTCCTCTTGTATCGAACTTTATGCTATCGTCTAGAGGTTCGTCATTTTGTCGCCTATTTGCTCGCCTGTGTGATGCAAAATGGAGAGGTACTTTGACTAGGATTAAGTCACCGGTATCTGTATACCTGAACTAGTTAAATATATATGGGTCGCTCTAGACCAACAAGACTGTTGTCTGTGTTCCAGGATTCGTTATATCAGAGATCACGTCCAAGTCAGATGGTTAGACTTAGGAACATTATAAAGGTCGAGCTGACCTGTAGCCCATGTATGCTATTCACGTGCAGACAGTGAACGGACTTATTGTATACAACTGATCTGCTAGCATCAGAATGGGAGCATTTATTATTGTTTATGAACATTGAAGATCTGTAGCTGACACTGTTGCAGAAGTTATAGAAATTATTATTATTTATACAGCTTCACGAACTAGCACTCGATGATTGATGAATTTCTGAATCTATTGAACTGTGATGTCTTATGACGCATATATACAACAGCTATCATTGCTGACTACAGAAATTGTTTTCAATGTGCCATATCATCTTGCTGAACTCGTTAACCATGTTGATGTCATAAGTATCATGACTGTTTTGTGGCGTGCAATAAATGAAAGAAACTTATACAACGAAGTTACCCTTTCTATGACTCTACACGTCATGTTGCCTGTGTGATAACCCATTGAACTGTTCCACTACCACATACACAGCAACATCCTAAATCAGAGAAGACACCTACATCTTACACTTTAACACCAGGTGTCGATAAGGGTGGCAAGTTACCACTTCAGCACAAATCCACCCTTATCAGTATGTTCGCAATGAATCCTGCAAAATCTTTTGGAGATTCAGGTAAAATTCCCTTAAATTTCAACCTACAGTGTTCCTCGTCCAGGTGAAACCTTCGTAAAAGCAAGAACTTAATAGCACCGTAGTTATTTGCTATTGATGGGTCAGCATTTTGAGAAGCCGTCAATGGTTCTCCAACTAAGAATTCATTTAACTTGAGTACCCATGACTCTTCAGGCAAATGATTTGTTTTGCAAGTCTGTTCAAAACGTGACAGGAACGATGAAAGGTCGTCCACGTTTAAGTTGAAAGTGGGTAATTTAAAGTTGTAGAAATGTTTAGTTTGGCTGGATGACGATCCATTTTGTGCGTTATTATTCTGGTTTGCATCAGCACTTTGTGCTTGTAATCTTGCTGTCTCCAATTTAATACGCGCCAATTCCATTTCTTGTTGTAAAATAATTTCCTCTCGTTTCAATTTATTCTCTTCTTCCTGTTGAGCAATTTCTCTTAATCTTTTTTCCTTGGCAATTTGCTTCATCTCACGTTCTGCTTCCTTTCTTTCACGTTCCTCCTCCTCTTTCTTTAATGCAGCCTTTTTCTCTGCTTCTTTTCTTTCACGTTCCTCCATTTCTGCTTTATGTTTTTCCAGTTCTGCCTCAGCAAACTGACGAAGTTCTTGAGATTTATAACCATATTCCTTACCAATTTTAACGAAATGGTCTATAGTAAGCATTTTGACTTTTATCTGGTAAGTAATTATTGATAATTACTGATTAAAATAGTCAATAGTAGCTTCAGAGTAATTATTATACTTACTCAACTTAGGAATATTCAATATAAATAATCACAATAGTACTGAACTCTTATGTCTAAGTTCAACTAATAGACAATATTTTGTAACAATATTGTATCTAAGTACTAACTATATCATAAATAGTTATGATATCTGTTAACTATAATGTAATTACATCACACAAATTAATCTCAATATCCAATAATGTTGGGTATGATTCCTAGTAATTATATTGTTCAATGTACTAAGTCACTCTCTTAGTACCAGAAAAGTATATTAAATAATATACAATGGGTCTGTCACCTCAAAGGTAGACTATAAGATTATTTTATTTGGTCAATATATATATTATATTATTATTATTATGATGCCCTAGGCATCTCTTATAAATTGTAGTGCTAATTTCTTGGACTATCACTGCATAATTATGCAATGTCCCATATTAACATTAAATGTCAGAAAAAATTAATTAAATTAAATTACAAGTGTATTATTGAATATAATATCATATTATTAATGTAGTATTTAATATATATATCATGAGGACAAACAAAACAATGATGCAACTAAAGGGTACAAACAATGTCAAGACGCAAACAAGACATTTTCACAATTAAAAATGAATTTATGAACTAAATAAAACAAGCGGAAGTGTCACACGGAAAACGAAGGGTCAAAGATTGACCCGAGGTCAACTGAATATGCAAAGTACACAAAAAAAATGATTGCAAAAAATGATGACATCACAGGACTCATAACGGACGAACATTTAACAATCATCAAATAAATGATAGTAAGAGTAGACTGGACGAAATAGTTAACGAACATGATACAAAACTGAATAAAAATGTGAACTTAGTACAAATAAAATACACCAGTTATCTACGGAACGGTACAGCTAACACAAACGTCAAACGATAGCAGATCTGGACAGGCAGTCCACCGGCAAACCTCAATGGGGCTTCCAAAAGTGCAATCGTTTAACTGCCCTAAGACCGACTGAAATCTAGGTGGTCAGCTGTTCGCGACATTCCCCAGAGATTTCAGTTCCATCCAACCGGCCCGCTAATTAACAACACATTAAAACAACCCAAAAAATACATGAAACACATTCAGAAAAGACATGCCTATGCAGGCAAAAGGCATGGACTCAGTATTACTGTTTGCAATGACGACAGTATTAAAACAACTAGACTTATCTTTTCCGTTGCTTAGATCAGTGCTAGAGGTCGTCAACAGCTAGGCTAATGCCCCTGACTGTCTGCTCCTGTAGTCCATATCGTGTGTTTGCTTCAATGGCTCATGTTTCCCCTGGTTAGACTTAGAAAACGGCTTTGGTTTCTCCGACAGTTCACCTACACGACCTTCGGTGACGTCACGTTGTTAGGCATTAGAATGAGTACAACGTCATCTTCGACTGGATCATGTGATCGAAACTTGATCGTAAATATTATGGTTAACATGTGCGTAAGGAACAGAAGTTTGTTTCTTTTTTCTGTCGTTCCCCGCATTCGGCCGCCACTTTGTTGCTGAGTTATTTGCCGGTTGAAGATCATGTGCTGAGTATAGTTATTTTAATGATTTCTTGTTGATCGTGCTTGTTTTATCATTACGCGAATTAGGGTGAAGCGTTCATACAACTGAGTAGCATGATATGAAGAAGTAACATGTAATACTTGAACTCAGCAACATTAATGAAGTAATTAATGCCTTCAGGTTGAGTCCGTAATATTTAATCACATGTACACACAGGATGATCATTTCAAATATGAGCAGAACATAAGTCCGTATAAGTCATGCATAAATTAATCAATAACGTAGACTGCTGGTTTTCGTGTCAATGTCCGTTTAAGGATACAATGCAGTATTGTCGTCAGAACATCACAGCTATATGCACGCGCAGATAGACATGGCAACCTGCCGACAGTGAGACTGCGAGTCTGAATATTTCATACGAATTGGACGATTATTCTCCTCCTTCTGAGGATTCTAGTTAAACACTAACCTCCGTAAGTTTCCTCTCATATAGAGTTCTAGGACTGACCCTGGTCCATCATAAATGCACATATAAATGGCTATATCATGCCATTGAATTGGAAGGTTAGAAAACGCAGCTATTCAGCTTGGCGGTCAAGTAACAAAGGGTAGCGTCTCCTAGTTACCGACTGTGACCCAAACAACGCTAGACACGTCATAATCGATCGTGTATGGAGCGTTCAATAATTGAAACATCTATCGCAATATATTAAATGTCTTAACCTTTACAATTGCACGTCTGCTAACCTTTAGCAGACGGCGTTAATAACATATACCGTAACACAATTTTGGCATTTTGCAGGAGCTATATGTTTTCTTTTCTGGATCTCCACGAAGATGGGGGATTTTAAACACACAGGGCAATCTACATTTTTCTCTAAAGAGCTTAAGTGTAACTAGATGGTCCGCACACTATGATGCAGTCGAGGTCCAAAGAATTTATACAAGAAGTTGGTACAGCTGGAATATGCTATTTTAACAGTCGTTTGGGAAGAAGTGATGAAGCGTTTCAACAAAACAAGTAAGAAACTCCAAACCCCTGGTTTTGATGTATTTGAAGGTTATCTTCTGCTTTCATCTTCACTTTCGTTTGTTAAAGAACTCAGAGAAAATTCAGCCGATAGAATTGCACACTATGAATCAGAAGCAAAAGGTTTGTGTGAAGATATCACTTCAAGTTATTCTTATGCTTCCATTCGCATTGTTACAAAGAAATTTTCAGATGGAGCAAGTGGTATTGCTTCTTTGAGAAGAGCTGACAAATTTAGGACAGAAGTTCTATATTAACTGTATGACTGCTTGATAATCCAGTTACGCAAGGGGATTAACCCATATGAGCAGATTGCAAAAATGTTCAAATTCCTCTCAGAATTGGTGAATAATTCTGAAATTGATGAGGACAGTATTAAACTTACAATATCGTATTACAAAGATGGTATTGACGACAAATTAGTAAACGAGCATTATCAGTTCAAAGAATATTTGCACCTTAGGAAATACCATGACGCAGAAGAAAACATCTAAAATGCAATGCGCAGAAGTTCTTCAGCTTATTTGTGAGCAACACCTAATTGAAGTGTTCCTCAGTATTATTACTGCGCTTAAGCTGTACTTGACAATGCCCATCACGAGCTGTGAAGCAGAAAGGAATTTTTCAAAGCTATCCTTTATTTAAAAAAAAACAAATTTAGGTCTACCATGACTGAAGAGCGCTTAAATTCTTTATGCATATTGTCTCTAGAAAATGACATTGCAAGGAAGCTCTTATACGGCAAAACTGTGCGTGAATATGTTGCTAGAAAAAACAGAAATAAGGGTATTTTGTAAAATGTGCTTCATGTAGTATGTTCTGGTAAGTTTAACTTTTCCTTCTGAGCACATATCTCTTATGGATACACCCATTTTATATTTTCCTCATTGCTAATTTTCTTAACTTATAATTTTCTTGGTATGTCTTCAACGAACTAATTCTAAATGATGGAGGCAATCATTAAAATAGTCAAGATTTAAAGTCACATATACCAAGGTGGATAGTGGTTTAGTGATCAGAACATATGCCTTCCAAGCAAATGTTCTGCATTCAACTTTCAGCAGAGTTGTTTCTTTTTTGAAAATTCGTTCATTTGTCTTCAGTTTTTATATGTGCGTTGTTGTGGATCTACTATAAAGCTTGAACTTCAGGTCCTCCAAGTCCATTTAGCTCTACAATACATTTCTTTCCCATCCTCACAATTTTTTTTTAAAAATAAAAGGGGCCCCTTCAAAAATTCAAGCTTCAGGGCCCCCAAAATGTAGATCCGCCACTGGTCTTACTTGTGTTGATCACCATTTTCCAGAAGCTGCAGTAGGTTGTTAGAGCAGCCAGCACGGTTTAGTTTCTTTTGCCGTTGCAAAAGGGACTTCCCTTCTGCCCAAAAGGTCATCAGCAAACATGGCACTGGGTAATTCAAGGTATTCTGCCAGATCACAACAAAAATGGAATCCAGTGGAATCTGACTAAGCAGTTGGATGATCTGGATTTTGCTGATGACTTGGCACTTCTGTCCCGTGGTCGTAGTCGGATGCAGAACGGGTTGAGGGCACTCGATGGGGGGTCACAGCATTTGGGTCTGAGGGTACACAGGGAGAAGACGGGGATATTGAGAGTGGTTGCAGGTGGTGATGGCAGGGTTGGGCTTGGGGAAACACCAATACGGGATGTGGAGTCGTGCACATGTCTTGGCAGTGGTATGGACAGGGTTGGAGGGGCGGGCAGCGATGTCAGGATAGGGGTACAAAGAGCGGGAGGGGCTTTCATTGCATTGGGAAATATGTGGAGATCAGGGGAGGTCGGATTCGACACGAAAATGGGAGTCTTCGGCTCAGATGTGGGGTCAGTCCTGCTGTATGGCTCTGGGACATGGGGAGCAGCAGGGACGGCGGCCAAAGGGCTGCGGACTTTCATGGGTATGTACTTGCGTGGAGTAAAGGGATTAAAATGGTATGACAAGGTTGCCAACGTGGAACTGATGACAAGAACTAGACAGGTGCCAGTGGAACAAGAGATGAGAAGAAGACGATGGCGATGGATAGGACACACTCTGAGGAAACCTGTTGATAGCATTACAAGGCAGTCCTTGTTCTGGAACCCCCAGGGCAAGAGAGGCAGAGGTAGACCAGAAGCACATGGAGAAGAGAGCTGGAAACAGAGGTGAAAATGATGAGGAGAACATGGAAAGAACTTGAGATGATGGCACGTGACAGGAGGACTTATCATGTGTTTGTTGAAGGCCTATGCTCCTTTGGGAGTGGAGGGTTATGATGATGCCAGATCGTTTATGTATATGAGGAAGAGGGTGCAACTTAGGGCCGAGCCTTGTGGGAGGCCTTCGTGGATGGTTCTTTTCCGTGATGTTGTTCCGTTGAACGTTGTGAAGATGGTTCTATTTGTGAGGAACTCTTTTATCCAACGAAACATTCTTCTATGCCCATCTTCTGCATCTTGAAATATAGACCATCTCTCCATATTCGGTCGTATGTCTGCTTGAGGTCTACAAAAACTGCGGCCACAAGACTTTTATCCATCAGCCATCTGTTGCACCAATCGTATTACCTGGTCAACAGCCTGTCTTCCCCTTCTAAATCCTGCTTCGTTAGGATGAAGGGTTTTCCTTTTCTCTAACCACCAGAAGAGGCGTGCATTTATCATACGTTCTGCCATTTTCCCAATGCACGAAATCATGGAGATGGGCCGGTAGCTACTGACTTCGCTTGGTGGTTTTTATCTTTGTTGATAATTGGGATAATGTTAGAGGTTTTCCATCCTGTAGGTACAGTGCTACTTCTCCACGTCTTGTTTATGAATTCTGTAGCAAAGTTTGATTTGCTGGGGAGGTTATGATGGTATCCTAAAAGAATGAAATCCGTGTCTGTATTAACCGTGTGAGGTCAAGCACATGTAGGCCCCTGACTCTATAAATGATGATGATGAATTATGTGCAGGGAACCTAACGCTACCTCCCTAGATCTCACACGGTCACTATTTTGGCTCTAGTGTCTGGTGTATGATGTACCTAGTGTCTAGGGGAGAAATGAAATGATGGTACACAACACAAAAACACTTTAATTTTCTATGAGGAAGTGAATAAAACCAGTGGTTAAGTTTTTCTTTAAAATGAATGTTTTTTTTTTCTGTACAATTTAATCTGCCTGTCCAGTCATATCTTTTGGACAGGTCTTTGAAAATGAGGACAAGATAGTTTACAGAAAAGATCAACTAAAATATATGGACTCTTTGTCCACTAACTATAAAGTTAATATATATATATCTTTCCTGTTGGAATGTTCACAGCTTACACTTTATTCATCTAAGAGGGATAGTCACTGTGTATGAGGGGCTGTAGTTTCATCATACCCCATACACTTCCTGAGTATGATTTGAAATACCAGTGTTTATTAAACGAAAGTGTAAGATATACCCAGATGCTTAACACATCACCTGGGATTCCTTGAAGAATGATAATACAGTATGAAGTTGCAGAAAATCTCAATCTCGCAAAATGCCCAAGCTCCTCCCGTTATCTTTTGACAGCATAAACGAATAGTCTGAGACTTGATAGCCTTATTCTCACTCAGCAGGTTTCTTGTTTCCAGCTGGCAACAGGAAATAAAACCTCTGCAACAAAAGGACACCCTGGCCTTTTATATCTGATCACTTCTTATATTTATTATTTTCCTACGGTGATATGGGGTCAGCCTCGCGTGCATTACAGGTGCACTCGCCCCTAATTTTACATGACTCCTACCTTGCTGTGACCACACCTCAGGTCCCTATGGCAGATACGCCACTGTACGTTTACATAGTTTTCCTCAATAAAATAATGTGGAGTAACCACATTTCCTTTTGTATGATTTTCTCTTCTTTTCCTTTTTAAATATAAATGCTTCAGCCATGTAGAACAGTGTTCATGGAACACGGAGGCTTACTAATATTCTAATGCAATAATATGAAAACACAATCATGACAACATACATCAGTTAGATACATTTCAATGTGAGAACTCAACAATGTCTGCTCCCGGCACGTCCTTCACTTTTCCCAATAGCAGTATCTAACTTTGGCAGTGGGATTAAACATATTAAATTCATAAAGCATTCTTACCACAAATTTTCAAGAAATATAAACAAATGACGCTGACTTGCAAAGAAGTGGCCTCAGTTTCTTCTGCACTGTCCAGACTGTGAATACTTCTTTATTTAATTTTACAATTAACACAGCTGATCTCAGCGTATTTGAATGAAAACTTTTGTTCAACTGGCAATGAATAGTGAAAGCCTTTTGCTAATATTTATTAGCACTGGCCAATCGAAAGCTTGCGACTACCAGAATTCAAATGTAGTTTTTGAAAAACAAAAATAATTCCAAACAAAATATGCGTCTGGTAGTCGATTGGCCAGTCTGCCTTAGTTATGCCAATACAAAAAGATGTTAGTTTTTGGTAACAATTTTCCTACCGCTCCCCTTTCCCTCCTATACTCTTGTTACCCAAGCGAATTTGAATTTACCTCAATGCCTCGTTTCTAAGCTGCCGTCCCCACTAACGTTATGAAAAAAGCAAGAAGGAACAACAGTCTGTCTGGTCGTCCGTCCGTAGACATTTAGTATTTTCTCAATAACTTAGCTAATAATTTGACTACCATTAATATTAAAACATATTTGTGCTCAGAATACACTAAGCTACACGAATATATAATTTTTATGACTATATTCATTTTCGTTTAGATTTTCAGTTTTGTCACTGACAGTCGTTAATTATAACTTTTTACATAAATCTACCATCTTGTCCCCCTCCTTCTGTCTCACTTTTTAATTTTTCAAATAAACCAACTTGTTTTTGTGACGTCACAACTACACTACGCGTCGAGAATTTAAACTGTCTGTGTGTGTGTATATCCGTTAGCTTTGCCACAGCGTGTATATACTATTAGTCTCGCGTGCAGAACGACGCGGGTTTTGGCATGCGTTGGTAGCATTTTGCGTTAATGTATTACAGTCGTCTCGTTATTGCTACTTAGAAAAAGTCTAAAAGACTATCAAATTTTGCGTTACTGTTGACAGATTATGTTACTTCAGACAGCAGTTTGGCGTTACATTTCTAACAAATCGTTAATTATAAGGCTAGGCTGCATTGTGTATGCAGCAGATCTAGCAAAATGTTAAATATTAGTAGTACGTTTTCGAAACCGAAACTAAAACGCGTGTTAGATTTTTACCGTGAGATCGTTCTATAGGCTTTAGCACTGCACAAAAGGCAGTGTTGCTGGCGTCGAAGATGCCAACCGTCAGACACAATCGGGCGGGTTTATTTATTATCATTTTATGACTAAAATCTTATTGAAATGAGCGATTATTCTCGCAGATTTTACTACACACCTCCCATACTAAAACATGCATTTATTTGCAGGTTATAATCTGCGAGGTAACGTAGCTCAATGAAGTCTTACGCGTTATTCTGATCTTCATCATAAGGATGTCTACTCAAAAAGTCTGCACTTACGTTCTGAGGGCCGGGAATATATTCAATCAGAAATGAGTGTGGCTGCAATAATAATGACCATCTCAATAATCTGGAATTTTCATGCTTGGCTTGTGACAGAAATACGAAAGGTGAATGATCCGTTTGGACCACAAATGTCCTGCCATATAAATAAATATGGAATTTTTTTTATAGCCCATATCAAAGCTAGACATTCCTTTTCACTTGTTGAATAATTTTTTTCCGCCTTGTTCAACTTGCGGCTTGCATAAGCAACTGGGTTCAATTCTCCATCTTGTGAGGAGGACCTTTGCAACAATGTAGCGCCCAGGCCCACATTGCTTGCGTCACTTCTCACGATAAATTCTTGATTCAAGTCAGGCAATTGCAATACTGGCCTGCTTGTGAGTTTTTCTTTCAACTCCTGGTAAGCCAATTCGCACTGTGCGGACCAATTTATTGTATCAGGTTGACCCTTGCGAGTTAAATCCGTCAGTCGAGCATATAGAGAGTTAAAATGTTTAATGTACTTTTGGTAAAAACCACACAACGACACGAAAGATCGCACATCTTTCTTTGTTTGTGGCCTAGGTGCTCTTTTCAATTTTTCCAGATTCTTGGGATCAGGGGTCATGCTACCCTGATGTACAGTATGTCCCAAGAATTCCAACTCTTTACAACCAATACAACATTTTGTTGGCCTAGCGGTTAAGTTAGCCTCTCTGAGTCTATCAAACAGCATATTCAAAGAGGTAACGTGTTCCTCAAATGTTTCCGTGGCAATGAGGATATCGTCCATAAAATTCGAAATACATGGATTTTTCAGGGGTTCCAATAATTTTCGCATCATCCTAGAAAACAAACTCGGGGCATTTTTCAACCCAAATGGTAACATGTTGAACTCATAATGATCTTCCGAGGTGCTAAAGGCTAAATAAGGTCGAACGTCAGGCTTTGCTGTAATTTGATAATAGCCTTTGCTAAGATCCACCTTAGAAAAATATTTTGCCTTGTTCAGCCTGGCAAATAGTTGAGTAGTATCAGGTAATGGATCCCCCTGACCTTCTGTGACAGCATTCAGTTTCCTGTAATCTATGCACAGTCTATGTTCTCCCGATGGTTTCCGCAACAAAACCACACAGGAACTATAAGGAGACTCACTGTGAGAAATAATCCCTTCTTGTAACAAATAATCTATCTCCTCTTTCAAAGCTTTTTCCTTAGCGAAAGGAATAGAATAGGGCCTCATACAGATAGGTGCTGGGTCTAGTAGTTTCATATCATATTCCAACAAATTTGTGTGCCCCGGTTTATCCGTTAACACATCTGTATGTTTCTCAAGGACCTGTTGAACCTTCTCCTTCTGTCCTTTTGTCAGGTGATTACTGATCTTCACCTGTGCAAACGTTTCACTGGTTTTTAGTGGATATTCGAATGAGGAGAGAGGGTCATTTTTCATTTCGGTCGCGATAGACAAGGCCAATAGGTGTGTTCCTTCCTGGATTTGTCTGTCCAGATATTTCTTCAAAAGGTTCACATGATAGACTTTTTCCTTTCCCTTTTTGTTTATCTTATAATTTGTTCTGGATAACTTTTCCAAAACTGTGTATGGCCCTTGCCATCCGATTTGAAGTTTATTGTTGCTGTCTGGCAATAGAAGAAGTACCTTCTCCCCTACAGCAAGTTCCCTATCCTTAGCTTTCTTATTATAATAGTCAACATGCTTTTTCCTGGCTTGTCTCAAATTATCATTTGCCAGTTTCCAACTAGTTTTTAAACGAGTGGTCAGTTCGTTCACATATTGATAAGATGAGGTAACAGTCTCCTCTGCCTTCTCATCTGTCCAGGTCCTCTACAAAGCTTCTAAAGGACCTTCTATTGGCCTCCCAAATAACAGTGTTGCGGGTGCCATTCCGGTTAAATTCTGTGGTACTTCCCGGTACGCAAACAATGCGGCGAGCAAGTAGTGGTCCCACGTATCAGGTTTCTCATGTGCCAGCTTTCTCAGGATAGAAATGAGAGTCCCATTGAACCTCTCTACCTGGCCGTTCCCTTGGGGGTGATACGGACTACAATGAAAGTGCTTGGCTTGGAACAACCTGAAAACCTCTTCTGTTAGTTTCCCCTTGAACTGAGAGCCATTATCAGTCAAGATTTGATGCGGGAATCCTAACCTTGTGAATATCGTAAGTAATGCCTCTGCCACATGTTTCGAATCGATTGATGACAGGGCTACCGCCTCTCCCCACATGGAACAAGTGTCTACCAGAGTAAGGATGTAACTGTTCCTCCTCTTGGTCCGAGTGAGAGGTCCCACGATATCCACTGCAACTCTCTCAAAAGGGGTTCCCACTATGGGCATTTCCCCAAGAGTTGCTGGAGCAGTCCAATGCTTTGGAGCTACTCTCTGGCATTCGGGACAGGATTTTACATATCTCTTTATGTCTTCCGTTATCCCTGGCCAGAAATAATGACAAGCTATACGCTGTCCTGTTGCGCTAATCCCCATGTGACCACTGAAGGGGATAGCATGACCTAACTCCATTACTTTTTCTCGATATGAACTGGGAAGGACCAGCTGACCGTAACCAGCTGAACCAGTGGAGGCCTTCATATATAACAATGTATTCTTCATATAGAATTCTCCTTTATTAGGAGGAGTATGGCTCTTTGGGAGTTTCTTATAGCACGGCTTCAGTGACCTATCCTTAGTCTGTGCCTTTCTCATCACCTCTGGATGAGTATTTATAGGTTCATCTTCTTCCTTTCTGGATTGTGATCGGGTCTGGACTTCTGCCAAGACCACAGGTCTCTTGGGATTCCCCAAGTAGACATAACGACACCCCAATATCAGAGGGTAGATGGGTGCGTCTATCACTGCTGCTCTGATTATCCCTTCAACATTGCGAGTTTTCACTGTTATCTTTGCAATGGGAGGATTCATGAGTGGTAGGTCCTTATTCGCCCCTTGTATCTCCACTGTTTCTATGGTATACTGATCTGGGTTCACCAAGTGCGAGCTCACGACAGCATCAAAATCTAAACCTGTATCATAGAGGCACCTTATGGTGACATCATTGCACACAACATCCTCACAAACTGGGGGTGATAAGGTTCCTGCTGTCCAGCAGGTTTGTCCTTTACTTCCTGGTTCCCCCTTCTCATAGCAGCCAATCCAGAAGGTTTACTTTTACAAAACTTAGTGTCATGTCCCTCCTTCCTACAATGTTTACAATACCATCTACCTTGATGAAAAGGTTTTTTTTTCATCATTCTTTCTGTCATTGAAATTTGAGGTTTTATTTTTAAAATCATTTCGAGGCCTATCAAAGTTCTGCTTACCTCTGTTATCAAATTTATTATGGATTTGAGGAGACTTATACTGATCTACTTTTTTTTCATGATGCCAGCTACCTCTGCCTGGGCTGCCTGATACCTTTCAGCGACATTAATTATCTCACCCAGTCTCTCCGCGCCCTGTTCCATGAGAAACTTTCTCATGTCTGGAGCCATGGACTCTCTCATCTGTTCTATGAGTATCATTTCTTTGAGATCTTGGGTTTTCCCCAAAGAAGCCCATTTCTCCATATACTTTTCTAACCGGGCGGAGAACTGGTGATAGGTCTCACCCGACAGTAGCCTGGCATTCCTAAATTTCTTTCTATAAAACTCTCCGTTCTTTTCGTATCTTAACAGAAGAGCCTGCTTCAACATGTTATAGTTGTCTTGGTCATCCCTGCTCATTTTAGAAAACACTTCATAAGCTGTTCCCCGAAGACCCTGAGACAACTTTACACCCCATTTTTCTCTTTCTAACCCATAAGTAGTGGCTAATACTTCATATCTGCTTAAATATGACTCAATGTCATCATCCTTTTCTACAAAATAGTCTAAATGGAACCCCAAGGCTGAGTTTGAGGCACCCTGACTAGCAGTAGCATCAGAGGTAGATGGGGCTGTGACCATTATCCGGAGGAAGGCCTTTCATCTCTCACTCCCGTAGTCGCAACTCATGCTCCCTCTGTAATCTTTTATCTTCTTTTTCTGCTTCCTCTCGGCAGTCACTCTCTTTTCTTCTGCCTCCCTTTCGGCAGTCAATCTCTTTTCTTCTGCCTCCCTTTGTAGTCGTTTTTCTTCTGCCTCCCTTTGCAGTCGTTTTTCTTCTGCCTCCAATTTTCTCTCCTCAAATCGGAGCCTCTTTATCTCAGCCTCTCTATCAGCCTCTAAGGCCTTAGCCTCCTTCTCAGCCTCAATCTGTAACCTTTTAATCTCCCTAGCCTCTTCTACCTGTATTCTCCTCTCTTCAGCTAACCTATGTTCTTCCCTAGCAATAAATTTATCACATTCTGAGGTGACATAGTCAATCAAGATTTGTCCCTCCATATTCATTTCCCTGGCAGTCTGCACAGCCGCAGAGCGAAACATGGCCAGATCTGCCATCCTGATAAATACAAAATGTACTAAGTTTCTAACTAAGTAAAAATTTACTTAATTAATTAATTCTGGGTTCTGACACTTTCTTCACTTCCCAAATCTTGGGTAATAATATATGGGGATTCCCTTGGAAAAATAGAATGTTGTTTATCCTAACCCAGACCCCAATGTATGTAGTACTAGGAGAAATTCAAATCCCGGACGAGACCCCAATTTATGTAGCAAAGTTTGATTTGCTGAGGAGGTTATGATGGTATCCTAAAAGAATGAAATCCGTGTCTGTATTAACCGTGTGAGGTCAAGCACATGTAGGCCCCTGACTCTATAAATGATGATGATGAATTATGTGCAGGGAACCTAACGCTACCTCCCTAGATCTCACACGGTCACTATTTTGGCTCTAGTGTCTGGTGTATGATGTACCTAGTGTCTAGGGGAGAAATGAAATGATGGTACACAACACAAAAACACTTTAATTTTCTATGAGGAAGTGAATAAAACCAGTGGTTAAGTTTTTCTTTAAAATGAATGTTTTTTTCTGTACAATTTAATCTGCCTGTCCAGTCATATCTTTTGGACAGGTCTTTGAAAATGAGGACAAGATAGTTTACAGAAAAGATCAACTAAAATATATGGACTCTTTGTCCACTAACTATAAAGTTAATATATATATATCTTTCCTGTTGGAATGTTCACAGCTTACACTTTATTCATCTAAGAGGGATAGTCACTGTGCATGAGGGGCTGTAGTTTCATCATACCCCATAAACTTCCTGAGTATGATTTGAAATACCAGTGTTTATTAAACGAAAGCGTAAGATATACACAGATGCTTAACACATCACCTGGCATTCCTTGAAGAATGATAATACAGTATGAAGTTGCAAAAAATCTCAATCTCGCAAAATGCCCAAGCTCCTCCCGTTATCTTTTGACAGCATAAACGATTGGTAGGAGACTTTAAGGCCTTATTCTCACTCAGCAGGTTTCCTGTTACCAGCTTTCAACGGGAAATAAAACGTCTGCAACAAAAGGACACCCTGGCCTTTTATATCTGATCACTTCTTATATTTATTATTTTCCTACGGTGATATGGGGTCAGCCTCGCGTGCATTACAGGTGCACTCGCCCCTAATTTTACATGACTCCCACCTTGCTGTGACCACACCTCAGGTTCCTATGGCAGATACGCCACTGTACGTTTACATAGTTTTCCTCAATAAAATAATGTGGAGTAACCACATTTCCTTTTGTATGATTTTCTCTTCTTTTCCTTTTTAAATATAAATGCTTCAGGCATATAGAACAGTGTTCATGGAACACGGAGGCTTACTGATATTCTAATGCAATAATATGAAAACACAATCATGACAACATACATCAGTTAGATACATTTCAATGTGAGGACTCAACAATGTCTGCTCCCGGCACGTCCTTCACTTTTCCCAATAGCAGTATCTAACTTTGGCAGTGGGATTAAACATATTAAATTCATAAAGCATTCTTACCCCAAATTTTCAAGAAATATAAACAAATGACGCTGACTTGCAAAGAAGTGGCCTCAGTTTCTTCTGCACTGTCCAGACTGTGAATACTTCTTTATTTAATTTTACAATTAACACAGCTGATCTCAGCGTATTTGAATGAAAACTTTTGTTCAACTGGCAATGAATAGTGAAAGCCTTTTGCTAATATTTATTAGCACTGGCCAATCGAAAGCTTGCGACTACCAGAATTCAAATGTAGTTTTTTGAAAAACAAAAATATTTCCAAACAAAATATGCGTCTGGTAGTCGATTGGCCAGTCTGCTTAGTTATGCCAATACAAAAAGATGTTAGTTTTTGGTAACAATTTTCCTACCGCTCCCCTTTCCCTCCTATACTCTTGTTACCCAAGCGAATTTGAATTTACCTCAATGCCTCATTTCTAAGCTGCCGTCCCCACTAACGTTATGAAAAAAACAAGCAAGAAGGAACAACAGTCTGTCTGGTCGCGCGTCCGTAGACATTTAGTATTTTCTCAATAACTTGGCTAATAATTTGACTACCATTAATATTAAAACATATTTGTGCTCAGAATACACCAGGCTACACGAATATATAATTTTTATGACTATATTCATTTTCGTTTAGATTTTCAGTTTTGTCACTGACAGTCGTTAATTATAACTTTTTACATAAATCTACCATCTTGTCACCCTCCTTCTGTCTCACTTTTTAATTTTTCAAATAAACCAACTTGTTTTTGTGACGTCACAACTACACTACGCGTCGAGAATTTAAACTGTCTGTGTGTGTATATCTGTTAGCTTTTGTTGACAGATTACGTTACTTCAGCAGCAGTTTGGCGTTACATTTCTAACAAATCGTTAATTATAAGGCTAGGCTGCATTGTGTATGCAGCAGATCTGGCAAAATGTTAAATATTAGTAGTACGTTTTCGAAACCGAAACTAAAACGCGTGTTAGATTTTTACCGTGGGATCGTTCTATAGGCTTTAGCACTGCACAAAAGGCAGTGTTGCTGGCGTCGAAGATGCCAACCGTCAGACACAATCGGGCGGGTTTATTTATTATCATTTTATGACTAAAATCTTACTGAAATGAGCGATTATTCTCGCAGATTTTACTACAAATTCCAAGATCGTCAGCAAGCCTTTTTCCCCAAGTTTGATTATCATGTCGTTGGTAACCTGGTCTGGCCCTGGTACATTTTTGAGATTGGTCTTTAGAAGACTGGATTGCAGTTCAGCTAGCGTGAAATCCTGATCAAAGATACTGTCCACAACCTTGTGTGCATTTAGCTTGCGTTTTGTAAGTGGCTTGATGGCTTTATCTAGATTGGCTCTTTTATATGTTTTATTGAAAGTATCGATTTAGGGCCGTGCTTTTTCTCTGTTGGAGGTAGCTGTGTTACTGTTTGGGAGCTTTATAGGGATTTGGTTTCTCTTCTGGGATGTCCCTGCCATGTTGTCGATGTGTTTCCGTGCTTTCTTCCCTTCTTTATTAAGGTCGAGGTGTTCGCATTTTTTTTTCCAGGTTTCCATTTTGGCTTTTCTGCTCGCTAGCTTAACCTTTGCAGTCAGTCTGTTATATGTGGTTTTGTTTTCACGGCTAGGATTTTTCTGAGCACACTCCCGTGCCTTGCGTCTTAGTTGTACTAGGTGTTCTAATTCCTCATTCCAGAAGATGCTGTATTTGATACGACTGCCTTTGGGGATTGCCTGTTTGGCTGCCTGCAGTATTGCTGTAGAGATCTGTTCGCTCAATGTATTAATGTCTTGGTTTATGTCTATTTCAGCGAAGAGCTGGTCTGATGTGAGTTTGTAGTGTTCCCAGTTTGCTCGAGCATAGTTCCATTTCGGCTGTCTTTTGGTTTTCGTTTTAGTTTTACCTTTTAGATGGTGGTGAGGATGGTTATGTGGTCGCTTTCTTTGTCCTCCAATACCCTCCATGTATACTGTATACTAGTTGGTGAGGTCTGCAGACACTAGTGTCAAGTCTGGTCGGCTACTGGTTCCGCTAGCTTTATGGTAGAGGGTTAGTAGGAATCTTTCGTTTTGGAGGACTATAAGGTTCGAAGTGTTACATAGCTCTTCTACTGCCTGGCCTGAGGTGTTGGTGTCCTAGTATCCCTAGAGTGGGGAGTGGGCGTTGAAATCCCCTGCTATGACTGCTCGCTTGTATTCGATATCATCAAAGTAGATTCCATTAGTTTCTCTAGGGGATCTGTAGACATTAAAGATTTGAAAATGTCCGTCACTTCCAGACTGTCACTCGTTGTCTGTTGGTTTCATCATCGGTTCGAAGACTTTCGACCTCTGCCAGTACATCATTCCTTATCAAGGCTAGGACTCCTCGACAACTATTATGGCAATGACGTTTGTACATTGTGTAGCCTGGGAAATTGATGGATTTGTCCTTAAGTACGGTTTCTTGAATCGGTACAATGTGAACTTTTTGATCCTTTGATATATATAAATATAAATTTATAAAACTTTAATTAATTCACTCTTATACAGTCAGGCAGAGGAGGTGGCATTGAGAAATGGACAGAGCACAGAATAAAAAAAAAACTAAATTCTTCAGTGGAAAACAAGGTGCAGATGGTATTACATTGGTGGGAGATGGGCAGGGAGATCTCATCACGACAGCAGAAGGATGGGAAACAAGATGGGAAGAGCATTTCAGAGAAACTCTGAACAAGGAACCACCAGAGACACAATTGAATGTTCCTAAGGCTGAAAAAGATCTAGATCTTAATACAGACATTCCACGAAAAAGAAATCATCACAACAATCAAAGGGTTAAAGAATGGAGTGGCTCCTGACCATGATAACTTAAATGTAGAGCTATTTAAGACAGACCTTGAGCTAGCGGCTGAACTATTGGAACCACTATTTGCACAAGTCTGGAAAACAGGGACAACAGCAACAGACTGGAACAAAGGAATAATTGTCAAATTGCCCAAGAAGGGAGATCTAGCAGACTGCAATAATTGGAGAGGAATCACTCTTCTCTCAGTTCCCAGCAAAATACTAGGCAGGATAATTATACAGAGAATTTCAAAGGCATTAGACCACAAACTGAGGAAAGAACAAGGAGGATTTAGAAAGAACAGAAGATGTGTAGATCATATATTTACCCTCAGGAACATTATAGAGCAGTGCTCAGAATGGCAAAGACAGCTGTACATTGATTTCGTTGGTTTTGGGAAGGCTTTTGACAGCATACATAGGGACAGTTTATGGAAAATACTGAGAGCTTGTGAAATTCCAAGCTGCATAGTGTCAATCATAAAAGCCTCTATGTCGGCTTTGCGTGTAGCGTTGGGCAGAGCGGCCTAACTTTGAGGTGAAGGCAGGAGTTGTCCGTTTAAGGATACAATGCAGTATTGTCGTCAGAACATCACAGCTATATGCACGCGCAGATAGACATGGCTACCTGCCGACAGTGAGACTGCGAGTCTGAATGTTTCATACGGATTGGACGATTATTCTCCTCCTTCTGAGGATTCTAGTTAAACACTAACCTCCATAAGTTTCCTCTCATATAGAGTTCTAGGACTGACCCTGGTCCATCATAAATGCACATATAAATGGCTATATCATGCCATTGAATTGGAAGGTTAGAAAACGCAGCTATTCAGCTTGGCGGTCAAGTAACAAAGGGTAGCGTCTCCTAGTTACCGACTGTGACCCAAACAACGCTAGACACGTCATAATCGATCGTGTATGGAGCGTTCAATAATTGAAACATCTATCGTAATATATTAAATGTCTTAACCTTTACAATTGCACGTCTGCTAACCTTTAGCAGACGGCGTTAATAACATATACCGTAACAATTCCCTGTACACCGGGGAAAAAAAATCGATAGATTTTTTTTTCAAGATCTATCCGACTTAACAATTTTTCAAAAAAATTTAACACAATTGTGACATATGGCCGACGATGTTCTGAGTAGAACCGTGTCGCGGTCATGTCAACTAACTATTTGTCATAGTCATCTAACATTAATCATATTATATATCAATATTATGCATATTATTATATCAACTAAATAAAATGTCTAATGTCAATAGTGAATGATAGAATTAAATTAAAGTAAGGTCTGTCGTATTAGTATGTCATATAGGAATTAATTTGACTAATTAAAATTAAATTAATTAATTAAACTAAGAGTTAAATTATTAAGATTCTAATGTAACGCGATGTTATGAGAGAAGAAAAGACAAATAAGTGAGAAGAAATAGAAAGAAATTCGAATATAAGTTTAACTTAATTGTGTGTGTTAAGTGTTAGTGAATAATAACTATCTAATTTAACTAACTAAATAACGTATAGGTACATTAAAAAAAAATATTAATCTAATACTTGTGTGAGATTTATTTTCTCTTTTCATAATTTCTTCTTTTCATATTTCGTTCTTTTTTTTTTGTTTTTCATTTCATTTTTTCTCACATTTCATTTTATTGATATTAATTCAATTAAGAAGTTAAGTTAACTAATTAATTAGTATAGGATATGATGATCCATCCGTAGTCCTGATCCTGATGAATTCTTTTAGACAAAGTGTTGAAACATTTACGTCGGACAGAAATGTCAATTATCCTAGGATCCAAGAATTAAGTGCACATAGGATAATAAGTTCGACTTGTCGTCAGATATTGTTCCATGATTGTTCAACGAATATTCATATATTGTGTATGGACGTTAGACGAAGTTTCAATGTCAATATGCATACCTTGATTGTCTTTAGTTCAATTCTGTGATGCATATAGTGTTTATAAATATTAAATTGAAGTCAAGGTTAGTTCCCTTATAGTTGATACTTCGTTCTATCCAATGTAGTGATGATTGACGTATTTTAGGAATGTCAATGTTGATTATTCGTCGTCAATAGGATTACGTGACAAAGCATCCGCCACAATGTTTTCAGTGCCAGGAATATGTTCAATGGAGAATTCAAATGGCTGCAGGATGATCGCGTATCTGGCGAGTTTTGGACTTTTGTGGTTTGATCTACGCAAAGATGCTACAGCACGCTGGTCAGTCTGTATGGTGAATGGAGCACCAAGCAAGAACTTCTCTAGTTTTGTGATTGCCCATATAAGTGATAAAAGTTCCTTGTCCACTGTGGAATACTTTGTTTCTGCCGGCTTTAGCTTTCTTGAAATATATAAGGTAGGATGTAGAACGCCATCATGGTTCTGGAGCAGGCATGCACCGATGCCGTAGTTACTAGCATCTGTTCGTAAGAAAAATCTTTTGGAAGCATCGGGAAGTCTTAAAATTGGTTCATGCGAAAACAAATTTATAATTTTGTTGAAAGTTTCATTGCATATACCAGTCCATGTCACCTTCACCGGCATGTCTTTTTTTAACAATGAAGACAATACAGCCGTGATGGATGACAAGTTTGGTATGAATCTACTGTAATATTGAACAAGTCCTAACAAACTCCTGACCTGTTTCTTCGTCTGAGGAACTGCTATGTTTAGAATTTTGGAGACCGTACTAGGTAACGTTCGGATATATCCCGCTCCAATGATATGTCCCAAAAAGGTTATCTCATTACACGCGATCTGCACCTTTGTAGGTTTAGCAGTTAGATGATAATTCCTTAGAGTGTCGAAAACATATCTAAGTCCCGAAACATGTTCCTCAAACGACGAACTAAACAAGCATATGTCGTCAATATATGTAATAACGTCTGGTCTACCTGATAAAATTTGTCGCATCAGGCGAATGAAGGTAGCTGGCGCATTAACAAGCCCAAAAGGCATCACATTCCACTGGTATAGACCTTGTGGAGTGGAAAATGCGGTGTAGTACTTAGCCTTTTCGGTCAGTGGTATCTGCCAATAACCTTTAGTTAAGTCTATCTTACTAAATATAGTTGCGTTGGATAGACGTGGCAGTAAGTCGTCGATAAGTGGATGTGGTTCGCTGTCAACTATAGTCTTAGCATTTAATTTTCTATAATCAACACATAGTCTGATGTTATTGTCCTTCTTCCGGACAATCACTAATGGAGAAGAGAATGGCGAATTACTAGTCTCAATGATTCCCAGAGACAACATCTGTTCAAGTTCCTTAGTAGTTTTAGCAAGGAAATGTAAAGGAACCGAATAGGGATGTACACGAATAGGTGTATCGTCATTGAGAGTAATGTCATGACTGATAGCCGATGTGCGACCCGGGACGTCGGTCAACACATCTGGATAAGATTGTAATAGATTAGCAATCTGTAGATGCTGTTGCGGTGTAACCGTTGAAGAAATGGTTACATCCCGCCAAGATTCAGTAGGTTGAACTACTGGTACCGGTAACGGTAACTGTACCTCAGGAAAAGAAGATTCTTCTTCCTGGATGACGGATAAGTTAGAATAATAACAAGTAGATACTGTGGTGTCATCTAGTTCATGAAAAATTGACTGTAAGTGTTCAGGACGTGTATGAAATTGCTTGAGCATGTTAATATGAAATATCTTTTTGTGTCCCTTGATATCTAAGACGTAATCAACGTCGGAAATTTTATCAATGACTTTGTAAGGACCATTCCAAGATATCAATAATTTATTGTTATTGTGAGGAAGTAACACATAAGCCTCATCGCCTGGGAATAATTGGCGTAATCGTCGAGACCTATTTTGTAGAGATCGAGCCTTAGCTTTTGCAGCCTCAGAAGAAGCTGTTGCCAACTGGCAAGACTCAATAATGTTCTTCCGAAGATTAATCACATACTCGTAAGATGACTGAGTGTCCTGAGTCATCTCCGCGTCAATTAATAAGTCTTTTATTAGTCCCATAGGACCTCTTGGGGGAGCACCAAAAACTAATTCAAAGGGAGAGAAGCCAGTTTGTTCATGCGGTACCTCCCGATAAGCAAATAGAACAGCTGGGAGTGCTCTGTCCCAGTCATGAGGGTGCTTAACAGTAACCTTATGTAGTAGTTGTTTAAGTGTACGGTTAAGTCTTTCAACTGCACCATTACTCATAGGATGATAAATACTACTTAAATTCCTATCAATGTTCCAGGTTTTCATGACTTCCTTCATGGTGTCAGATATGAACTGTGACCCATGGTCTGATAAAAGTTTTCTAGGAAACCCTATTCTAGAAAAGATGAGATGTAGTGCATCAGCTACATCTGTGGTAGTGGTGGTCTTTAATGGGATAGCTTCTGGCCATCGTGTGCACAAATCAATGCACGTAAGGACGAATCTATGTCCTCTGGCCGATGGTAGCAATGGACCAATAATATCTATGGCCATCTTGTCAAACGGTCTTACTGAGATATCGCAAGCCTGAATAGGCGCCGTGTGAAAAGCTCCACGTGCTTTCACTTCTTGGCATGTAGTACAGGAACGTACATACTGCGAAATATCTCTTGACACTCCTGGCCAAAAGAATGAAGACAGTACTCGAGATCGTGTTCGAGTATATCCCATATGTCCAGCACACTGTGAGTCATGCGCATGTTGAAGAATGTACCGTCTAAAAGTATACGGGACCATAACTTGTTGTTTCATTTGTGATTTGTCATTAAAACATCTAATCAATATGTCATTTTTAATAACAAACATTGTTTTGTTATTATTACCTGAGGATAGATTGTCAACTTTATCAACCAGCTTAAAAATTTTTTTTAAAGATTTATCCTCTTTTTGTTTAGTTGCAAATGTTTCCCTGTCAATAGGTGAATTGACTACAAACTCCTCTTGGTTGTCTGCATCCATCTTATTATCACTAACTTTCTCCATGAGTTGAGTCTGCGCTCTAGTCGTCACGGCGTTTCCAGTGCATAGGTTATGTTTCTCCCATTCTATGATCTCATCTGGAGTACAATCTTTACTGCCGTGTATACGACCAACCATCAGATCAGCAATAGGCTTTTTTAGCATACATACTTTTACATTCCCTGTGAAAAAGGGTGTTCTAATATGAACAATAGCTGTGGGGTAGAACTCAATAGTTCCACCAAATGTCATGCAGCGTACATATTCTCCTGTCGCACAGCTAGGATGTACCAGCGACTGACGTACACCAATCGTTGTGGATCCTGAATCTCTCAGCACTGAGACGACGAATCCATTAACGATTCCCCTGTTAAAAATTAGTGAGCCTGTTCCATCGTTGACTGCAAGACCTACCTCTGGTGTAATATGTCCGCAGTTAAGCACTGTTTCTTTCGCCTTCTGAAAAATAAGATTGCATTGTTGGCAACTATTTGCCACATTATAATTAATAGCAAAACATGCAGCAGAAGACTGTGTTGTATTATCGTCAAGTGGGACCTGAGCTATAGGGGTAGTATTATTTGTAACTGCCGCCCCTGTATTATGGTTGTACTGAGATGATCCCCGAGAATGAGATCGATTACGAGTATAATTGTTAGAATTATCTCGTCGTCCTCTATAGTAACTATTATCTCGATGTCTCGAGCCATGATTATTACCATTCCAGTTATTGTTATTATTGGGGGTATGTGATCGATTATAATTAGTGTTATGTTGACTATTGTGGTGACTATTGTGGTAGTTTGTTTGAGGTGAATAATTTCTATCTCGTGATCTACCTCTGTTGAACTCATTTTTTATTGTTGAAATCATTATTATGTCCCTTCTGAAAGTTAACATTGTGATTTCTTTGGAACCTACTTCTGTCTACACTGTGATGTCTTTGTTTGTTATTATGATTGTAGGCCATATTAGACGCCACAGGTAGAGGTTCTCTTAATGAAGAGTTAGAAATGTTCGCATTCGGATGTGCCGAACAGTAGTTGAAAGAAATTTTTTCCAACTCGTCAATAGTACCTGGTTTACGCTCCTGCAAATATGCAAAGAATGGTTGGCTAACCGAAGATAATACCTTATCCCGTAGTAGTAAATCAACTAATTTGTCGTACGATTTGTTGACTTCTGCCAGTTCAACCCATCTATTAAATGTATTGCGTATGTTCGCAATGAATCCTGCAAAATCTTTTGGAGATTCAGGTAAAATTCCCTTAAATTTCAACCTACAGTGTTCCTCGTCCAGGTGAAACCTTCGTAAAAGCAAGGACTTAATAGCACCGTAGTTATTTGCTATTGATGGGTCAGCATTTTGAGAAGCCGTCAATGGTTCTCCAACCAAGAATTCATTTAACTTGAGTACCCATGACTCTTCGGGCAAATGATTTGTTTTGCAAGTCTGTTCAAAACGTGACAGGAATGATGAAAGGTCGTCCACGTTTAAGTTGAAAGTGGGTAATTTAAAGTTGTAGAAATGTTTAGTTTGGCTGGATGACGATCCATTTTGTGCGTTATTATTCTGGTTTGCATCAGCACTTTGTGCTTGTAATCTTGCTGTCTCCAATTTAATACGCGCCAATTCCATTTCTTGTTGTAAAATAATTTCCTCTCGTTTCAATTTATTCTCTTCTTCCTGTCTGGCAATTGCTCTTTGCTCTTCTCTTTCACGTTGAGCAATCTCTCTTAATCTATTTTCCTTGGCAATTTGCTTCATCTCACGTTCTGCTTCCTTTCTTTCACGTTTCCTCCTTTATATGCAACCTCCCTCCTCTTTCTTTAATGCAGCCTTTTGTTCCTCTTCCTCTTTCTTTAATGCAGCCTTTTTCTCTGCTTCTTTTCTTTCACGTTCCTCCATTTCTGCTTTATGTTTTTCCAGTTCTGCCTCAGCAAACTGACGAAGTTCTTGAGATTTATAACCATATTCTTTACCAATTTTAACGAAATGGTCTATAGTAAGCATTTTGACTTTTATCTGGTAAGTAATTATTGATAATTACTGATTAAAATAGTCAATAGTAGCTTCAGAGTAATTATTATACTTACTCAACTTAGGAATATTCAATATAAATAATCACAATAGTACTGAACTCTTATGTCTAAGTTCAACTAATAGACAATATTTTGTAACAATATTGTATCTAAGTACTAACTATATCATAAATAGTTATGATATCTGTTAACTATAATGTAATTACATCACACAATTAATCTTAATATCCAATAATGTTTGGCATGATTCCTAGTAATTATATTGTTCAATGTACTAAGTCACTCTCTTAGTACCAGAAAAGTATATTAAATAATATACAATGGGTCTGTTACCTCAAAGGTAGACTATAAGATTATTTTATTTGGTCAATATATATATTATATTATTATGCCCTAGGCATCTCTTATAAATTGTAGTGCTAATTTCTTGGACTATCACTGCATAATTATGCAATGTCCCATATTAACCTTAAATATCAAAAAAAATTAATTAAATTAAATTACAAGTGTATTATTGAATATAATATCATATTATTAATGTAGTATTTAATATATATCATGAGGACAAACAAAACAATGATGCAACTAAAGGGTACAAACAATGTCAAGACGCAAACAAGACATTTTCACAATTAAAAATGAATTTATGAACTAAATAAAACAAGCGGAAGTGTCACAAGCCAAATGAAGGGTCAAGGACTGACCCGAGGTCAACTTAATATACAAAGTACACAAAAAAAAATGAATGCAAAAAATGATGACATCACAGGACTCATAACGGACAAACATTTAACAATTATAAAATAAATTGATAGTAAGAGTAGACTGGACGAAATAGTTAACGAACATGATACAAAACTGAATAAAAATGTGAACTTAGTACAAATAAAATACGCCAGTTATCTACGGAACGGCACAGCTAACACAAACCGTCGAACGATAGCAGATCTGGACAGGCAGTCCACCGGCAAACCTCAATGGGGCTTCCAAAAGTGCAATCGTTTTTAACTGCCCTAAGACCGACTGAAATCTAGGTGGTCAGCTGTTCGCGACATTCCCCAGAGATTTCAGTTCCCTCCAACCGGCCCGCTAATTAACAACACATTAAAACAACCAAAAAATACATGAAAACACATTCAGAAAAAAACATGCCTATGCAGGCAAAAGGCATGGACTCAGTATTACTGTTTGCAATGACGACAGTTAAACAACTAGACTTATCTTTTCCGTTGCTTAGATCAGTGCTAGAGGTCGTCAACAGCTAGGCTAAAGCCCCTGACTGTCTGCTCCTGTAGTCCATATCGTGTGTTTGCTTCAAATGGCTCATGTTTCCCCCGGTTAGACTTAGAAAACGGCTTTGGTTTCTCCGACAGTTCACCTACACGACCTTCGGTGACGTCACGTTGTTAGGCATTATAATGAGTACAACGTCATCTTCGACTGGATCATGTGATCGAAACTTGATCGTAAATATTGTGGTTAACATGTGCGTAAGGAACAGAAGTTTGTTTCTTTTTTCTGTCGTTCCCACATGGGCCGCCACTTTGTTGCTGAGTTATTTGCCGGTTGAAGATCATGTGCTGAGTATAGTTATTTTAGTGATTTCTTGTTCATCGTGCTTGTTTTATCATTACGCGAATTAGGGTGAAGCGTTCATACAACTCAGTAGCATGGTATGAAGAAGTAACATGTAATACTTGAACTCAGCAACATTAATGAAGTAATTAATGCCTTCAGGTTGAGTCCGTAATATTTAATCACATGTACACACAGGATGATCATTTCAAATATGAGCAGAACATAAGTCCGTATAAGTCATGCATAAATTAATCAATAACGTAGACTGCTGGTTTACGTGTCAATGTCCGTTTAAGGATACAATGCAGTATTGTCGTCAGAACATCACAGCTATATGCACGCGCAGATAGACATGGCTACCTGCCGACAGTGAGACTGCGAGTCTGAATATTTCATACGGATTGGACGATTATTCTCCTCCTTCTGAGGATTCTAGTTAAACACTAACCTCCATAAGTTTCCTCTCATATAGAGTTCTAGGACTGACCCTAGTCCATCATAAATGCACATATAAATGGCTATATCATGCCATTGAATTGGAAGGTTAGAAAACGCAGCTATTCAGCTTGGCGGTCAAGTAACAAAGGGTAGCGTCTCCTAGTTACCGACTGTGACCCAAACAACGCTAGACACGTCATAATCGATCGTGTATGGAGCGTTCAATAATTGAAACATCTATCGTGATATATTAAATGTCTTAACCTTTACAATTGCACGTCTGCTAACCTTTAGCAGACGGCGTTAATAACATATACCGTAACAATGCCCCTTATCAATTATTCTATTTTTAACAGTCATAGACTGGGTGATGCGCCAGACAAAAGAGGGCAGCCCAAGAGAAATGAGATGGGCTACATTTTCTAATTCTAGTATATATATACTAACATCAACATGAAAAATAGTGTTGATATCTGAAGAATACATTATGATATACTCATCATCATCCTCCTCCGGATCTCTATGGAATATAGGTCGTCTCTGCTATTGGTTCCTTGTGAGGAAACCCGCATAATGTGTTTATGAGCGCTTGCAGTGATTGTTTATGTGGCAAGATATTTTACGTGGTGAAGTTGCCAGCCTCCTATACAACTTACATAATTAAGCAATTGCATTTACGTAAACCGACATATATGAATAAGAGCATACACATAAAAAAAAACTTACCTCTTCATTATGAACGAGAAGTTATTCAAAAAATTTTCACATTTGGCTGAAAGTACTGTAGCTATTAAAGTGCAGTCTTCCCTAGTAAGCTAATGATAATTGATATGCTACAATTCCTAGCTTTTATCACATTGGGCATATTTATAAGGGTGGGCATTTCAAACACTGTTAACAAATTTTGGCAAAATAATTTCACAAAAAGGAAATTCTAGCTTCAATTTATTCCCTTGTAAATCGTCTGTTTCTAAATTATGGGGTCTTCCTCTTATGAGAATTGAAATGCAACTCGCGAGTTTTAAACACTCCCAATGAATGCTCTCGATCTGGCTACTAAATATATTCGTGCAGTGCATGAGATATGATTGTGACATTATCTTACGAAAGTTCATCACCCTTGCTTAAAATTTGAAACACAGACACACACACACACAAACATATATATATATATATATATATATATATATATATATATATATATATATATATATATATATATATATATATATATATATATCTGCCATCACCGGTGTCAATATCTATCTTGTCGAGGTATGGCGGCTTGTGTACCCTTATTACCCCCCAGAGCTATGCCAGCGGCAGTTTTACTCCTGGAAGGTTCTACCAAGCTGGACAGGTTTTCGCGAGCAGGGGTCAGACTAAAGCAGACACCCTGGTCCTCCTGGTTGGGGGTTATAGCATAGGGCTGACACCCCTGTCCACGTAAAAAGAAATGAAGTTACGAAAACGACAACAAATGAACAAACTTTGCTGCGGGACGCTTATCCGGAGTCTGAGGCTCATATGACTGTCAGTGGTGAAAGTCGAAAGGAAGCCACGGACACGAAAACGGACGTCCTGACCGCAAAACGTTAAACAAGAATAGGATTTTGGAATGTCAGGACAATGAACGAGACGGGTAAACTAAAACAGGTCACAGCAGAAATGAGAAACTATAGATTACACATTCTAGGGATAAACGAGAACAGATGGACTGGGGCAGGAAAAGTTAAAACAGCAACAGGAGAAACAGTACTTTACTCTGGAAGAGAGGATGGACAGCACAATGAAGGTGTAGCCATTATTCTACAGAAAGGAATAGAAAGGACATTACTGGAATGGAAACCCATATACAACAGACTGAAAAGAATAAGAGGGAGATTCACCAACACTACAATAATACAATGCTACGCACCAACGAATGACAGCGATGAAAAGGTCAAGGATGAATTATATCAACAACTGCAGAAAGAAATTGAAGACACACCTAGATATGATATTATCAAAGAAATGGGAGAAGATCTCAATGCGAAAGTTGGAAAAAAACAGTACATATAATGAAAGCGTAATGGGAAAATGCGGCAGCGGAACAGCAAACGAAAATGGGGATAAATTAATAAGTTTCTGTAGCATTAACAACCTGGTCATTGGAGGAACACTTTTCCCATACAAAGAAATTCGCAAATTAACATGGGAATCACCAAATGGTCGGGACAGAAACCAGATAGACCACATCATGATTAATGGTAGATGGAGACATGCATTACAAGATGTGAAGGTAAGAAGAGGTACAAATGTGAGAAGTGATCACCATTTAGTAGTAACAAAACTGAAAGTGAAACTAAGAACGGCTGGACCAACTGTAACTACGCAGAAAAGATTTGACATCAGCAAATTGAAGGACTCTCTTACAAGAAAAGCTTTTGCGGCTGATATAAAGAAACGATATCAATTTGCCAAAAGTCAAGAAAAAACATTGACTGATGATATAGACCAGAAATTCAACACCATTTCAACAATATATAAGGAAAGCAGCAAAGCATGCTTGGGATTACAGGAAAGGAAGAAGCAAGACTGGATAACACCAGAAACATTAAACACCATAACGATGAGAGGGGAGATGAGGGTAAAGAAGACAGAGGCTGGGTCTCCTAGGTTAAAGCAAATGTGTAGCGAACGGTGCAGTCGGCTGGACAGGGGGTGGGGGGGGGGGGGTTGAACGCCAGGCCCGAGCCAACAAAAGAAATTTCCTGGACGATCTTGCAAGACAGACAGAGGAGGCGGCATTGGGAGATGGACAGAGCACAGAATAAAAAAAAAATAACCAAATTCCTCAGTGGAAAACAAGGTGCAGACGGTATTACATTGGTGGGAGATGGGCAGGGAGATCTCATCACGACAGCAAAAGGACAGGAATCAAGATGGGCAGAGCATTTCAGATAAACGCTGAACAAGGAACCACCAGATACACAATTGAATGTTCCTGAGGCTGAAAACGATCTAGATCTGAGATGGGCTACATTTTCTAATAGAGGGATGTTGAGTATGCGGATGACATTGCACTGCTAGCGCATTCTCATCAACACATCCAGGAAAAAACGGATTGACTTGATAGGTATAGCCAGCGGGTGGGCTTGAGCATCAATCTAATGAAGTCAGAGGTCGTGGCGCTCGGGGTGAGAACCCTGGGCCCATATCAATGAGGAATCGGCGGCTGGAGAGGAAAGTCACCTTCACATGTCTAGGATGCATGGTGACACCAGACGGCGGAGCAGGCAGGGACATCGGCAGCTGAGTGAACAAGGCGGGAACAGCCTTTTTTAGTCTAGGCAACATCTGGAGGTCCTATCAGTACAGCACAAGCACAAAATTAAGATTATATCAGAGCTGTGTGCTTTCCGTGCTTCTCTTCTCTGTGGTGCGGAGTGCTGGAGAGTTGCAGAGAGGGAAGTGTTGAGATTGTCCTCTTTTCACACAACATGCCTGAGAAACATTCACCGAATCTTTTGGCCAAATACCATCACCAACCAAGATCTGCTTACTCGGAGCAAGCAAGAGGAAATGCACACCATCATAGCTGGCAGACGTTGGAGCTGGGTTGGCCATATCCTCAGGGGAGACCCCGTTGCCATCACGGAAACAGCTATGCTGTGGACCAATGGGGAAAGGCGAATGAGAGGGCCGACCAGAAACAACTTGCCGGAGGACTGTGGAGGCTGAGATGCAAAGAATGAACCAAAGTTGGGGCACTGTACGAAGGATGGCCACCGACCAAGCAAAGTGGAATCAATTTGTTGTTGCTTTACAAGACGCCACCAGGCGTGATGGCCACTGACTGCTTTGACGGTCGGTGGCTAAGGATCACAGAAAGAAAAAGGAAAAAAAGATATATATATATGCCACATGTTCGTGCGATCTGCAGCTTCATCCTCCAGGTTGCTGTATTTATGTCCAGTGCCCTCATGTTTTGCTTGCACACCTCTTTTAACCTCAGCTGCGGTCACCATACAGTTCTGTTGCCATTTGCCAGTTGTTCATAGAAGATGTCTCTCGGAATACGACCATCTTGCATGTGGCGGACATGGCCAAGCAACAGTAGTCTGCGCTGTCTAAGCAGTGTATACATGTTTTGAAGGCCAGCACGTGACAACTCCTCGACATTTGACACTTTGTCTGTTCATGAAATATCGAGAATGTTGAGTAGACACCGTAGATGGAAGGTTAGATTGTCCATGTCTCCCTGCCATGTAGAAGTGTGCTGGTGACGCAGGCGTTGTATACTGTAGTTTCGTTTTCGTTGTGAGTTTGTTGCTTCCAAAAACACGCGATGTGAGGCGGGCAAAGGTAACTGCAGCTTTGCCAATGCGGCTGTCAATTTCTGTGTTAAGAGAGAGTTTGTCGTTGATGGTAGATCCCAGGTATGTGAAGTGGTGCATCACTGCCAACTCATAGTTATCGATAGTGATAACTGGTGCAACATCCACATCCTAACCCAGCAAATGTGTTGTCTTTAGATTATTGTAAGGCCAAAATCCTTGCATGCTTGGGCGAAGCGAATCATCAAGCTCTGAATCTCCTGTTGACGATTGAGTGACGATGTCATCAGCGAATAACAAGTCTCTAACATTTATAACACATAAAGGAGGGAAACCCGAGGCCCTCCTGTACTTACTGTACTTAGTCTTCTATCATTTACTAGACACAGTATTCATGTCTTTGTCGTGTGTGGTCTGACCTATACTGTATAATAGGGGAACAACAGAAGTGATTGCGTCATTAATAGGCTGGACTGCCCATGGTAAACTTCCGATGTTATGTGTTGCGAGTCGCACTAATAACACAAGTCAAACAAACACCAGTATTTCTTATTGATTTGAATGCTGATTTCATCATAATGAAAATTCACCAATTGGCTCTTGGTTATGAAATGATGAATTTTACCTACAGTAAATACAAATGCATGCTTGTTTAATTCTCTGGGATGAACAGCTAGTCTTTCTACTTTAGCATTATAAAAATTGTGGTTACATACTCAATTAATTGATATTTCAACATAAAATGATAGCATTATTTTATAAAGTTCACATATCATGTTGATTAGGCATTTGGGGAGCTCTCTTTGCTTGTCTTGTAGTCCATGGTGTCTCTTGTCACAGGTAATCCATTGAAGATTTGCCTTGAGTCCTTGTCTCCATGTAATGCTGGTGAAATCGTTTCACCATGTCACTGACCGTCCATAAGTTTGACGTAAAGAAATCCAGATGAGAATCCCAGAAAATGAATTTTTCAAAGACATGTTGCAGCCACTGGGCGAACTCTTTATACTTCAGAAGGAGATTTTCTACAATTTCATTGGGGATCAATTCTGTTTGTCTTTCCAATTAAAATTGTCTGACTTATGCTAAGTGCCATGCAACACGCAAATAAACTCGTCATCATGAAGAAGTTTTCATTTGCGGACCAACGAAAATACTACTCCCCGTCTCATTTTAGCTCACTCAGTCTTGGCGATGACGTTAAAAGCCTCATCTCGTTTTCTTCATTGCCTTGACCTGAGACCCAGCTGGTTAATGTGCAAGGGTGGCAAATATCTTCTGGTGTCAACAAGTGCTTTACGTTCTTACTGCCAGGCTGCAATGACTGCCTGATTGGCCAATGTCTTCTGATGTTGGTCACTGCGTGCAGGATCCTTCTCACAGAGAAAGCAACAGTACTTGGTTGTATCTCCACCTGGTAGTCCAAAGCAAAAGAGCGAGTCACTGCAAAGTGACAATGATGATAATCGTGAAGTTTATACACTTCAAAAGCTGGCTTAATTTTTTCATAAGTTCTTTATATGTTAATGACCAACTGGAATTGACGGTAACACATATACCATTATATTCAATCCGAAAAAACTGCTTTAAGACTTGTCTTGGATGAATCAATGAAAAGCCTCCTGATTTCTTCAGGTAATGTAATTGATTTTTAGTGCTGCCATTAAACCAGTGTTGTGGCACCAAAGGTCACCCTCTTTGAAAAAGAATGTAATGAGCAGCTTCCTGGCGGTTAATACAAAGAAATTGTAACATCTTCTGCC
Organism: Oreohelix idahoensis; assembly: GCA_024509875.1. Classification (NCBI taxonomy): domain Eukaryota; kingdom Metazoa; phylum Mollusca; class Gastropoda; order Stylommatophora; family Oreohelicidae; genus Oreohelix; species Oreohelix idahoensis. Next base: position 56,086 of record JAMPIV010019216.1, read on the forward strand.
AGGAGATTCCACTGTTGCAATCTTGAACCCAAAATGTTCAGTTCTTACAAGATCTTTCAGTTCACCTTGGGTTTTTAAGTGTGGTTTAGTGGATGTAGTTTGCTCAAAATCTGGGTATTGCAGCATATGTGTGGCGCCCAGCTCTTATCTTGATCTCCTATTCTGCAGCCAAAATACAAACTGTACGCCTTCTTAATCACTTTAGTTACACTTCTAGTTACATTTTTATTGGTCATTAGAAATAATTATGCAATCGCCCACAACAGTTGCGTCACATATAAATTGACCGTAATTAAATAAACTAGTAGCATATATCTTGAAAATTAGAGCCAATCAACATTTTCTAATGTCATTTTCGTTTTCAGCACACCAAAATTAGTTAAGATCAGCTATTTTCATTTCTGGTACATTTTGGTTGTTGACTAGTGTAACCCGTCATCGAAGCATCATTTTTGGAGATGCCTAGATGGCAGGGAGGATAGTGTGATTAGTTAGCATAGCTAGGCGGGGTTGTCGCACGGAGGTTCCTGGTTTCGAGTCCTGGTAAGCCACTCATGTCTGTTGTTTTTCTGTTGTTTAGTTTTCTACTTCTTTATTTCTTACGAGTGCCTGAAAACATACATTTATGTTTGTCTAATATCTATTAACAAGTCTCTTAAAGTGATAATTCTGATTTTTGTTGTTGCGTTCAGCAGTGCGACGTTAAACAGTCGGCCATCTACCTAGTGTGAAGGCATATTCCTTTAGTTGTTCTTAAAACAAACATTCAGAGATGCACCTGAAGGAATATATAAATATATATATATATATATATATATATATATATATATATATATGTGTGTGTGTGTGTGTGTGTGTGTGTGTGCGTGTGTGTATTTGTGTGTCTCAGTGTTAATGTAGATCTAAAACGCTGTTGGGTTGCCGACCCTTGATCTAAGCAAATGACATACACTATTGGTGATTTATGAACGGTCATCGTTGGTGTGGAGATTTTGCATCTTAACTGAACAGACAACTCTATATTCTGACAGCTATGTCCTGAAAGTATGAGATTTATTTGTGTGGAAGCAAAGGCCATGATCATAGATGGTTAAAAAGAAGAAATGTAGGATATCCATAATTGTAAGTGATTATGTTTTTATGGCGTATCTCTGCGGATGTTAACATCGTTCATTTGTGTTTTTATGATCATTTCGTATTTACGTGTTTGATTTATTTGTAAAGACAATAAAGATAAGAATATTTTACCAGTAGTGGAAAGTGGTCAATAAAGTTCATAAAAGCTAGTTTGATGTAAGGACTAAAGTCATTATTTTAAATTTGTATTGGCCAGGATTCTTTTGCTGATCTAAGGTTTAACGATCTATCGTCTTTATTCTTGTTAACAGGACAATTCATCTGTCAGTTTAAGTAATTTGTCCAATACAATTTCAAGTTGACTATTCATCACTTAATTTTAGTAAATTTATTCACGACAGTTTAAATCAGCGACGGAATTGAAGCATTTGGCACCCGGAGCGGAGCTTTTCTTTGGCCCCCCCCCCCCCCCCCACTCCTTTCCGGTTTTTCCAGGAAACAAAATAGTGACATTAAAATGCACAACAGTAAAATGCATTGTGCTTACAAATAGATGTTTAAACAGCAGTGTCCAAATCGTAAATTTAAACAAACAAAGAAAAAATTGCATTTCTTTAAAAATTCAGTGAACACGTAATAATACTACATTTCATTTGCAATATATATATATATATATATATATATATATATATATATATATATATATATATATATATATATATATATCTATATATCTATATATATATATATATATATATATATATATATATATATATATACACTACTCGTCAAAAGTCAAGGGTCACCCTATTATTTTCAATACACTTTTATATAAGCGCATAGAATGATTAAAAGAAGGAAGTTTTTAGTAAAAATGGGTGCAATATCTTCCTCTGACAGTCCTCTATGCACGTTAAGCATAAAAGCAACTCACCGACAACCATGGTGATCATGTGCAATTAGGTTTGCTGACCATAATTTCACATTTTTAATCTGTTTTTTCAAACTTCCGTACAACCAAACAGGTGAAGTAATCGTGCTAATTGACATTCCACGTGCAATGGCGACTTTTCGTGAACAGAGTTCACTCTTAATCTGTTTTACAATCAGCAGACTTAGGGTAGTTTCATCACTTGCAAAAACGATGCCACCGAGAAGAAGTCTTGACACCTTACAAAGAAGGAGGGCTATAGCGTGGGTTCAAAGTGGTTTATCTGTCCGTGAGGTCGCTAGACGGCTTGCAGTGTCACACTCTACTATCCAAAGAATTTTGGAGAGATTTCAGGCCACAGGAAGTGTGGAGGATCGCCACCGGCTAGGTCGCCCTAGATGCACCAATAGACATGATGACCGGTACCTCTTGTTGTCTGCCCTGCGCCATCGAACAGTGACTTGTTGCACTTTAAGATGTCAGCTGAGACAAACTGTAAACGCTAATATCAGTCAAAGCACCATTCGCAGACGTTTACATGAATTTGGACTGGCTGCTCGACGTCCTGCAGTCAAAATCCCTCTTACTCCTGCTCATCGCAGAGCCCGTGTTGCTTGGTATCGCGAGTACATCCGATGGACAAGGCAACAATGGAGTCAAGTTCTCTTCACTGATGAATCTCGCTTCACTTCAATGATGGCAGGTTTCGAGTTTGGAGATGACCAGGAGAGCGATTTACTGATGACACAATTCGAGAGGTGGATCGTTATGGTAGGGGGTCTGTCATGGTCTGGGGAGGCTTCTACAGACACGGCAGGACCCCACTCTACATCATCTAAGGCAACTTGACCGGCCCAAGATACCAGAACGAAATCTTGAGACCAATTGTTCAGCCTGCTCTGGAGGCCATAGGTTGTAATGCCATCCTCCAAGATGATAACGCTCGACCCCATCGAGCTCGTGTGGTGAATGAGTTTATTCAGCAACATGGGATCATCAGGATGGCGTGGCCAGCTCATTCACCTGACCTTTCTCCGATTGAGCACCTCTGGGATGTCCTTGGTCGAAGATTGTCAACAAATCACCCCCTGCCAATGGATGTTGCACAGCTGACTGCATTTCTGCTTTGGGAATGGCAAGCTGTTCCTCAGAATACTCTTCGGACCATTGTGGACTCGATGCGTCTACGCTGTCTTGAATGCCTTGCTGCAAACGGTGGTCATACCCGATTTTGAAATGTCTATTTGTCCAATATCTATTGTGTGACTTTAGAAAAGGTGGGTGACACACTTCACAGCTTCATTGCGTTTGAATGTGTGTTTCCATTTCTTTACGTGACATGTCAATTTGGTATTCAATAAATGCCGTTTTGACTGATACCAATTACGTTTATATCAGATTTGTTTTATGGTTTCAACCAAGGTTTTTCTAAGTGGCCCTTGACTTTTGACGAGTAGTATATATATATATATATATATATATATATATATATATATATATATATATATATATATATATATATATATATATATATATATATATATATATATATATATATATATATATATATATATATATATATATATACACACACATACAAAGGAAATAAAGTATAAACGTTTATCCTCTTCTTTAAAACGTAAATGAACTAGATTCACAAACTTTGCTTTCGAGCCTTCATGTCTGCAAACTGATTAATGACCTCATCAAAATGCATGTTCTTTGCAAATTCATGCTCAATAGAAATTAAAGACAGATTTGTCAATTGCGTTTGACTCATAGTGGTGCAAAAACATTTTTAAAAAATCAATTTCAGTTTTGAAAAACTTCTCTCACACGAAGCAACAGACACACAGACAGTTAAAAGGAATCTCAAACACAGTAACAAGCTTGGTAGAGATTCACAAAAATCCCATTTAACAATAAACTCCAGACACTGCAATGCCGTCCATTTCTTAGCCTCCTCAGCACTGATTTTAGCAGCTTCCAAATGCTTTCGAAGTCGTCCAATTTGCAAACTGATCTCCTCGTTGGAGAATTCATCGAAAATTTTAGTCAAATTTGAAACCTCTTTATAATTTCTTCTTCCATTGCAACAATCAAACCGTCTGGCTGAATGACCCAGAAGATTGATATGATTCGATCCATTCCATTAGAACGAATCTCCAGTTCTTGATAAAAGCGATCAAAACATTAAAACATTGTCCTTTTCAATTCCTCCGGCAAACTTAAACCAGCATCTATAACAAATAAGGAAGGGAAACCCGAGGCCTGTAAACAGTAAATAAATATTAGATAAACATAAAGGTATGTTTTCAGGCACTCGTAAGAAATAAAGAAGTAGAACACTAGACAACAGAAAAATAACAGAAGTGAGTGGCTTACCCAGGACTCCAACCCAGGACCTTCAGTGCGACAACCCCGCCTTGCTATGCAAACGAATCACACTATCCTCCCTGCCATCTAAGCATCACCAAAAAATGATGCTTCGATGAGTGGTCATTAGTGCGAACCGCAAGACACAACACCGGAAGTTTACAATGGGCAATTCAGCCTATTAATGACTCAATCACTTCTGTTGTTCCCCTATTATACAGTATAGGTCAGTCCACACGAGACAAAGACCTTAATACTGTGTCTAGTAAATGATAGTAGACTGAGAACAGTAAGTATAGAACAGAGGGTAGGTTTTTGGTATTTTATAAACATTTATAACAAATAAGGAAGGGAAACCCGAGGCCTGTAAACAGTAAATAAATATTAGATAAACATAAAGGTATGTTTTCAGGCACTCGTAAGAGTCCTGCGTAAGCTACTCACGTCTGTTCTTTTTCTGTTGTCTAGTGTTCTACTTCTTTATATCTTTCGAGTGACTGAAAACATACCTTTATGTTTATCTAATATTTATTAAACCAACATCCCTTGCCATCTCTACTGGCATCTTTTTTCTGAGCTTTATTCTTCCTCTTCTCTCCATAGAAATGTCTTGTTCCTCGCACTTTGTGGCTGCAAAATGAATATCTCTGTTCACAGTTTCATTGCTCTGATTTTCAGTAAACAGTTTTAGAGCTTGAAGCTTCACAATGCAATTTTCCAGGCTGATGCCATCAGTTTGTAAGTACTTTTGCGTGAGATTAATTTCTTCCAGAACTTCACACCAGAAAGAAAGGCAGCACGAAAAAGAAAAATCACACACAGCAAAATCTGAGCGGATCCTCTTGTGTCCAAATTTTCTTTAGGATCGCACAGTTTTTCAAAGGTGGAGGCCAGCTTTTCAAAATTTGCCTTTACTGGATTTACGGCATCATAGTGAGAACTCAGTCTTGTCTGGGAAAACCTTCTGACTGACATGCTTACATTCTTCATCAGCAATTCCCATCAATGAGGTGAGACCGAAAAGAAGAAGTAAACTCTCTCTCTAAGGTTCCAAAAAAAAGTTACACATGAAGATGTGCTGCCAAATGAGTGCACACCGCAAAGGTTCAGTGAATGATTAGCGCAAGGCACAAACAGCGCCTTGGGGTTAATCTCTCTTATCTTCGACTGAACCCAACCATGAACCTCAGCCATTGCTGCAGCGTTGTCATATCCTTGACCACGAAACATATTTTTATCCATCTTTCTCTAGATGTTTCAGGATATCCCCTGTGAGCTCAGCAGCAGTTTTTCCGGCAATAGGGAAGAAACCAAAGAATGATTCCTTCACTTCAACTTTGTCACCTTCAATATGAACGTATCTTATCACCTCACACAATTGATCAGTGTAGCACACATCAGTAATAACACATAAGGAAGGGAAACCCGAGGCCTGTAAACAGTAAATTAATATTAGATTAACATAAAGGTATGTTTTCAGGCACTCGTAAAAAATAAAGAAGTAGAACACTTGGACAACAGAAAAACAACAGACGTGAGTGGCTTATCCAGGGTTCGAACCCCGTACCTTCCGTACGACAACTCCGCCTAGCTATACAAGCGAATCACACTGACCCCACGGCCAGCTAGGCATCCTCAAAAAAATGATGCTTTACTGACTAGTCATCAGTGCGAAACACAAGATAACACCGGAAGTATACAGTGTGCAACTCAGCCCATTAATGACGCAATCACTTCTGTTGTTCCTCTATACAGCAGTATATGCCAGTCCAAACAAGACAAAGACCTTGATACTGTGTCCAGTAAATGATAGAAGACTTAAGGACAGTAGTATAGAACAGAGGGTAGGTTTCTGGTATTGTATAAACATTAATAACACATAAGGAAGGGAAACCCGAGGCCTGTAAACAGTACATTAATATTAGACAAACATAAAGGTATGTTTTCAGGCACTCGTAAGAAATAAAGAAGTAGAACACTTGGACAACAGAAAAACTACAGACGTGAGTGGCTTACCCAGGGTTCGAACCCCGTGTTCGACAACTCCGCCTAGCTATACAAGCGAATCACACTGACCCCACGGCCAGCTAGGTATCTGTCGTGGAATATTCTAATCCACATATATAAATTATCAAGTAAATTGACAGTACTCGAAATCCCCCTTGTTTTCTGCTTCGTCTGCAAATTGTAACGCTTTCACGTTGATAGTAAAAGCTTACTGTATTATACCCGCTTTCTTCAATGAAACGTGTGCTGTATTTCTAAGAAAAAACCTTGAGATATGCAAGTTGACCTAAATTTTAAATTCCATTCATGTCTTTTTCTACACTATGTTACCAAAAACAAAAGGCAGATGGACTAAAGGATAGCGAGAAGAGAGAGGGGCGAATAAAGCCGAACGCATGCAAAATTAAACACGCGTCTCGCTATTAATGCCACCCCCAACCCGCGTCGCGCGATACACAAATGCTGCCATCACGCGTGTAAGACTACAAGCACTAACTTTTTTTTCAGACGGACAGTGATAAATTCACTACCCTTCCCAGAGTTAGGTTTTAAAATCACAAAAAACGCTTATTAGGAAAGATAACAATAGATGGGTTTACGGTTGAAAACATAACAGTACCCAGACAGCACATCTTCGAAACAGGAGGTAGAAATTGCATATTTTGAACGCAGCCACGTAGCTCTTTTAAATTTGGATAATTGGGTTCCTTAGGGTTTGCTGACAAAGAATATGTAAAACGTTACGCAAATAGTCTAGGAATTAACAAGTTATAACCAAAATAAAATATTGGGGATGCCTGACAGCATGAAATCATTTCTGCTCATAAAATTTTTTTATAACATGTTTGAAAAAAAACCTTGCGTTACAGAAATAGCCTACCATGTAAACTCCAAATTGATTGGAGCGCAACAAATGAAAAACTAACCACGATTGGTCGGGCTATAAATACTATCTTGGTTGTTAGGGAGACGTAGAAAGGTAACATTTTTTCAAACACTTGTCGAAACGTGGCCTCATTGGCTAGACTCGCTGATATACTCACTTAGGAGCGTTAGTTCGAGACCACTAGTGCAAATAATCTTGATAAAGCGACAGTGCGTTGAAGCCAGCTCACATTTTTGCTAAAATAAAAGCCTGGAACATAAGCAGATGGGAATTTGTGCCAGTAAATGTGCCAGAATTCATTGCTAATCAACGTATCTGTGTTTATTTCCATGAAATTGTGGTAAGCTTGAACCATTCAGTATCTTTTAATGAAAATTGAATGTAAATTGTTAATTTATGCCTGTATATATATGTGTAGTTCAGTGGCAAACAAGAGATAAAGCCTATAATGCTCCAGCCTGAACAGAGGGTGTCGGAGGGAAGTAAAACGGCATGGAATGGCCAAATAGTACACTGACACCTGGATGATTGATTAGACAGAAATAATGCTGGAAGTGCAGAGGCGTGGTAACCATTAAGGAGGTAAATACTGGTATAAAGTATTTCAGATGAAGCTGACAGTTGGCCTAACGCTCTGAACTCAATGTTTGTGTTGTATTGTGCTCCGTGTAGAACTAGAGTATCAATTAGTTATGAAGTAGAAGGTACATCCTTCTTGTTTACAGGGACCGTGGTCTTGATGGTACTGAGCTGCACCTGGTCAGAGCTTTGCTGAATCCAGAGTCGGACAGCATACTCCTTGGTCCATTTAGCTATCAGTGAGGTGTCTCCAGAGCCCAGAGTAGAATTCGAGCAGAGGAGTCCTTTCCTGCCGCCATCACTCAAGATAAGCTGTTTGGCCAGCTGAGCTCAACATTATGTCCCCACATCTTGAAATGACTTTGTAAAAATCACCTTAAGAGGGGAATTTAATTGTCTTAATATCAGGAACTGAGAACATCTCCAATACTAGTCCCTAAAGACAAACTATTGAAGTCATGATGACAAATACCAACAGAGCTTGAACAAAACAAAACCAGTATTACCTCATTTTACTACTACACAACTGACACACATAGGATATTTGTAATAATATATGTCACTACTATATTCATATTGGTAAATTCTGTACATATAACTTGTAATTTAAATTGCTTGTGATTCCTGGTTCCCTTTGTAGTTGAATCAGGACACATATTCATTCATGCCAGTAATGAATACATATTGTTATTTGAAAAGTTATCAGTGATTTTTTTTAAGATATCCTTGTAGAGTGTTATATGTATGTGAGTGTCACAGTGTTGTCAAGTGTAGTGGAATAAATTAAATTGTTTATCTGTCTGTTGTTGTTTTGACTTACACTTCATCCTACACATACCCTAGACACATAACGTAGTCATCACACTATTGCAGAATAATTCTGACTGAGATATATAGATATGTGGTAGCAAGTAAGGTTATCTATAATACACTACTCTTAATAGATATAGATACCTTCACAGCTGATCTCAGTCAGTACACTAAGTCCCCTATAAATATTTATAACATCCCACTTCACCACATATATTGGGGTCTCGCTCTTGGGATTTTGAATCTTTACCTATTAAAAAATATTGGGGGTAATTCACTTCAGGGAATATAAGAATTAAAAGGTATCCTTGGGTGGAATTAAATAAGGTTGAGCTCACGGTGCCTGTGTTGTCCATTATATATATTTAGAATTTGAATTGTTGGTTAGACATTGTAGAAATTTACCTGATAGACAATGGCGGACCTGGCCAAGTTTCGATCTGCTGCTGTACAGACTGCAAAAGAGTTAGGATTAGATGGGCAAGTTATGGTTGCCTATGTCACTACGGAATGTGACAAATTTATTGAACGCGAAGAAAGAAGATTAGAAAAAGAGGCCGAAAGAAAGTTAGAGGCTGAGACTAAGAGGTTGCAAGCTGAGGCTGAGACTAAGAGGTTGCAGATTGAGGCGGAGGCTAAGAAATTGGAGGCAGAAAGAGAAGACAAAAGATTGGCTGCAGAAAGGGAAGCAGAAGAAAGAAGATTGGCTGCAGAAAGGGAAGAGAAGAAATTAGCTGCAGAAAGGGAAGACAAGAAATTAGCTGCAGAAAGGGAAGCAGAAGATAAAAGATTACAAAGGGTCATGAGTTACGACTCAGGGAATTTGAGTTTCAAGGCCATGCTCCTGAAAATGGTGCCAGTCCCTTTGCCTCTGATGCCACTGCTAGCCAAGGAGCCTCAACCTCAGCTATGAATTTTCATTTAGATCATTTTGTTGAGAAAGACGATGATATTGAGAGCTACCTAAATAGGTATGAACTATTAGCTACCACGTATGGGTTAGAGAGAGAAAGGTGGAGCTTAAAGTTATCTCAGGGACTTCGTGGGGCAGCTTATGAAGTTTTTGCAAAAATGAGCAGAGGTGATCAGGAAAATTATGATATGCTAAAGCAGGCTCTTTTGTTAAGATATGAAAAGAATGCTGAATTTTATAGGAAAAAATTTAGGAATGCTAAACTACTGTCAGGTGAAACCTATCACCAGTTTTCTGCACGAATAGAGACATACTTGGAGAAATGGACTTCTCTGGGGAAAACCCAAGATCTTAAGGAAATGGTCCTTATAGAGCAATTAAGAGAGTCCATGGCTCCAGACCTGAGAAAGTTTCTCATGGAACAAGGTGCAGAGAGGCTGGATGAGTTGCTAAATGTTGCTGAAAGGTATCAAGCAGCTCAAGCAGAGGTAACAGGTAATAAAAAGAAACAAGTGGATAACTTTAGGGCACCACAGAACTTTAATAAATTTGATCCTAAGGATCAAAATAAAGGTAAGCACCAATTTGATAGGCCACGGTATGACAATAAAAATAAATTCCCACAATTCGATGAAAGGAAATATGATGAAAGAAAATCTTTCAACCAAGGAAAAAGGTGGTGTAAAAATTGTAAGATGAACAATCATGACACTGACCATTGTAGAAGGAAACCTCCTCATTTTGCTGCTATGACATCGGGGAAAAAGGAAAAGAAGGGCAAACCTGAAGAATTACAGGAACCATACCACCCCCCAGTGTGTGAAGATGTCATCTGTAATGGTGTCACTATAAGATGTTTATATGATACCGGTTTAGATTACGATTCTGTTGTGAGTTCTCACCTGGTGCAGGCCGATCAATACACCACGGAAACAGTGGAGATTCAAACTGCAACCAAGGATGTAGCTACCATGACACTTCCCGTCGCCCGAATAAAAGTGAAAACGCGATATGTGGAAGGAATCATAAAAGCAGCAGTGATAAATGAGCCAATCTACCCTCTAATATTGGGGTGTAGATATGTCTTCTTGGGGAATCCCAAGAGACCTGTGATATTGGCAACAGTGCAGACCAGATCACAGTCAAAGAAGGAGGAGGATAATCCCATAAATACTCACCCAGATGAGATGAGGAAGGCACAGGCTGAGGACAAAACACTCAAGCCATGTTTCAAGAAGTTGCCCAAATCTCATACACCTCCAGGCAAGGGAGAGTTTTATATGAAGAACAAACTGATATATAGGAAGGCTGGATCTGAATCCAATGGTCACGGACAGCTGGTCCTTCCCACTTCATATAGGACTAAAGTGTTGGAACTAGGGCATGCGATTCCCTTCAGTGGTCATATGGGAATCAGCGCAACAGGACAGCGAATAGCTTGTCACTATTTCTGGCCAGGAATAACTGAAGATATCAAACGATATGTAAAATCCTGTCCAGAGTGCCAACGAGTAGCACCTAAACATTGGACTGCACCAGCAACTCTGGGGGAAATGCCCATAGTGGGAACACCCTTTGAGAGAGTTGCCGTGGATCTTGTGGGACCTCTCACCCGAACCAAGAGAAGGAACAGCTACATTCTGACTCTGGTGGACACTTGTTCTATGTGGGGAGAGGCAGTAGCCCTGTCATCGATTGATTCAAAACATGTGGCAGAGGCATTGCTCACAATTTTCACAAGGTTAGGCTTTCCCAATCAAATCTTGACTGATAATGGCTCTCAGTTCAAGGGGAAACTAACTGAAGAAGTTTTCAGGATCTTCCAGGCCAAACACTTCCATTGTAGTGTGTATCATCCCCAAGGGAACGGCCAAGTGGAAAGATTTAACGGCACATTGATGTCGATCCTGAGAAAGTTGGCACACGAAAAACCAGATACATGGGACCAGTACCTGCACGCCGCCCTCTTTGCTTATCGGGAGGTACCCCATAGTTCAACCGGTATGGCCCCGGCAACATTATTGTTTGGAAGGCCAATAAAAGGTCCACTTGAAGCTTTGTTAAGAACGTGGACTGATGAAAAGGCAGAGGAAAACATTACATCTTCATACCAATATGTGAATGAGCTGACCACTCGGTTGAAAACTGGCTGGAAACTTGCCAATGAAAATTTGAAACAAGCCAGGAAGAAACATGCTGCCTATTATAACAGGAAGGCGAAAGACAGAAATTTGGCTGTGGGAGAGAAAGTACTGCTTCTTTTGCCTGGGAGTCAGAATAAGTTACAAATTGGATGGCAGGGTCCATATACAGTTTTAGAGAAGGTATCTAGAACAAATTATAAGATAGATAAGAAGGGGAAAGAAAAAATCTATCATGTGAATCTCCTGAAGAAATATTTGGAAAGAGAACATCAGGAAGAGACACACTTGTTGACCTTGTCCATCGCCATGGAGATGAAAAAGGAACCACTTTCATCATTTGAATATCCATTACACCCCTGTGAGACAGCCGCACAGGTGAAAATCAGTACACATTTAACGAAAACTCAGAAAGAGAGAGTGCAACAGGTTCTAAATAATCATGCAGAGGTGTTAACAGACCGACCAGGGCATACAAACCTATTGGAATATGATATGAAACTAATAGACTCCACACCTGTCTGTATGAAACCATATTCGATTCCGTTTGCTAAGGAGAAAGCTTTGAAGGAAGAGATAGACTATCTATTGAAGGAAGGAATTATTTCGCACAGTGAGTCTTCGTATAGTTCCGGTGTGGTACTCTTAAGGAAGCCCTCTGGAGAACATAGACTCTGTATAGATTACAGGAGACTGAATGCTATTACAGAAGGACAGGTGGATCCATTGCCGGATACAAATCAGCTGTTTGCCAGACTAAATAAAGCTAAATATTTCTCAAAAGTGGATCTGAGTAAAGGATACTATCAGATTCCAGTAAAGCCTGAGGTTAGACCATACCTAGCTTTTAGTACCTCAGAAGGACACTATGAGTTTAATAGATTGCCATTTGGATTGAAGAATGCGCCTAGTGTCTTCTCTAGAATGATGAGAAAATTATTGGATCCTCTGAATAATCCCTGTATAACAAATTTTATGGATGATATCCTTATAGCAACAGAAACATTTGAGGAACACATTGACTCTCTGAACATGCTGTTTGATCGACTTAGGGAGGCAAATTTAACAGCCCGACCAACCAAATGTTGCGTTGGATGTAAAGAATTGGAATTTTTGGGACACACAGTTTATCAGGGAAACATGACCCCTGACCCAAAGAATTTAGAGAAACTACAGAAAGCCCCGAGACCACAAACCAAGAAGGACGTGAGATCCTTTGTCTCATTATGTGGTTTCTACCAGAAGTATATCAAAAACTTTAATTCCATATGTGCACCGTTAACTGAATTGACACGTAAAGGACATCCAGATCGCATTACATGGACACCACAATGTGAAATGACTTACCAAGAATTGAAGGAAAAGCTCACAAGTAAACCCATTTTAAAATTACCTGACTTAAGTCAAGAATTCATAGTAAGGACGGATGCAAGTAATATTGGGTTAGGTGCAACTCTACTACAGAAATCAGATGCATTGGATGGAGAATTAAGCCCAGTGGCATATGCTAGCAGAAAGTTGAATAAAGCTGAAATCAACTACTCAACTAGCGAAAAAGAATGTCTTGCAGTAATATGGGCGATAAAGAAATTCAATATTTATCTATATGGGAAGGCATTTAAGTTGCAAACAGATCACAAACCGTTATCGTTTCTAGCACAGGCTAGGCATGAGAACTCCAGGTTACTCCGATGGTCTTTACTTTTGGCTCCATATAATTTTAGCATTGAGTATATATCTGGAAAAACCAATTTGGGAGCGGATTTTTTAAGCCGCCATCCGTGTGATGAGAATCACCGTAAACCCCAGAAATAATAATAAATTTCTCTATGTGAATATAGAATAAAGGACTGACATATAATGTCTGTTTTAAGAGGGGAGGTGTCGTGGAATATTCTAATCCACATATATAAATTATCAAGTAAATATAAAGCCTAATAAATACATATAATTAATAAAGGAAGAAGAATGGTAAAGAACAGTGCTGTCACAATGACAGTACTCGAAATCCCCCTTGTTTTCTGCTTCGTCTGCAAATTGTAACGCTTTCACGTTGATAGTAAAAGCTTACTGTATTATACCCGCTTTCTTCAATGAAACGTGTGCTGTATTTCTAAGAAAAACCTTGAGATATGCAAGTTGACCTAAATTTTAAATTCCATTCATGTCTTTTTCTACACTATGTTACCAAAAACAAAAGGCAGATGGACTAAAGGATAGCGAGAAGAGAGAGGGGCGAATAAAGCCGAACGCATGCAAAATTAAACACGCGTCTCGCTATTAATGCCACCCCCAACCCGCGTCGCGCGATACACAAATGCTGCCATCACGCGTGTAAGACTACAAGCACTAACTTTTTTTCAGACGGACAGTGATAAATTCACTACCCTTCCCAGAGTTAGGTTTTAAAATCACAAAAAACGCTTATTAGGAAAGATAACAATAGATGGGTTTACGGTTGAAAACATAACAGTACCCAGACAGCACATCTTCGAAACAGGAGGTAGAAAATTGCATATTTTGAACGCAGCCACGTAGCTCTTTTAAATTTGGATAATTGGGTTCCTTAGGGTTTGCTGACAAAGAATATGTAAAACGTTACGCAAATAGTCTAGGAATTAACAAGTTATAACCAAAATAAAATATTGGGGATGCCTGACAGCATGAAATCATTTCTGCTCATAAAATTTTTTTATAACATGTTTGAAAAAACCTTGCGTTACAGAAATAGCCTACCATGTAAACTCCAAATTGATTGGAGCGCAACAAATGAAAAACTAACCACGATTGGTCGGGCTATAAATACTATCTTGGTTGTTAGGGAGACGTAGAAAGGTAACATTTTTTCAAACACTTGTCGAAACGTGGCCTCATTGGCTAGACTTGCTGATATACTCACTTAGGAGCGTTAGTTCGAGACCACTAGTGCAAATAATCTTGATAAAGCGACAGTGCGTTGAAGCCAGCTCACATTTTTGCTAAAATAAAAGCCTGGAACATAAGCAGATGGGAATTTGTGCCAGTAAATGTGCCAGAATTCATTGCTAATCAACGTATCTGTGTTTATTTCCATGAAATTGTGGTAAGCTTGAACCATTCAGTATCTTTTAATGAAAATTGAATGTAAATTGTTAATTTATGCCTGTATATATATGTGTAGTTCAGTGGCAAACAAGAGATAAAGCCTATAATGCTCCAGCCTGAACAGAGGGTGTCGGAGGGAAGTAAAACGGCATGGAATGGCCAAATAGTACACTGACACCTGGATGATTGATTAGACAGAAATAATGCTGGAAGTGCAGAGGCGTGGTAACCATTAAGGAGGTAAATACTGGTATAAAGTATTTCAGATGAAGCTGACAGTTGGCCTAACGCTCTGAACTCAATGTTTGTGTTGTATTGTGCTCCGTGTAGAACTAGAGTATCAATTAGTTATGAAGTAGAAGGTACATCCTTCTTTTTTACAGGGACCGTGGTCTTGATGGTACTGAGCTGCACCTGGTCAGAGCTTTGCTGAATCCAGAGTCGGACAGCATACTCCTTGGTCCATTTAGCTATCAGTGAGGTGTCTCCAGAGCCCAGAGTAGAATTCGAGCAGAGGAGTCCTTTCCTGCCGCCATCACTCAAGATAAGCTGTTTGGCCAGCTGAGCTCAACATTATGTCCCCACATCTTGAAATGACTTTGTAAAAATCACCTTAAGAGGGGAATTTAATTGTCTTAATATCAGGAACTGAGAACATCTCCAATACTAGTCCCTAAAGAAAAACTATTGAAGTCATGATGACAAATACCAACAGAGCTTGAACAAAACAAAACCAGTATTACCTCATTTTACTACTACACAACTGACACACATAGGATATTTGTAATAATATATGTCACTACTATATTCATATTGGTAAATTCTGTACATATAACTTGTAATTTAAATTGATTGTGATTCCTGGTTCCCTTGTAGTTGAATCAGGACACATATTCATTCATGCCAGTAATGAATACATATTGTTATTTGAAAAGTTATCAGTGATTTTTTAAGATATCCTTGTAGAGTGTTATATGTATGTGAGTGTCACAGTGTTGTCAAGTGTAGTGGAATAAATTAAATTGTTTATCTGTCTGTTGTTGTTTTGACTTACACTTCACCATACTCATACCCTAGACACATAACGTAGTCATCACACTATTGCAGAATAATTCTGACTGAGATATATAGATATGTGGTAGCAAGTAAGGTTATCTATAATACACTACTCTTAATAGATATAGATACCTTCACAGCTGATCTCAGTCAGTACACTAAGTCCCCTATAAATATTTATAACATCCCACTTCACCACAGTATCCCCAAAAAAAGGATGCTATAGTGACTAGTCATCAGTGCGAAACACAAGATAACACCGGAAGTATACAGTGGGCAACTCAGCCCATTAATGACGCAATCACTTCTGTTGTTCCTCTATACAGCAGTATATGTCAGTCCAAACAAGACAAAGACCTTGATACTGTGTCCAGTAAATGATAGAAGACTTAAGGACAGTAGTATAGAACAGAGGGTAGGTTTCTGGTATTGTATAAACATAAATAACACATAAGGAAGGGAAACCCGAGGCCTGTAAACAGTAAATTAATATTAGACAAACATAAAGGTATGTTTTCAGGCACTCGTAAGAAATAAAGAAGTAGAACACTTGGACAACAGAAAAACAACAGACGTGAGTGGCTTACCCAGGGTTCGAACCCCGTACCTTCCGTACGACAACTCCGCCTAGCTATCAAGCGAATCACACTGACCCCACGGCCACCTAGGCATCCCCAAAAAAAGATGCTTTGCTGGCTATTTATCAGTACGAAACACACAAGATAACACCGGAAGTATACAGTGGGCAACTCAGCCCTTAAATGACGCAATCACTTCTGTTGTTCTCCTATTAACAGTATATGTCAGTCCAAACAAGACAAAGACCTTGATACTGGGTCCAGTAAATAGTAGAAGACTTAAGGACATTAGTATAGAACAGAGGGTAGGTTTCTGGTATTGAATAAACATAAATAACACATAAGGAAGGGAAACCCGAGGCCTGTAAACAGTAAATTAATATTAGACAAACATAAAGGTATGTTTTCAGGCACTCGTAAGAAATAAAGAAGTAGAACACTTGGACAACAGAAAAACAACAGACGTGAGTGGCTTACCCAGGGTTCGAACCCCGTACCTTCCGTACGACAACTCCGCCTAGCTATCAAGCGAATCACACTGACCCCACGGCCAGCTAGGCATCCCCAAAAAAAGATGCTTTGCTGCTATTTATCAGTACGAAACACACAAGATAACACCGGAAGTATACAGTGGGCAACTCAGCCCCTAAATGACGCAATCACTTCTGTTGTTCCTCTATTAACAGTATGTGTCAGTCCAAACAAGACAAAGACCTTGATACTGGGTCCAGTAAATAGTAGAAGACTTAAGGACATTAGTATAGAACAGAGGGTAGGTTTCTGGTATTGTATAAACATTAATAACACATAAGGAAGGGAAACCCGAGGCCTGTAAACAGTAAATTAATATTAGACAAACATAAAGGTATGTTTTCAGGCACTCGTAAGAAATAAAGAAGTAGAACACTTGGACAACAGAAAAACAACAGACGTGAGTGGCTTACCCAGGGTTCGAACCCCGTACCTTCCGTACGACAACTCCGCCTAGCTACACAAGCGAATCACACTGACCCCACGGCCAGCTAGGCATCCCCCAAAAAAGGATGCTTTACTGACTAGTTATCAGTACGAAAACACACAAGATAACACCGGAAGTATACAGTGGGCAACTCAGCCCTTAAATGACGCAATCACTTCTGTTGTTCCTCCTATACACAGTATATGTCAGTCCAAACAAGACAAAGACCTTGATACTGGGTCCAGTAAATGATAGAAGACTGAAGGACATTAGTATAGAACAGAGGGTAGGTTTCTGGTATTGTATAAACATAAAATAACACATAAGGAAGGGAAACCCGAGGCCTGTAAACAGTAAATTAATATTAGACAAACATAAAGGTATGTTTTCAGGCACTCGTAAGAAATAAAGAAGTAGAACACTTGGACAACAGAAAAACAACAGACGTGAGTGGCTTACCCAGGGTTCGAACCCCGTACCTTCCGTACGACAACTCCGCCTAGCTATCAAGCGAATCACACTGACCCCACGGTTTGGTCCCCCAAAAACATTTATTATCATTACTTTTACAGGCCTCGGGTATTCCTTCATTTTTATTGTGTTTATTAATGTTTATACAATACCAGAAACCTACCCTCTGTTCTATACTACTGTCCTTAAGTCTTCTATCATTTACTGGACACAGTATCAGGGTCTTTGTCTTCTTTGGACTGACATATACTGCTGTATAGAAAAACTACAGAAGTGATTGCGTCATTAATGGGCTGAGTTGCCCACTGTATACTTCCGGTGTTATCTTGTGTTTCGCACTGATGACTAGTCAGTAAAGCATCCATTTTTGGGGGATGCCTAGCTGGCCGTGGGATCAGTGTGATTCGCTTGTATAGCTAGGCGGAGTTGTCGTACGGAAGGTACGGTGTTCGAACCCTGGGTAAGCCACTCACGTCTGTTGTTTTTCTGTTGTCGAAGTGTTCTACTTCTTTATTTCTTACGAGTGCCTGAAAACATACCTTTATGTTTGTCTAATATTAATTTACTGTTTACAGGCCTCGGGTTTCCCTTCCTTATGTGTTATTAATGTTTATACAATACCAGAAACCTACCCTCTGTTCTATACTACTGTCCTTAAGTCTTCTATAATTTACTGGACACAGTATCAAGGTCTTTGTCTTGTTTGGACTGAGATATACTTCTGTATATAGGAACAACAGAAGTGATTGCGTCATTAATGGGCTGAGTTGCCCACTGTATACTTCCGGTGTTATCTTGTGTTTCGCACTGATGACTAGTCAGTAAAGCATCCTTTTTTTGGGGATGCCTAGCTGGCCGTGGGGTCAGTGTGATTCGCTTGTATAACTAGGCGGAGTTGTCGTACGGAAGGTACGGGGTTCGAACCCTGGGTAAGCCACTCACGTCTGTTGTTTTTCTGTTGTCCAATTGTTCTACTTCTTTATTTCTTACGAGTGCCTGAAAACATACCTTTATGTTTGTCTAATATTAATTTAGCACACATCAGGAGTGCTGTCAAAGAGAATTCCAAAATACTTTGCTTTCTTGATTTCTGCCACTATTTTTTCTTTAACGTAATTCGCCAAAAAACAAATGAATTCATTCTGAATCTGTGGAGACAAATACGAAGGCACTTGCCTCCCAGATGGAACAAAATGCTTAATTCTTACAAAATATTCGTTCAAAACTGGGTCATAATTTGACAGTAACTCCACCAGTTACAAGAAGTTTCCTTTGTTTGTTGATGAGATGTTCTCTTTGTGACCACGAAAAGGAAGATTCAGATGAGCCGGAAACAACGTTACATCCAAAAGGCGATGTAGAATACTCCTCCATTTCTTTTTCTCCTTGTCTACTTCTGCTTGATGGACTTGGTCAATAGTTATCTGAAGCTTTAACCCTGCTCTCAATGTCTTCCATTTTTCCAAGCATGAGAGATGTTGATTAGACGCCTCATGGTCAGGCACCTTTGGGTTTAGCTTCCACCAAGTTTGAAACCCATTGACAAAGGCGGACGTTTCAATTCCTTTGTCGTCAAGAGCAAACAGTCTGCTGTCAAAACAAAACAAACTTTCTTTCGATTGAGACCAAACCATCCATGTTCTCAGAACTTTCTCACCATTTGGCAAAGCCTTATAGAACCATGCAGTTGTCAACTGTCGACTTCTCCCTTTGGATCTCTCTCCTTGACCTTTGAACTGCAGTGACAGGGCCATCCCTATTTTGGAAGGGCTTACTTCCCCTCCTAATAAGATCCAACTCTTAAGTCATTTGGAATTGGGATTGGCCATGCTGCAACATCTAACAAATTGAAAATATATCCCTCTCCTCGTCTTCATCAAAGTCCTCCTCTGATGTTTGGAGACTTCTGCTGACTTTTTCTTCCTTTTCATCAGTCTCACACATTTTAGAAGATTGACTGCCATCTTCCAATGCTTGCCTTTTGTCATTTGAACCCTCTTGAAAAGATATTTCTTGTGTTTGCCCTTCGAAGTCATCGGCTGAATATCTTCATGACATTCTTCTACTGCAATTGAGGTTAAAGGCATCTCATATTTTAAGATTGATCGAGACATCGCTTGAACCACCTGTTTTCTTGCCTTCTTCATTCTTCTTTGCTGAAATCCACCCGGTCGATCTCGCTTCATGTCGGTGTTTCCTGCAAAATTGCATATATATATATATATATATATATATATATATATATATATATATATATATATATATATATATATATATATATATATATATATATATATATATATATATATATATATATTTTTTTTTTTTTTTTTTTTTTTCAGGCATCATCTGTTGTATTTTTATTTGAAATTCAGAGCA
This sequence comes from Oreohelix idahoensis, assembly GCA_024509875.1. Taxonomy (NCBI): domain Eukaryota; kingdom Metazoa; phylum Mollusca; class Gastropoda; order Stylommatophora; family Oreohelicidae; genus Oreohelix; species Oreohelix idahoensis. Next base: position 76,332 of record JAMPIV010019216.1, read on the forward strand.
CCGTAACAGGTTCCACTGTGACTCCATTGTACCTGTAATGTTTGTGGCTGTCGGCAATTATATCATACTTATGATTGTAATGAAGTCTGATCATATCTCGGCATCATTCAAAAATGTATCACCACACTAACCCCGTGGATGTAACTGATCAATGAAACGCCAGCTTGGTACAAATAGTGTCGGAAGATACGCTAGACATGGAGGAAAACGAACGTGTAGATTTTGATGATATTTCGGAAGGCAGTGTGCACCTAATCATGGAGTACCTAATTAAGGAAGAATAATATGGATCATTAGCTTTAGTCAGATAGCAATTGATTCACTGGATGTGTTGTAGAGAAGAAGTTATTATGAATAGAAGACAGTGGAGCATGAACCATTTTGTGTTTTTCCCTGTTTCGGCTGCTCCAGTGAATAGTCGGATAAACTGTAGGAAAAAGTGGATAGGCATTGTGATAGAGCACATTCATATGAGTAAAATAAGCCTAAGAAGGAAGAAATCGATGCAGAAATAAGGATTCCAGAATTATCTTAGATTTGATATCTAATCACACCTTGTCCTGTGTTACCGTAGGTTTTATGAACATTCATGATATAATGAGAGTGGGTGTTTCGTTAATGCTTAAACTGTTCATGCGCCCACACAGAGCAGAACATAATTCTTATAGCACGCGAATGTAGAAATATCAAATTCTTTAAGACTAACATACCACTGCTACACACGAGATACTGTTAGTGAATTCAATCTGTTTGTTGACATAGATTTCGCCACCCAGGCTATTTATGGTCATGCGTTATCACTGTCACGACTACTGTTTTCCTACCGTGTTAAATGTTGCAGTGAGTGTGCGTGGGTACATTCACACGCCACAGATACGCACGTACGAGTCGTGGAACTACTTGTGACATATAACATAGTTTATTGTCACAATACGTTCATATGAAATACACATAGTCAAACATAACTCACAACAAGAAAGTACTATAGTCACATCTCCACTTCTCATAATCATTAGCGCTCTACAACATCAACACTAGATCCCCTCAGCAACGGTCGGCATCACCGTGCTAATGTAATAAATAATGGCCTCCTTAAATATGCTTCATCAAAGACGCTCTCAACATTGGCGCTTTAAGGTAAATATGGATCCTCTCAATAATAACAATGGCCTCCTCAAATATGCTCCATCAAAGACGCTCTCAACATTGGCGCTTTAAGGTAAATATGGATCCTCTCAATAATAACAATGGCCTCCTCAGATATGCCTCATCAAAGACGCTCTCAACCTTGGCGCTTTAATGTAGATATGGATCCTCTCAATAATAACAATGGCCTCCTCAGATATGCCTCATCAAAGACGCTCTCAACCTTTGCGCTTTAATGTAGATATGGATCCTCTCAGCAAACGGTCATCCTCGCCGTGCTGACAACATGAATAATAATGACCTCCTTAAATCTGCTCAATAAAGACGCTCTTGTAGCGAGATTTGGTAAACACTTGCTTGGTTGTAGCGCGACACGCCCACGCGACACCCACACACACCAGCGCAAGGTCAGCGCTGCGGTCTTTCTTTGAAGTTGGTAGACAGCGGAAATGTGACTTACGGTTAAAAGCCATACAGTATTACTGAAGAATGAGGAAATAGCTATATAGGAATGTATGGCCGACTTTAAAAGTTTGCATTTACTGGACATTAAATTATTCACTACAGGAGAACGCATGGTTGGAATAATATTAAATAAATATAACTCAACAAAGGAGATAGGCTAGGAATTATATCCAAAAGGATATTATTCAAATATAAATAGTTTTAAAGATAATTAATATTTTTCACCTTCATCACATCGGCTAAAAGTTAGCTAATAATCTTTAAAAATTTATTACACTAACAAGCCTCAACGGAATTGTATAAAACTTATATGTAATGAAAGCCCCATATGGGGAAAAGGAAATGATATATAGGAAGGAAGGAAGGAGATAAGTGTGTGAGTGACAGAAGAGAAAAACGAGTACAGGAAAAAGCACAGATTGTTTCAAATAGCTTCAAAACAGGAGATGAAACTAAAATCTTTTGGGGAATTTGGGAGCTGCTTTCTCGTACGCGCGAGAGACTGAAATATAAGGACAGAGCGGCGCATTGTAAATCACACACCAAATCCAGAAGCCAGAGTGAGAAACTGGAGGACGCCTCTGCAAGAAAAGTTCTATTTTCACGCTGCATGCAGGGCAGATTAAGTTAAGCCAATACAGTCTCACCGTGAGCTTATTAATCCTAAGAGGGTATGTAAGTTTATTAAAAATATATGTATTACTAATATCATTTTATTTCAGATTTTATTTCTGATTGATTGTAGCAGATATAATAAAAAAGGGAATGACGCTAACCAGAGATAACCTTCACCGGCATTGTCAGGAAGCATAACCATTAATTGGTTAGCCAAATATATTATGGCTAATTCTTGCCTGGAAGCTTACGACATACCAGCAAGTACATAAGTGACTTGACATCCATAAGTGGAAGGCAAAGGTTATATCGTACCCATGTTATCATAACATGTGATTTATTCATGTATATTGTTAATTCTGCACCTTATACATTATCTTATCATGCTATCTCTGTAATATACTACCATGATTCATTCATTTACATACAAACACTGAAGACATGGTCGCATCATGAACAGCAGAGGGTGGTGAGATTGTTAGAACAATGGCCACCTATTACTTCTTGTTCCAGGTTTTTATGATCAATGTTTATGATCATTCCTGATCGAGAAACTAAAGACTTGAAGAAGTTGATCCAGCTCACTGAAGCCTAGAGGTCAACCAAACTTCAACACCTTAGTCCCCCGTAGTTATAGGGCGGGCTGAAGGAAAGTCTTCCGTACTCCAGTGTGTGTCGGAGGAACCTCGAGCAGACGTGGATAAAGTTGAGTTTATATATTTCCATCCAACAAATCCTGTGAGCAGTTCTAAAACGACTTTCTAATGATGAAAACTAGATGGCAAGAGATAATGTGACAAACTTGTTTTATAAATTCAGTGGAAGATAAATCCAAGACTTTTTCTATTAGTTATTTTAATTTGTAACTGTAAATAATCATACATTTTACCATCTTCCAACACCCATTTATCATTACAAGAATATATATAGATGTACATAATAAATTGGATAATTGTACTCATTTGACTTGTTAAATTTTTAACTGTTAAATTTTGAGTTACTTTTTCTAATTTAATTATAATATCACATAGGGTTACGATAGCGAAGTAGCATCTTATACTTCTGAAGCCTAAATCTATTGTCCAGCTCAGAGTATTCACAGCTGTAACTCACTTGTGATACCAGTGTACTTCTCGGCACTGGAACTTCATACTTTCTGGAGAGAGATTCTACTTCTGCTCTACCACTACTATCATACTAGGAAAACCTTTCGCTACATTGGGGGCTCTTTCGCGGGATATTATTTTTGTATCCTGGGCCACTATCTATGTATTCTTCTATCTTGAGCCACAAATAGTTTGTAAAAATAAATTTTTTTTTTGGAAAAAATTCTAAAAACTTAGAAATTTGTTTGTAATAGTAGTACCATTGAGTACGAAGTAAATAGGAAACGCTCACAAGGTTTTAAGGATTTGTCTTGTTCAAAGTAATTAATTGATTTTAATTAAGTTAGTTTGTTAGTGAAGATAAAATTAGATGCCCCCTGGTAAGTAAGCATCATGGCTGAATTGGTGAAGTTTAGAGCTGCGATTATGCAGGAAGGACAAGACTTGGGTATGACAGGAGATGCTCTAATTCGATATATCACAACTGAAGTGGATAAATATTTAGAAAGAGAGACCAAAAGAATGGAAGTTGAGGCTGAAGCTAAGAAATTAGAGGCAGAAAGAGAGACCAAAAGAATGGAAGTTGAGGCTGAAGCTAAGAAATTAGAGGCAGAAAGAGAGACTAAAAGAATGGAAGTTGAGACTGAAGCTAAGAAATTAGAAGCAGAGAGAGAAGCCAAAAGACTGGAAAGAGAAGAAAAGAGACTAATTTTGGAAGCTGAAGAAAGAAGGTTACAAAGAGCGCATGAGTTAAGTTTAAAGGAACTTGAACTCCAGGGAGCAGCTAGCAATCATGGTGCTAGCTCACCTCACTCTGAGAGTAGCTCCAACCATAGCGCGGCAAATGGAGCCATGAGTTTCCACCTGGATCCATTTATTGAAAAAGAGGACGCCATTGAGTCGTACCTGGATAGATATGAGAGACTGGCCTCTACCTATGGATTGGAAAAGGAAAAATGGAGCCTTAAGCTATCTCAGGGGTTGAGGGGAGTTTCATACGATGTTTATTTAAAACTCTCAAAAGAAGACCAGGAAGATTATGAAATCTTAAAACAAGCTTTACTGGTCAGGTACGAAAAGAATTCTGAATCTTATAGAAAGAGATTCCGAACTGCTAAGCTACTTCCAGGAGAAAACTATCACCAGTTTTCTGCCAGATTGGAAACTTATCTGACAAAATGGATTAGCTTAGGAAAGTGTCAAGATATAAAAGAAATGGTCATGATGGAGCAACTGAGAATCCATGCCTCAAGAAATGAGAAAATTTCTTATGGAACAAGGAGCTGAGAGATTGGAAGATATTTTAACCATGGCTGAAAGATATCAAGCAGCTCAGTCAGAAGTATCAGGAAATAAGAAGAAGCAGGGTGAGAACTTCAAACCTTCACAAAACTTTACCAACTATGAACACAGGGACAATTCCAACAAGAACAAACACAGAACTGATTATAAAGACAAAAACCCTCTAGGATCAGAAACCTCCAAGAAAGGAAGGAAAGTGGTGTAAATCTTGCCAAATGAGTAACCACAATACTGCGGAATGCAGACGGAAAAACCCTCCTCATCACGCTGCATGCCTTACAACAGAGAACAAGGGAAGGAAGGACCTGGCAGATAGTCAGAATGACCTCCATCATCCCCCTGTCTGTGAGGAAGTGACCTTGAATGGCACCCAAGTACTGTGCTTATATGATACAGGCTTGGACTTTGACTCAGTAGTGTGCTCTTCTCTGGTGAGTCCGGAACAGATAACCACAGAAACAGTGGAAATCAGAGGACCAGTCAAGGGAGCAGGAACCATGACACTGCCCATAGCCCGAATCAACATAAGATCTCGCTATGTGGAAGGAGAGATCAAAGCAGCAGTGATGGACAACCCTATCTACCCATTAATACTGGGATGTAGATATGTCTTTCTAGGAGAACCTATAAGACCCATAGTGATGGCAACAGTCCAGACCAGGGCAAGCTCTAAGAAAGAGGAGGACACTATCATCAATACTCATCCAGAAGAGATGAGAAAGGCTCAAACTGCTGACAGTACATTGAAGCCTTGCTTTGGCAAATTACCTAAAAGCCATAACCCTCCAGAGAAAGGAGACTTATATATGAAAAAAGGCCTACTATATAGAAAAGCTGGAACAGGACCAAAAGGACATGGACAGCTTGTAGTGCCAAAATCATACAGGGAGCAGGTTATGAAGCTAGGACATGCTATACCCTTCAGTGGACATATGGGAATAGGGGCCACTGGACAACGGATAGCCTGTCACTACTTTTGGCCAGGGATCACAGAGGACATAAAGAGGTATGTGAGATCCTGTCCAGAATGCCAAAGAGTAGCTCCTAAACATAGGACTGCACCAGCAACACTGGGAGAAATGCCCATCATGGGAACGCCCTTCGAACGTGTTGCCGTGGATATTGTTGGACCCCTCAGTAGGACCAAGAAGAGAAATGCATATATCTTAACCTTGGTCGATACTTGCTCTATGTGGGGAGAGGCAGTAGCAATGTCATCGATAGATTCGAAACATGTGGCAGAGGCACTGTTAACAATATTCACCCGATTAGGTTTCCCACATCAAATATTGACTGACAATGGTTCTCAGTTTAGGGGAAAGCTAACACAAGAAGTATTCAGGTTATTTCAAGCTAGACATTATCACTGTAGCCCGTACCACGCCCAAGGGAATGGTCAAGTAGAGCGGTTCAATGGCACGCTCATTTCAATCCTTAGAAAGTTGGCTAGTGAGAAACCTGAAACTTGGGACACATACTTACCCTCAGCACTATTTGCCTATAGGGAAGTCCCACATAACTCCACAGGATTGGCTCCAGCTACATTGTTGTTTGGACGACCAATCAAAGGTCCACTGGAAGCATTGTTGCGGACATGGACTGATGAAAAAGCAGAAGAAACCGTGACTTCTTCATACCAATACGTCAACGAGTTGACATCTCGATTGAAAAACAAGTTGGAAACTGGCAAATGATAACTTGAGACAGGCCAGGAGGAAGCAGGCTGCTTACTACAATAAAACAGCAAAAGATAGGGAACTTGAGGTGGGAGAAAAGGTTCTGTTACTGTTGCCCAGCAGCAATAATAAATTGCAAATTGGATGGCAGGGACCCTACGTCATATTGGAAAAACTTTCCCGGACCAACTATAAGATTGACAAGAAAGGAAAGGAGAAGGTGTATCATGTCAACCTTCTTAAAAAGTATTATGACAGGGAAGCATCAGAAGTTGCCCATATCATGACCCTGGCCATTGCAACAGAAATGCAGGATGAACCAATTTCCTCCATGGAATACCCCCTATCAACTACGGAAAGCTATGCTCAGGTTAATGTGAGTGAACATTTAACTCTTGAGCAGAGGAAAAAGGTTCAGGAGGTGTTAGAAATCCATGCTGATGTACTCACAGATAAGCCGGGGTGTACTAATCTGTTAGAGTATGACATGACGATTACTGACCCTACACCAGTTTGTATGCGGACATACCCTATACCTTATGCTAAAGGACAGGCACTCAAGGATGAGATTGATTATCTCTTAAAAGAGAAAATTATTTCAAAGTCTGAATCTCCCTACAGCTCAAGTGTGGTGCTATTAAGGAAGCCTAGTGGTGAACACAGGTTATGCATTGATTATAGGAAACTAAATGCTATCACTGAATCTCAGGTAGACCCATTACCTGACACCAATCAGTTGTTTGCTACATTGAGTAAGGCTCGGTATTTTTCAAAAGTAGATCTAAGCAAGGGATACTACCAAATACCAGTGAAACCAGAAGTTAGGAAAACTGTTAGCCTTTAGTACACCGGATGGACATTACGAGTTCAATGTACTCCCATTTGGTTTAAAGAATGCTCCAAGTATCTTCACCAGAATGATGAGGAAATTGTTGGAACCATTACAAAATCCTCATATCACCAACTTCATGGATGATATTCTGATTGCTACCACTACATTCGAGGAACACGTAGTAGCACTCTCCATGTTGTTAGGTAGATTAAGAGAAACGGGATTGACAGCACGCCCAACTAAGTGTCATATTGGATGTGAGACATTGGAATTTTTAGGTCACACTATCTCTACAGGGCAAATGTCTCCGGACCCAAAGAATGTAGAGAAAATGAGAAAAGCACCAAGACCACAAACTAAGAAGGATGTAAGATCCTTTGTGTCACTGTGCGGGTTTTATCAGAAATATATACCCCATTTTAACTCATTGTGCGCGCCATTAACCGACTTAACCAAAAAAGGTCAGCCGGATAAAATACAATGGACTGTGGAGTGTGAACAGGCTTATACAGAGTTCAAAAATAAGCTGACAAATAAACCTATCCTTGCCCTTCCCGATCTCACACAAGAATTCGTACTAAGAACGGATGCTAGCAATGTAGGCATCGGAGCAACATTACTACAGCGGGCAGACACACCGCCACATATGCTATTACCAGTAGCTTTTGCCAGTAGAAAGTTAAATACAGCTGAGAGAAATTATTCTACCGTTGAACGTGAATGCCTCGCTTTGGTCTGGTCGATCAACAAATTCGCCCCTTTCTTTACGGGAAACACTTCATTGTGGAAAGTGATCACCAGCCTTTGATGTTTTTAGCAGTGTCTAAAAAATTAAATTCACGACTTTTAAGGTGGAGTTTACTGTTATCTCCATATTCGTTCAATGTGAGATACATACCAGGACGGGACAATCTTGGACCCGATTTTTTAAGTAGGCATCCTATCAAAGGAGATATAGAGAAACAGAAAATTAAGGAGGAACTGCAGCATGTGTTACCAAAAAGTTAACCGTGCAGGCACTGTTTTAAAGAAGAGGGCTCTGTAGCGAGATTTGGTAAACACTTGCTTGGTTGTAGCGCGACACGCCCACGCGACACCCACACACACCAGCGCAAGGTCAGCGCTGCGGTCTTTCTTTGAAGTTGGTAGACAGCGGAAATGTGACTTACGGTTAAAAGCCATACAGTATTACTGAAGAATGAGGAAATAGCTATATAGGAATGTATGGCCGACTTTAAAAGTTTGCATTTACTGGACATTAAATTATTCACTACAGGAGAACGCATGGTTGGAATAATATTAAATAAATATAACTCAACAAAGGAGATAGGCTAGGAATTATATCCAAAAGGATATTATTCAAATATAAATAGTTTTAAAGATAATTAATATTTTTCACCTTCATCACATCGGCTAAAAGTTAGCTAATAATCTTTAAAAATTTATTACACTAACAAGCCTCAACGGAATTGTATAAAACTTATATGTAATGAAAGCCCCATATGGGGAAAAGGAAATGATATATAGGAAGGAAGGAAGGAGATAAGTGTGTGAGTGACAGAAGAGAAAAACGAGTACAGGAAAAGCACAGATTGTTTCAAATAGCTTCAAAACAGGAGATGAAACTAAAATCTTTTGGGGAATTTGGGAGCTGCTTTCTCGTACGCGCGAGAGACTGAAATATAAGGACAGAGCGGCGCATTGTAAATCACACACCAAATCCAGAAGCCAGAGTGAGAAACTGGAGGACAGCCTCTGCAAGAAAAGTTCTATTTTCACGCTGCATGCAGGGCAGATTAAGTTAAGCCAATACAGTCTCACCGTGAGCTTATTAATCCTAAGAGGGTATGTAAGTTTATTAAAAATATATGTATTACTAATATCATTTTATTTCAGATTTTATTTCTGATTGATTGTAGCAGATATAATAAAAAAGGGAATGACGCTAACCAGAGATAACCTTCACCGGCATTGTCAGGAAGCATAACCATTAATTGGTTAGCCAAATATATTATGGCTAATTCTTGCTGGAAGCTTACGACATACCAGCAAGTACATAAGTGACTTTGACATCCATAAGTGGAAGGCAAAGGTTATATCGTACCCATGTATCATAACATGTGATTTATTCATGTATATTGTTAATTCTGCACCTTATACATTATCTTATCATGCTATCTCTGTAATATACTACCATGATTCATTCATTTACATACAAACACTGAAGACATGGTCGCATCATGAACAGCAGAGGGTGGTGAGATTGTTAGAACAATGGCCACCTATTACTTCTTGTTCCAGGTTTTTATGATCAATGTTTATGATCATTCCTGATCGAGAAACTAAAGACTTGAAGAAGTTGATCCAGCTCACTGAAGCCTAGAGGTCAACCAAACTTCAACACCTTAGTCCCCCGTAGTTATAGGGCGGGCTGAAGGAAAGTCTTCCGTACTCCAGTGTGTCGGAGGAACCTCGAGCAGACGTGGATAAAGTTGAGTTTATATATTTCCATCCAACAAATCCTGTGAGCAGTTCTAAAACGACTTTCTAATGATGAAAACTAGATGGCAAGAGATAATGTGACAAACTTGTTTTATAAATTCAGTGGAAGATAAATCCAAGACTTTTTCTATTAGTTATTTTAATTTGTAACTGTAAATAATCATACATTTTACCATCTTCCAACACCCATTTATCATTACAAGAATATATAGATGTACATAATAAATTGGATAATTGTACTCATTTGACTTGTTAAATTTTTAACTGTTAAATTTTGAGTTACTTTTTCTAATTTAATTATAATATCACATAGGGTTACGATAGCGAAGTAGCATCTTATACTTCTGAAGCCTAAATCTATTGTCCAGCTCAGAGTATTCACAGCTGTAACTCACTTGTGATACCAGTGTACTTCTCGGGCACTGGAACTTCATACTTTCTGGAGAGAGATTCTACTTCTGCTCTACCACTACTATCATACTAGGAAAACCTTTCGCTACAGCTCTCAACATTGGCGCTCCAATATAACTATGGATCCTCTCAGCAAACGGTCATCCTCGCCGTGCTGACAACAAAAATAGTAATACTCGTGGCAATTTCTCGCAAGACTGCACTCCCTGGCAGTTTGCAGTAATCTCGCCCTCATGGATCCTTACCTCTTCAAAATACTCACAAATTATTTATTATCCAATTAAACTATGGGCCTATACAAATCATGGTCCTCTAACAACATTGGCGCTCCAATATAACACTATGGATCCTTCAGCAAAAACGGTCATCCTCGCCGTGCATGACAACAACTTTTGCAGTTTTGAGTAATCTATCATGGATCCTTACCTCTTTCAACATAATACTCACAAATATAATTCTCATTAAACTGCGCAGGCCTACACTATAACTCTATAACTTTGCAAGTGCATTTACTCAAAACACACACTGTAGGACCGACCTCTCCCGTCGGTACCCAAAAACAGACTGCTCTTAGTTCACACACTAGACCCGCCAAAAAAGACACGAGACTCGGTTGTTTAAAAACACAACTCAGTCTCGATAATTGCATGGGCTAGTCACATGAGCTTACTCACAGCTCAAGACAGTTCAGAGAAAACACATCTCCGCGATTTGAACTGACCAGTGTTCGCCACGCTTACCGACTTGGAAACTTCTCGATCATACGAGGGAATTCCCCTAATACATTTTAACTTAACATCAGCTTAACCAAGCAACGTAACCCGTAATTGAATCTATTCGCTTAACATTTTCAAGATCACCTCCCCTTGCTAATATTTACTCTGTATCAGTTGCCACACCGCCCGGGAAAAAAAATGATTTATCATTTTTTTCTTGAAAATTTAAGTCCCAAAAATTTAAAGATAAATGAAATTATATTATATGGCTACCAAAAATGTACCTATTACAATAATACATCTATACACAATTTCAGCAATAAATGTAAAATTACAACTAAAACATCAAACAAAATACAAGCATACCAAAATTAATCTTAATATAACACCAAGCTAAGTACATTTAGTACAAGTAACAACCAATAGAAAGTGAAAGAACAAGATCAAGCAACAGAAGAATGATCTGTAGTAAAGGAAAGTAAGAAATCGGAAAATGAGAAACAATTAACAATACCACATAAAAATCAATAAGTAAAACGATTTCATGAAAAATAAATACAAATTTACCAAAATACTAGTTACATTATATTAAGTTATATAATTAACTCAAGAATACAACGAATGAAAGTATAAGTATTGAAAGAAGAAGAAGTATACAAGGAGAATGAAGAGAAACGAAGATGTGATACGAAAGTATAAACAAGATATGAACACATATCGAAAAGACGACAAAAAGATAGAATGAAATGAAGAATAATCATTAAAGACGAATGGAAAGCAAAGGTATGACCGCATAGAAAGTCAATAACAATACATACTAATAAATGTTTAGATCAGACAATATCTTTCAAAAATTAAATACAAACATGATTACAAGGCACAAAACAAAATGTCAAAGTATATCCATACTAACACCACAAAAAGAATAATTCATAACTAAACAAAGTCGAATAAGTAATTTAACTAAGTTACAAAAGTTATACTTAACTGAAAATAAATTATAAACCTTACACAAACAAATAATAGCATTTGCGATAACTAAGTTTTGACCTAACGCACAATCAACCGCTAAATAATAAAAAATACATCATAATATCAAATAAGACAAGTTTCCAAAGAAGTAATATCCCTTTCAATCATAGGGCACACAAAAATAAATTACAATGCCAAAAAACAATTTTTTTCCTAAAATTACCATACAAAATATTTCAGAACGATTAGTTATAAAAAATAAAATTATTATTTAAGTAATTCTAAGTCATAACTAATAAACTAACAATGAAATTAACTTTTAACAAAATGAGAGAAGCATAAAATATATTATCTCTAGACAAACACTTAAATCAAAACCTGTAAGTTTTTCTTTTTTTTCCAAAAAAAAAAAATCACCAAAAAAAAAAACCTAAGAAAAATACGATGTCATCTGTATATCAACTTTCCAACATACAAACATAACATAATGTTACAACAATCTGTCTATATTGTTTAAACAAACAATAGTGTCAGGTGTGTCTATCAATTTTACAAAAAAGTTGAATTTAATTTATAAGTTAATTCTGACTGACCATAGCGTTGAGCTTCAGTGTTATTTAACTGTAAATTTATATCTTACTCAGCCTATATATATAGTATAAATAAATCCAAAATCCATTGGTACAATAGGATATGAAAAAGAAGTCCTATAAAAATACCTGCAACGGTTTTTATATTACACAACATAACAATAAATTTATATAATTATCCTAACAATTACAGCTACAACCCGAAAAATATACAGAAAAATGAGCACAGGTTTGACACCGCTCACTGCATTTATCAAAAATTACACACAAATTATTACCAACACATATGTTACACACAATCAAAACAGAATAGTATACAATTGCATAAAAAATTGGACTGGTACATTCGAAACAGTCATATATGTTCCACACAAAAATATATATTTAGCAATCAAATGATGCATCAAAATGAACATCATAATGTTTCAAAGAAATTACCAATATTTTAATACAACATCATATGATATATTATCCACAGAATATAATAACATGTACTATTCTAAAAAATAAATCAGCTGTAAAAAAAAATATCCCGACAATCTGTCAATAATTCTTGATCCTCCAAAAAGTGACTCGTCAGATGTATAGCGAGACGCTAATAGGTTCTGCTTGATAGATAATCCACATTCTTCACGAATAATGTCAACAAGTGCGCCAACTCATCACAACGTCGCACGCTACGAGACAATACAAATGAAAATTTCTATTAATCATCTGTTAGATTTAATAAGGAAGAACGGAAAATCAACTTTCACGTTTACCTATCCCTTGGGGCGGAGTAGAGTCTTGGCCCCTTTTCACACACCTCAACAAGTCCTCCTTAAACGATGTAAACATCACAGAAGGCTTAGCGACCACTTGACCGTAACGAAAGTTCATCCTTGTTGTAGGCTGAAAAAAATTACTACGTTCACAAGAACGAGATGACCTTTCGACACCACTAGTGTGACAATCAATAGTGTTATTACTTTGCTTGTTAATAACTTTACTGTCATGTGGAGCACAGCTAACCTGGCCACAATTTCTATAATTGCTGTTAAGAACATTGTTATTTGTTCTATTGACACAGTTGTACTGTTTTACATCCCAGTTAGCATAATTACGATTAGGATTTTTTCTTGGATAAAAATATCTACTAGATAGAAATGGCTTTTTATCAACAAATTTATTACCAGATTGACACTCTTTCACATAATTATTTCCACTATAATTTCTAACACTCTCAGGATCACGATACTGTGATCTGTCAAATTGTTTCTTGTTTTTAGGCACAGAAACATTACTATATGAAGAAATCCCTTGGTACATTTTAACCTCAGGGTTATATCTCCTATCAAAAATGTTTTTCTCTTTGCCTGTGGCAGTGTGTTTAAGAAATGGGTCACACTGACTTGACTGGGTATGACCGAAAGATTTAACAATATCTTTATTGTTTTTCACAAAATATGTTTCCCTCCTGGAATAAGTAGTTCTATCTTTTTTCCCTATTATCAAGCCATCAGGGTTCTCACCTAATACTTGGTTTGTTTTTAACAACTTGAATTGAAATTTATCATGTTCATTGTTCTCCCTCTTCAATTTGTCATATATCTCTCTCCGTTCTTGAAGTTCCCGAGTTAGATTTCTAACTTCGCTATCTTTATCTTCCATTCGAGCCTCCACCTCTTTAACTCTGCACAATGCAGATTCTAATGCTGCTCGAACACAAACAAGCTCGGAATTTGATTTACCTAAATCATCTGTAAGTTTAGATATTTTTTCATGTAACTTACTTACTTCAGCAGTACATTCTATGAAACTTTCCCTTTGCTCTAGGGTACTCTCTTTTATGTCCATTTGCATCTTCTCTTCTAGCCCCCTTTTCTGAATCCTCTCATCACTTTCATGAATTAGCTTTTCATATATCAGTCTATTTATTTCAGACTCAGTCAGCTCACGGTCTCCAAATCCTAATATTTCACGGTATTTGTCATACTCCCACATTTTATAAGAGTTTCAACTGACTCAATCAATTACTGTACACCAACTTCTGTTATAGTACTTATATATAACATACACTACCTATGCATCAACATATTGTACAATAAATCGATATAATTATCGACAGCACAACGACAAATATCAACAGAATAAGTGATGGATAGTATAGGCAGACTTGCTGAAATGCAGAAAAGTGGCACAATCTACACAGAACAAAATCACTTATCTTAATATACTTCTGTCCCTTCCGCCAACACACCAGATATCACAAAGTTCTGCAGATAAAACCGTTCCAGCGCAGAAAGGTACACGAACTAGACTTTCTTCTCTTCAAGTTCTTGTCAAAGTGTAGAATGCGCTCAACACAGTATCAGCGCACAGAAAATGCAGCACAGCAACCTCCGTGACTTTTGACTTGAGATAATCTGCAAACGACTCCTCAAAAACACTTCACATTTAGTTAAACTTGACTGTCTACCAACAACCTGTCAACTTCCCACTGTTATATTATACCGTGTTGGACACAGTTAACCAACTAGGTCAAGGACTATGACACAATGCGAGGATACATAAGCCACGCCTACACAGGGCTCTCCTATCACGCGAACTCCGTGAGTTTCATTCCGTTAAATAAACTGGCCCACCAAATGTTACTGTAGGTTTTATGAACACCGGATATGTAACCGTGAGTTTTAAGATATTGAAGATTATAAAGACGCTCTCAACCTTGGCGATTTTGGATGCATGCAAAGGTACTTTGGTCTAGTTGTCATCTTGTACATCCGTAAGGTTACTATATAAAGAGAGAAAACGAATGACTCAGTGTAACAAAAGCCATTTCATCTTTAATTTCTCCAACTCCAAAGCTAAGAGTTTTTCCTCATGTTCCATTTACCTTTCTTCAGCAGCAGCTTGAAGTTTTCTCTCTTCAGCAGCAGCTTGAAGTTTCCTCTCTTCAGCAGCAGCTTCTCTTTCCAATCTTTTATTTTCAGCTTCAGCAGCAGCTTCTCTGTCTAACTGCATTTGCAGCCTTTTCTCTTCAGCCTTCTGTGCCTTGGCATATTGAGTAAGTGCAAACTCTTCTAATTTCTCATCAGTTTTGCCAGGGGCTTTCCCTTGCTCGATGAAGAAATCCAATGTAGACATTCTGTCTATTAATGTGCTATTAACACCTGAAATAATAATACACTTTATATCCCAACCTCAGTGGGAGACAAGTCTTTTAATCAAAAACTTGTATAATCACCTTGTTTCTCTATAATAATATCATCATAAATAACCTCTATCTGAAAAGTGCATCATATTAATAATAATAGTAGTTCATCACCAAGTATATATATATATAGACTGTGTATGATAAACATATATACGATAACAATACAAAGACAAGAATATAGAACAACCGAAAACATTCGCAGAAGTCAAATCAAAAATAAAGCTTAACTGAATCTAATATTGCAAAGAATTGCAATGATAACTGCGAAAATTAAACAAAACAACTGACAACACTGTTATAAACAAAAAGATGTATAGAAATAAATGAAAGGAAGACAGAGAGCAGACAATTACAACCAAAACAAAACAAAAATCAAAGAATGAAGAAAAAAATAACAAAAACGACACTAACACATCTCGTCACAGCTAAGAAAAAAAAATGAAAAGTAGCAACACACGTCGCTCGCAATTTCCGATGTGGGAAATATGCACAGTCCCTAAAGACACACTCTCAGTAGAACCTCTGTACGTGGTATATTCTAAAGGAGTCACCAGACCAACCAACCCGCAATATACACACTAACACAACATGTAAACAAAGAACATGTAAACAAAGAATGCATGTAGTATGTAAATACACAATAATCAAAGAATGTGTAGAGGAAGGCTCAGTTGAACATAAATAAAGGCACAGTTTAACACATAAACGGGCCACTTATCTCAAGCACAATCCTCAAACACCCGCAAAGATGCAGTACAATGCGGTACAACTGTAAACAGTTTAGGTAGACGATCCACCGTTGAAGGTCACCGTAACTTGCCAACAGGTAGAAGTCTCCAAAGTGTAGCTATATTAAATCATTCTCGACATCAGTTGAGATCGGAAGATCCAACGTCTATATGTGTAGACTTAGCATGTAAACAACAGCATGTAATGTTTACACCCTGAGCTTGAACGTAGATAACTTGACTTGAATGTAAACATCTTGACTTGAATGTAAACATGTATGTCCATTGACGACTGTCAAAGTGTTGAAGCGTAAATTGACTTCACAAGCAGCTGTGGTCCATGTAGCAGTATAAGGCTTTGACCAACTTAATACTGTTCGCTGTTTAGCTGACACTCCACAATGTTATCTTGAAACCCACGAATCTGGTCCACCAGATGTAACAAAAGCCATTTCATCCACTAGATATTACAGCCAGATGTTACCGGTTGATTTTGTCCAGAATGCTATTATGTTAACGAGCGGTTTAAGTATAAGATGTTAAAGTCTGTTTGCTCTTGTGAAATCTGGTATTTGTACCGTGTTGAAGTGTCGCTGAGTGGGCGTTGTGGTGAAAAATTCTAATACCCATATATAAATTAGAACATAAATGTAAAGCCGAACGAAATAATACGATAGGAAGAAGAATGGAGAAAGACCAGTGCTTTCCCAGTATAGATAACGCCTTCGTTGTATAACGCCGTAATGGCTAACACAAGATTTCTACTTGTCCTACTTCGTTCGTTGCTAAATATAATACTTCTACGATTAACAGAAGTTAGGCCCAACGATACGGCAATAACCGTAATTCTAAAAATAGAATGTGTAGTCAAATCTTCTAGACGACATTGATTTTAAAAACTAACATTAGTGCAAAATCGCGCACAAGGTTAACCTTGGAAAGACAGACGGGCTTAGAAGAAGAGAGAGAGATAGACGGACTGTGGAACACGGTCACACAAGCAGCTCGCCGTGTGTTTAAAAAATAAACCAACTCGCAGTGTGCATGGCCTGATTTTTTCAAATAAACAGTGATGAAAAAAACTAACGATACGATGTTAGGTTTTGAAAACAGGTTTAATTCTTATTAGGAAACCTGATATTTTACGTAGGGCTCCTGACTTTATACTGAGAGTACAGTCGTATAGAATTGAACAGGTGGTAGTTGAAATTAAACACTTAACATCGAAAAAAGATCGTATTCTTAACTATGCCACTTAGCCCCTTGAAAATCTTATATTCGTGTACAGGAAGGCTAAGGGACTAGGAATATGTAATAAATTATCTAAAAAGTCTGTTAGATAATTAGATATTTTTAATAAAACATATAGAGAACAGAGATACTGTCAGGTTTGGTCATATCTGCTTGGGATGGAATTCCCTGAATTTTGTTGAAACCTAGTAGTGACAGAAAGTCTAAGATAGTACGAGGGAGGCCATTTGCTGAACTTTGAAGTTAAAAGAAATTTGATTGGGTGACCTATGAATAACAAATAAATGCCTAGAAACGGAGTAAAAGTGAATGAAAATATGTGAATGACTGTGTACTCTTTTGAAAATATTCAAAACGATTGGCCAATACACTGGATATTGGCAGAAGAAATCTTAGAGGGGACGCCATATCGTTACACATTGTGAGAGATGAGAGCAGGCAGTGTTATCCAAAATTAAATATATAATAACAGCCTGGACATACCGCAGATCAAATTGTACCAGTCATCTTTAGTGTGTATTTCCTTATGAATTGTGGTAAGCTAGACATTTTTAATCTGTATTTTCTATGAAAATTGAATGTGAAATGATAAATTATGTCTGTATGTGTGTGGTTCAGTAGCAAACATGAGGCAAAGCCTAGATATTGCTCCACCATGCAAAAGATTGTCAGAGAGGAGTATAACTGCATATATATATTGGATTGCCATATAGTAACATAACACCTATCCTATTGTATGGAAGGGATTACAGCTGGAATTGCAGAGGCGTTGTAACCATTAGGGAGAGGAATACTGGTGTATATTGTCACATGAAAAGCTAGCAGTTGGCCAAAAGCGCTGAACTTTATGTTTGTTTGTACTGTCATGTACTTCAGTGTGGAATAATATTGTATATTAGTTATGAAGAAGGATGCACAACCTTCTCATTTTTCAGAGGCCGTGGTAATAGATGGTGATATTGCATCGTCCTGTCTGAGTACTGTGTGATCCAGAAAGCTGGCAGCAGACTCCTTGCACAAGGTAGCGGCCATTGTCTATCATACTATCAAACTGAGAAGCAAGCGAGCAGAGGATACAGGTTTCCTGCAGCTGCATTATGAGATAAGCGCTTGTCAGCACGAAAAGCTCAACCTTGAATAAAACAACCTGAACTGAACTTTATTATAAAAAACAAAAGGGACAGAAATTTAAAAAAAAACCAGAATCTGTGAATCCTTCAATATTATTTTCCCCAGTACAAACACATGAAATCGTGATGACAAACAACAACCTAGCACTAAAAGCCAGTATTTCCTCATAATAATACATCACAACACTACACTCATATTACAATAATAGTATATGTCTGGACAAAGATCTTTTGTATAAATTCTTGTACATAAACATTGTGCTTACATTTGATTGTGATTCCTGATTCACATTGTAGTAGGATCAGGATATCTACATATTGAAAAAGCTAATACATCGTATAAAAGTTACACTTGACTTACTTAAGATAAATCTTTAGTGTTATGTGTTTGTGATTGTCATAGTGTTGTAAATTGTTGTGGATCTTAAGGGGGCATATACACCCAGAAAAAGACAAAAAAGGTTATTTTTGATTTTCATATAATAATTGTGTTTTAAATATTTATAAGCCTTTTTACTTTGATATTCTTTTTGAATTATGTGCTTATCTGTAATAGTTTATGAGTTATCAATGTTCAAAGAGAATCAGATAAGTGTTTTAACATTTCAAAAACTAAACTTTAACGAAAACAGGGTGTAAAGTTTGCTTGCACACACTGTTACTGTAAAATGTCAGTCTGTTAAGAAGTATCAGTTGTATACTGTAAACCTTCTGTAAAGTGTGGTGTATTCTCTTTCTTCTGTAAAGCTCCACTATCAATCACTGTAGCATGTTGTTTGTGGTGCCACTACTGTATGTGTCCATGGTAGTGTACAGAGTTGTCGAGATCAGGCATGCTCCAGTCTACCCAGCTGTAAATGGGTAACTCACCCTAGTCCTAAGTTAGGGAAGGCAAAGGCAGCTGTAAACAGTAGTTTCCCTCTAAGGCTCCAGGGGAAGCAGGCCCTAAACTTGGTCACTTCAACCGACGCAGGATGGTGTAGATATGGGTAGAAGTGTAGAGTGTGTTTACCGCGAATGGTGTACTGTTCGTGTTCTGACCAATCTAAACACTCATTCACTTGTGTCTACAAGGCACCAATGCAGACTGCTGGAATCTTTGTTTACACAGTTTATTTGGACGCTCACACTGGGACATAACGAGTAAATCATGGGTATGTTGACATATCAATTTGCAGGCATACATAGTAGATCCTATGTCATCATGGGCACATTCATAAATAATAGGTAGTACATCAATGGCCGCATCCCCTATCTGACTAAGCGCGTCAGTGAAGGCGGATCGGTAAGTAACTAAAGTTGCTTTATATTCACAGTTTATCATATTGTGAAACCACGATAAGTGGGTTTTCTATCCAATTTGAGATCTCCTTGCCACTGTCCGAATAATAAGATACATGCCCCGTTCTTTAGACAGTGATCCAAAAAATGCGATGACAGGAATGTAACATGGCCCGCCTACCTGAGTTTGTCGCTACTCACTCGCTCACAGGAGGATATATATATAAAATATCCAAAGTTAATTTGCAAAACATATGCATAAATTTCATAAAGTTCCTCCATACAGATCTACCGTAATCCAGTTACCTCACGTAGAACAAAATTACAGTATGGAGCCTGTCATCTCCGTCGATACAAATTTGACCCTAGCGTTGCGAAGCACAAAATTCCCGCTAGGCCTAACCGACCTGAGATCATCAAAACAGGGACTGGAATTACCTGGAGTCCGAATCATACATGGTAACGTACATTAGGAGAGTCTCTAACACAACTCTAGTAGAGACACAATCTCCTATAGAAGAAAAACTACTTCGTAAATCATTTTTACTGAAGAATATACCAGCCCTGGAAAAAATGCGTACCCGCCATTGTCACGGTACATCGGAACTCATCACGACTAGACAAGACAACTCCTACTTCCGCTAGAGCGGTGTAACAAGAATATAGTCCCCTGCCTACCCATCCAAAATATACAATATAGGACTGATTCTACTTGTACTAATAATATGTAATACATATGAATTCAGGCCATAAACATAATAAGCAAATTAATCTATTTTCTGGCCCTAAGAAATAGGTACAGACAAGGGTGTCATATCCATGCGCCGAATTAATATCAAGAACGATTACTCCTATAATCAAAGGGGTAAAACAATTATGGATTATCTAGCCTTCCCCATAGACAGCATTTTCATACACAAATGAATGAAGTTCTATATCTTTTCCATATTAAATAGCCATAATCGATTTTTTTTGTAATATGTGCGTCAAAATATGCACGCAACAGATTACCACACCCCTCGGGAAAAAAAAATGGTACATTTTTTTTTTGTAATACTTCTAGGAGCAACTTACAATAGTCTTACAACGCACCCTTTACAATGCGCAGATGATAAGCATTGAGAATATATTTTATGAACTTAGAGAAAGTATTTCTCTAAGTATAAATATTTCCAGAGAGGTGTCACCAACGCATACTACAATATTAGCAATGACACAATTTGTACATTAGTTTATACATAAATTTCATCTAAGATATCTTAACATCATGATCATCAAAGACGAAAAACATTGAAAAATCAGCGGTGAATAAATATCAATGAACCGCTAAGTAGTGTTACAATCAATATATGATATTACATATGTGTACACATTTCAACATAGGAACAACTGTATCAAAGTTGTATAACAGTTATGAATCATGTGGGCATCTAGACAAAATATCTGCCATCACATTTTCTGACCCACGGATAGCTCGCACCGAAAAATGAAATGGCTGCAGAGCAATCGCGTAACGCGTTGATCTCGCGCTCTTCAGATTTTTACTCTGAATAGCCGTAAGAGCTTTCTGGTCAGTTTCCACAATGAAATGCGCGCCAAGAAGAAATCTTTGCAGTTTAAGGATTGACCAAACCATAGCCAATAATTCACGGTCTAGGACCGAGTAATTCTTCTCTGCGGCATTTAATTTCCGAGAAATATACATCACAGGATGCAGAGTTCCGGAGTACTCTTGCATTAGTGCTGCTCCAATCCCGGTGGATGAAGCGTCACTACGAAGAATAAATGTCTTATCCTTAGAAGGCAATACTAGGATAGGTGAAGTAGAAACATAGTTTTAACCTTATCCAAAGAGGATTGACATTCTTGAGTCCAGTGGACTACATTAGGAGACCCTTTCTTTAGCAAGGAAGAAAGAGGTGACATAATGGAGGACAGATTCGGAATGAATCGTCCATAAAATTGTATTAGACCTAAGAGACTTCGTACTTGCTTTTTAGTCTTAGGAATAGAAATGTTAAGTATCTTACTTGTATTATGGTCTTCTGTTTTTAGGAACCCATGACCAACACGGTGTCCTAAGAAAGATATTTCGCTAAAACCAATACATGCTTTCGATGGTTTCGCTGTCAGGTTATGCTCGCGTAAGATAGACAATAGTTCATTTATCCCATTATAGTGATCGTTCCAAGTATCACTGAAAAGACAGATGTCATCAAGATACGCAATGACATCTGAGCGATGAGATAGGATTCGACGCATCATGCGTACGAATGTTGCAGGGGCGTTCATAAGACCGAAAGGCATGAAATTCCATTGGAATAGACCCCTAGGCGTCGAAAAAGCAGTAAACGGTTTGGCGTGTTCGGATAATGGAACTTGCCAATATCCCTTAGACAAATCGAGTTTAGTAAAAAAATGAGAATTCGATAGTCTCGTAAGTAGCTCTTCTAGTAAAGGCATAGGTTCAGCATCAAATTTCGTCACTTGGTTCAATTTGCGATAATCCACGCAAAGACGTATGTTATTGTCTTTTTTTTCGTACAATAACCATCGGCGAAGAATATGCTGATGTGGATGGTTCAATAATTTTTAACTCTATCATCTCATCCAACTCTTTCTCTACCTGTGCTTGAAAATGTATCGGGATAGGTTACGGTCTGACTCTTATAGGACTATGGTCAGTAAGAATAATGTCATGTTGAATGACATCAGTTTGACCAGGAATGTCAGTAAGGACATCCTGAAATTGTTCTAACATAGTAGAAACTTGTTTCTGCTCTCCTGGAGATAATTCGGGAGAAATTGCAACATCTTTCCATGATTCATTAGAGTGAAGAGGAATCATTGGAAAAGGTAGATTTACATCCGAGAAACTCGTTTCCTCATCCTGTATTACTGACAGAGATGAGTACTGTCCATGTTGGACTGGAAAATCGTCCGTTGCCTGGAAAACAGGTTGTAAATAATCCGGACGTTCATGGAATTCCGTGAGCATGTTGATGTGGAAGGTTTTACGCTTCCCGTCAATATCGACGATATAGTCAACATCGGAAACTTTTGATATTATATCGTACGGACCTTTCCAAGAAATAAGAAGTCTATTTTCCCTACAAGGTAGCAAGACAAATGCTTTGTCACCTGGACAAAGTTGTCGCAAGCATCTCTTTTTATTGGCAAAATCCCTTGCCTTCTGTTTCGCAAATTCAGAAGAAGCAGTTGCCAATTTGCATGCTTCAATAATCTTGTGTCTAAGTGCGATGACATATTCATAAGAGGATTTTGTGTCATCGACAATATTATCAGCCGTTATAAGATCATGAAGTAAGGCCATAGGACCTCGCGGTTTCGCGCCAAAGACAAGTTCAAAGGGAGAAAATCCTGTATGTTCGTTGGCGACCTCTCTATATGCAAAGAGAGCCGCGGGTAAAACCCTATCCCAATCCTGAGGATGATCTTCTGTTATCTTACCTAGTAGGTTTTTCAGAGTTCTATTCAGACGTTCCACCATCCCATTGGACATAGGATGATAAATACTACTCAGCGATCTCTCTATCTTAAGAGTCGACATTACTTGAGACATGGTATCCGATATGAGTTGGGTACCATGGTCGGATAAATATTTCTGCTGGAAATCCCAGACGAGAAAATATTAACCAAAGAGCATCTGCGACATCAGCAGTAGTTATGCTCTTTAGAGGAACAGCCTCCGGCCAACGTGTGCACATATCAACACACGTCAAAATAAATTGGTGTCCTCTAGCAGACTTTATCTTAAATGGACCAATGATGTCTATCGCCATTTTTTTGAAATGGTCGAATGGGAATGTCTGCAGCCTGAATAGGTGCATCATGGCGTGGACCTCTGGATTTAATCTCTTGACATACTTTACAAGATCGACAATAGATTCGTATGTCCTTATTCACAGCAGGCCAAAAGAAAGATTCAAGAACTCTAGCTTTAGTACGGGAAAAACCCATATGTCCAGCACACTGCGAATCATGCGCATGCTGTAAGATTTTAACTCTCATATTTTAGGCACTAGGATTTGAGAATGAATGGACTTAGCGGAGTCTTGTACCATACGTACAAGTACGCCATTCTTCATCGTAACCCAAGATTTACGATTTGTATCCTTATTCGGATCACCTTTTGTTGCCAGAGTAAAGAATTTCTTTAGAGTAGGATCATCTTCCTGCTGTTTTTATAAAGGAAT
This sequence comes from Oreohelix idahoensis, assembly GCA_024509875.1. Lineage (NCBI taxonomy): Eukaryota > Metazoa > Mollusca > Gastropoda > Stylommatophora > Oreohelicidae > Oreohelix > Oreohelix idahoensis. Next base: position 100,468 of record JAMPIV010019216.1, read on the forward strand.
CATGGGAAATCTCCAAGGGATCATCTTGGATCTGCGCATCATTATCTTCAGAATGTGAAGATTGTGGCATATTAAGAGCTTGAGCCCTAGTGATTACTGCATTGGCAGATTGCATATTAACATTTTCCCAATTAGAAATTTGCTGTGGAGTGCATTCTTTCACTCCGTGAATGCGACCGATGATAAGATCAGCGATCGGATTCGGCAAGAGACATGCTTGCACCTCTCCTGTAAAGAAAGGCGTAGCAATATTGATAATGGCAGTGGAGTACTTCTCCAATGTGCCACCAAATGTTACACATTTGACTACATCGCCTGTAGCTCGAGAAGGATTTACGAGTGATTGCCTCACTCCGATGGTAGTGCACCCCGAATCGAAAAGAATTGATACTGGGTACCATCTATTAAGCCTCTATTGAAAACAAGAGCACCCCTTCCATTATGTGCGATTGACGCAGGGAGAGCGGGAAGCGGGTGACCGCAGCTTAAAGTAGAAACTGTGGTTGGATCGAATAATGTTTTGCATTGCGAACACTCAGATGCTCTAGCAAAATCGAAAGCGGAATTTGCTACACTATTGGAGTCTTTTTTATCATTATTCTGATTACCGGTGTCGTGGAACTCCTGTTGTGCAGAGTTAGCCTGGTAATAAGATTTACCATGTCTTTTGTGTTGTGATCTACCTCGGTTATAATTGTCTCTATAATTATTATTTCCCCTTTTATAACCCCTATTTGGGTTTGAATCATAATATTCATGATCATAATCATCACGCTCATTATACTGAGTATCCCTGTAATATTGGTTCTTTTCTCTCTCCATGAAGCACTTGGGTAGTTCCTATAGCTACTCCCCTTTCGAGAATGTCTAAAATTATGGGTACCCCTCGCGTGTCGAGGACTATCAGCCCGATTCCAGTTCTTCGAAGAAGAACCCTGATTTGAGTGGTTATCTTGGTTTTGATATTTATTCCAATTAACCTTTTTATCAAATTTATTTTTAGCTCCTTGGAATTTGTGTGAGTAATTCTGATTATATTCTGTTGCCGAAGCAACTGGCATACTCTCTTTGATGTTAGAGTTACTAAGAATCATGTCAGGGTGTGCCGTGGCATACTGGTCACAATATTCTTCCATTTGCTTTGATGTACTATGTTTACGCTCATGTAAGAACTCTAGGAATGGTTTATTTACCGAAGACATGACCTTGTCTCTTAGCAATAAATCCGTAAGACCATCAAATGTTTTCTCTATTTTGGATAATTCAATCCATCGTGAGAGTGTAAGTCGTGCTTTTGAAATGAAATCTGAGAATTCTAAACCTACCTCAGGTCTCATTGTTTTAAACAAAAGACGATAACCTTCTTCTGACAGCTGATATCTCTTTATCAAAGCTGCCCTAATAGCATCATAATTATCCTTGTCGGCCTCTTCAACCAAAGATAACTTAGTCAGAGACTCCCCTTTTAAATTTTCAGACAACTGATGCACATACTGTGATTTGTCAACATTATGAGCTCGACAAGCACGTTCAAATCTATCAAGCCAGAATGTTATATCATCACTGGCAGAGTTGAACGCTGGCACCTTGACCTTATAATTAAAAGGTTTACCATTACCACCAGATGCCTGATTAATATTACTCATACTAGTCAATCTTAATTTCTCTAATTCAAACTCATGTTCTCTTATTGCTTTTCTCTCTTCAGCTTCTCTATCTAATCTTTTCTGTTCAGCTGCAGCAGCAGCTTCTAATTTTTTTCTGTTCAGCTGCAGCAGCAGCAGCTTCTAACTTTAATTTTTTCTGTTCAGCTGCAACTTCTAATTTTTTCTGTTCAGCTGCAACTTCTAATTTTTTCTGTTCTGCATCAAATCTCCTTTCCTCCACTTGCATCTGCAATTTCTTTAGTTCAGCAGCAGTATCAGCTTCTTTTTCTAATCTTTTTTCTTCAGCCAGAGCTTTTCTCTCTTCAGCAGCAGCTTCTCTTTCTAATCTTTTCTCTTCAGCCAGAGTTTTTCTCTCTTCTGCAGCAGCTTTTTTCTCTTCAGCAGCAGCTTTTCTCTCTTCTGCAGCTAATGCTTTGTCATATTGAGCAACAGCCCATTGTTCTAAGTCTTTCCCAGTCTTATCAAGAGATTTTCCTTGTGCAATAAAGTAATCTAATGTAGACATCTTGTCTTCTTAAATCAGAAACCTGAAAAAGTAAATAAATTACCCTATTTCACTTTAATGTGAGACAAGTCTATACCATAGACTTAGTCTTAGTGAAAAACTTGTATGGTTATTTTGTTTATCATATAACCAATGATAACTTGAGTACCTGTGGAAAACAATAACTGTATATCTCAAATACTGTGGGAGACAAGCCTTACAAAGGTCTTGTATACCCTAATGTAATCAATGATCACTTGAGTACCTGTGGAAAATAATATTTCCCTTTACCAATCACTTTGGGAGACAAGCCTTATAAAGGTCTTGTACATTTTGTTTTATAACAATAACAATCATAAAGTACTGATCTGTACTATAATATAAGTGTATTCCACTATACCTCATATGTCATATGTCAACTAAAGACATTACAAAGGACAAACAAGAAAAGACAATCTGAAAACATTTGCAGAGATCAAATTAAATTAAATAGGAGAAATGAAAAAAATGATCACAGAATCCGTGATGATAACTGCAATAAGATAACAAGACAAATAACGCCACAGTGTATAAACATAAGGGTGTAAAGAAATCAAAAATAGAAAAGATTAGACCAACAAATGCAAACAAATCAAACAAAACTAAGGAACACAAAATTATTAACAAAAACAACGAAGAAAAGAACACCTCATCACAACTAACAGAAATAGCAGCAAATTGTTGCTAACAAATTTCCAATTAAGAAAATGTGTACCTATAGAATACTAGTACCAGACCAATGTCACTCGGCATACCTTGTACTAGTCACCCAGAACATAAACTAATTTAATACATAACAAATAACATAAATGCATATATATTATATTATATATGTGTTGTGGATAGAATGTGTTGCAAAGTATGCTCAGATTTAATAAATTAGACTACCACTTTATTGAGTAATAGATTTGCTTTCTAACTATTACACTGTCCAATTTTTTTGAGCACATTAGAAGATCCACCGATGAAATTTGCACTTTATGTTCAACAATGCTCTTCTATTACAGCAGGATAAACAATCACTGGTTTAGAACACTGACTGTACTGTGCCAAATGTCAACAAGTGCTGTCCCAGATATTGCTACACTTGTCAGAACAGGTCAAGCTGACATTGATTGTATAGCTGTCCTATTGGTATTGATGTGGTCAAACAAATGTTCTTGTAACTGTAAAATGTGATTCTCAACACAAGACTGCGTAGGCTGGACCCAGGGATCTGGCTCACCACTGTAAAGTTTGCTTGCACACACTGTTACTGTAAAATGTCAGTCTGTAAAGAAGTATCAGTTGTATACTGTAAACCTTCTGTAAAGTGTGGTGTATTCTCTTTCTTCTGTAAAGCTCCACTATCAATCACTGTAGCATGTTGTTTGTGGTGCCACTACTGTATGTGTCCATGGTAGTGTACAGAGTTGTCGAGATCAGGCATGCTCCAGTCTACCCAGCTGTAAATGGGTAACTCACCCTAGTCCTAAGTTAGGGAAGGCAAAGGCAGCTGTAAACAGTAGTTTCCCTCTAAGGCTCCAGGGGAAGCAGGCCCTAAACTTGGTCACTTCAACCGACGCAGGATGGTGTAGATATGGGTAGAAGTGTAGAGTGTGTTTACCGCGAATGGTGTACTGTTCGTGTTCTGACCAATCTAAACACTCATTCACTTGTGTCTACAAGGCACCAATGCAGACTGCTGGAATCTTTGTTTACACAGTTTATTTGGACGCTCACACTGGGACATAACGAGTAAATCATGGGTATGTTGACATATCAATTTGCAGGCATACATAGTAGATCCTATGTCATGGCACATTCATAAATAATAGGTAGTACATCAATGGCCGCATCCCCTATCTGACTAAGCGCGTCAGTGAAGGCGGATCGGTAAGTAACTAAAGTTGCTTTATATTCACAGTTTATCATATTGTGAAACCACGATAAGGGGTTTCTATCCAATTTGAGATCTCCTTGCCACTGTCCGAATAATAAGATACATGCCCCGTTCTTTAGACAGTGATCCAAAAAATGCGATGACAGGAATGTAACATGGCCGCCTACCTGAGTTGTCGCTCACTCGCTCACAGGAGGATATATATATAAGCCAAAGTTAATTTGCAATACATATGCATAATTTCATAAAGTTCCTCCATACAGATCTACCGTAATCCAGTTACCTCACGTAGACATAATTACAGTATGGAGCCTGTCATCTCCGTCGATACAAATTTGACCCTAGCGTTGCGAAGCACAAAATTCCCGCTAGGCCTAACCGACCTGAGATCATCAAAACAGGGACTGGAATTACCTGGAGTCCGAATCATACATGGTACCGTACGTTAGGAGAGTCTCTAACACAACTCTAGTAGACACACAATCTCCTATAGAAGAAAAACTACTTCGTAAATCATTTTTACTGAAGAATATACCAGTCCTGGAAAAATGCATACCCGCCATTGTCACGGTACATCGGAACTCATCACGACTAGACAAGACAACTCCTACTTCCGCTAGAGCGGTGTAACAAGAATATAGTCCTGCCTACCCATCCAAAATATACAATATAGGACTGATTCTACTTGTACTAATAATATGTAATACATATGAATTCAGGCCATAAACATAATAAGCAAATTAATCTATTTTCTGGCCCTAAGAAATAGGTACAGACAAGGGTGTCATATCCATGCGCCGAATTAATATCAAGAACGATTACTCCTATAATCAAAAGGGTAAAACAATTATGGATTATCTAGCCTTCCCCATAGACAGCATTTTCATACACAAATGAATGAATGTCTATATCTTTTCCATATTAAATAGCCATATCGATTTTTGTAATATGTGCGTCAAAATATGCACGCAACACAGGGCTTGCGATTCACAGTTCCGGTGATATTTTCTACAATTTTAAAGCTATAGCCTTCAAATTTTGCACACTTATAGCCCATCTTATCCTTTATGGCATGAACGTCCCCTTTTTTCTTACATGGTATAGACACGGAGATATTGCTATACAAAGTTCTAAATTTGTGCTATTTAAAAGGGTCATATTGCAAGAGCCATATCTACAAAACTCATTGGGGTAGACATTTTTGGGTGGTTCACGCCATAGGTAGGGATGTTATGCACATCATCTGCTGGTTTGGCTTTCTTTGCACCTTTTATGTGAGTGAAATTCATTCCCAGGTGCACTGGGGGTTTTCCTTTCTTTTTTTTTCATCAATTCATGTTAATTAATTATTTTCACATAAAACATTAAAATTTATAAAGTAAACTTTGTTCATCATAAAATATAATATCTCTTGTAACATGTGGCCAAATTTTATGTCAACAAGTTTGTTAGTTATTTTTCTGTTAATTTTTTAAAAAGATATCCCATTTCTGGGTGGGAGTGCCCCCTTAACTTAGTTGTTTATCTGTCTGTTGGTTGTTGTGAACTTACACTTCATCACTATCATAACCCTAGACATTAAACGAACTCATCATACAATTCAAAAATAAGTCTGACTGAGGTCAAAATGTGGTAGCAAGCAAGGTTCTCTGTAATACACCAAATTTATTAGATACAGAGACCTTCACAGCTGATCTCATTCAGTACACTAAGTCCCCTATAACTATATTTACTTCCCAACTCACCACAGGCGTGTCGTTGATCATCTGGACAGTTCAGTGCTGCGTGTATCTAGGTCAACAGCGTGAGGCACTGCCAGGGGTGTAATGCAGACACTCATACATAATAGCATACATGTAGTTTTTCAGGAGTGTAGTACTCGTAGTGAGATGTGGTAGAGTGTAAAGGTGTATGCGTAGGAGGCAGATATCGTGGACACGAAGTCGTATAGGCTCTTATTCATCTACACACCAGATTCACTCCACCACAAGTAAAAGTCATAGATGTGGATAATACAGATGACTTTTCCAACATTTATTACTGCAACAGTACGCTGACAGACGACACAGTCAATAGCAGAAAGGATCATGGACATTTCATGTGTGGTAAATAACAATAAATATCGAGCATCATAAATCTTGCATAGCTCGTGTGTAAGATGCTAGTAAAGCTGGCTTGACAATATACATTCTTTCTTACTGTAGCTCAGGGCCCCTGACTAAACACGTCAGGTAGTCTTTCAACAAATATGCCGAACGATAAAGACGGATCCAGTTGATCAATTTCAAAGTCTAAGAACTTGTATAATAAAAGTCAAGACTTCATCTGGCTTCACACGTCAGACACTTCTTCTTCTGCTCAAAGATATCGGCCGAGTTACCGGGCCTCTATAATAATTCAAACAACAGTGTATTCTGCATAGGCAGGTATGGTCATCCATGCCGAAACATACCTCCCACAGGCTGTTTCCATATTAATATCTCTTCACTGGGCTTCTGTAATATAGCTAGACGAATCGTCTTAGGTGGCTATATCGAGCACACAAAATGGACTCTGCATCTCAAGAACTGTGAGCGCTACTCACAGCTTGACCCAAAATGTTCTGCAATCTAGGCGTAATAATTAAGTTCTTTTTACCTTGGACAGAATCGGAGAAATACACTAATAACCACTGTCGTCATTCTTGACGAACAGAATCACTCTGGGGAGAATCACTGACATGACAGTCACACTGAAGACTATCTTTTCCCCAGAAAAATGCAGTGAAGAACAACGGACATGTCGTCCGGTCAGAACCCAGCTCATCACTCAATGACGGAAGTCTATTCGTTTCGCGCCCAAGAAACTTGCGCATGCGTAGACAGAACAGATTTGAGAACAGCTAACCCCGTCTGAAGACAAGTCAACTACAATGAATAACAAAGGGAAGATAACCGTAAATCAACCTGTCCCAGGGAGTTAATAAACAGTTCTCTACCTTAAATCATCAAAAGTATTAAATAGATTTACGTCTTATGACACCGTCAAAAACGACAGCAACACTCAGTCACTCGCCATCTAATTCAAACTACAGACACAGATCGCACCATTTGTATCACCTCAGTTGCCATCTGCAGAAGTGTGAGCAGACTGTGTAACCATTGAAAGCTTGTCTGTGATTGAGGGTAAGCGAGATGTTAATTATATATATATATATATATATATATATATATATATATATATATATATATATATATATATATATAGACAATGTGTGCTTAGAGTCATATTGGTATGTGTAGAATCATTGTGCTATTTCTTGAGAACAACCCAAAGTGTGTAGGTTTAGTTTAATTGTGTAATAAATAAGTGGAACAAATGGATTGAGCTAGTTGGTTGTGGAAAGCGTTTTAAAGATATTATGCTTGCTGGAACGGACTATCCAAACTGGAGGAAGGAATGACTATAGCAGATTGATTTTCTGTTTTTTTATATATTACACAATGATTACCATAAGGCCTGTATGATTTCATAGAAGCAAATCATGGACAAAACTGTAACAAGTGAATTACTGAACTATTGTGCTAGAACTTGAACGAATTGTGTTATTCATGACTTACTATGTCACTTGTGATTAACCACAGCTTGTCTGAACTGTCTTATTATACCTCCTGACTGGCTAAAGAGACAATGAGCGATACTACGTAGGTTGTATATTATGTTTCAGGTTATACCCTGCTCTAAGTATCATACAAAACCTATAGTGACCAAGTCAGCAAACACATGTTCAAGTTTGTCAGAGCTTTTGCCAGTATTAACTGTGTCATATTGTCAAGTGGAGGACCCGCAGTGGTGGGATTCTTTCCAATCATACTGCTGTACGAGGCCTAGGAAAGACTTTTTTCAGATCAGTAGCTCAGTGTTGGGCTACTTCAGCGTTCAGATACCATATACCCACCTACGAATAGACTATGTAATGAGGAGATAAAAACTGAGGTGTAGATAGAAGACACTTGACAGTCATATAGGTCATGAAGGCTTTATCCTAAAGTAACATTGATATTCGATGTACGAAAGCTCAAAAGAGAGACAGATTCTATCAGGATGTAAGAGAACTGTTGAATACGAACTATATTAGTTTAAGAAATTAACTGTACCGACGCCTAGCTGAGCCACAATTGGATGAGGTCTAGTGCGGATTCCGAGCAAACCGAAGTACTTAAGACCTAATCTTCACACTCAGACAGCTGAGTGAAAAGGCCCTTGAGTATAAGAGTGAGATGCATGTCTGTTTCATAGATCTGGAAAAGGCGTTTGACAGGGTCCCCTGGAGCAAACTTTGGGACTGTTTGGCAAGGAAGAATATTCCAGCACCTCAGATTCATGCTATACAGAGCTTCTACAAGTCTTGCAGAAATTATGTGAGGACAGCAAACCATAAGTCAGAAGAGTTCAGGACCACCACTGGTGTAAGACAAGGTGATATCATATCATCTTACCTCTTCATACTCCTTATGGACGATGTCATCAAGGCATGTAAGGAGAGAACAAGAAAGTATTCAGTGGGGTACTGGAAGATGAGACAGGTCTATATTTCGGAGCTGGCATTTGCTGATGATGTTGCCCTGATTGCTAAATCAGAGGCACATCTCCAATCCAACCTGCAAGTCTGGAAGGAAGAGCTAGAGAAGAAAGGGATGGTCATAAGCAGCTCTAAAACAAAATCCATGGTGATATCACGAGAAGAAAGAAGACATCAGATTAAGCTGGGAAAACAGGTCCTGGAGCAGGTCGACCACTTTAAATACCTCGGAGCTATTATAGACCAAAAGGGAGGCATCAAAGAAGAGTTGGCCACTCGAAAAGCAGCAGCTGGGAGACTTTTTCAGGCCATAAATCGAGGATTCCTCAGCAAGAGAGAGGTTGGTAAGAAAACGAAGATGGTTGTATACCGCTCCATCAATGTCCCAGTCTTGACATATGGATGCGAGTCATTGGCAATGACTACAACCCATAAAATCCAGATCCAAACCTCAGAAATGAGGTATCTGAACAAAGTGGTTGAAGTAACAAGAAGAGACATGGTACGCAACCAGACGATACGTCAAGGCCTTAAATCCTACCCCCTGCAGACCCAAGTAGAATAGTCCCAATTAAGATGGTTTGGCCATGTCTGTAGAATGGGAGAAGATCGAATACCACGACAAGCATGGGAAACATAGAGCCAAGGATCCAGACCCGGGGACGACCCAGAGTCCGCTGGGAGGACAACATTAGACAATCTTTGAAGGACCGAGGACTAGAATGGAACCAGGTCAGGAGGAAGACAGCCGATAGAATAGTCTGGCGCTCTCTCTTCCAAACCTCTACACCTCACGGTAGAAGGGGAACGATTAAGTAAGTAAGAGGCACTAAGCCAGGGTTTGGAAACTGGTCGGTCCCGATCTACCGGTAGATGTGTGGCGATTATTTGGTAGATCCTCCAGCGACTGAAGGGAAAGAACAAGACTGTTTAAATTAGTGAAATTTCGGACTAGACCTCCCGAGACGGCATTTAAAATCGTGGTGTTCCCAGGATCAAAGGTACTTTTTCTGCATTCCCAATGAAAACTCACGACCTGGTTACTAAAATACAGCATGTTTGTGAACTTCTTGAGCGAGGAACGCGGTATTTTCTTTGAAAGCTTCCTCGCCGGTGACAGGGTGAGAAAGGGGTAAATAAAACTTTCTGTGACTGGGTGAATTTTGTGGCAGTATCTTTCATCAAAGTCTTCTGTTGTTTTACTGGCTACCGCCAGAGGTAGTGAATTACAGAAGTGATTATAAATAGAATCCAGGTATTCGTAGGCGACTCCTAAATGTGTTTAAGTTTTTGATTGTATGATCGTTGAAGTAGGGGTGTATTCTATTTTCGATATGCTATCGTCAACACAAAATGCTTCCAACTGGAGATCAAGTAAAAAGTCCACAATGAACTAAATGAACAAATACCTTTTTTGGATAGCAGCATACTCTAATAACTTCATGCTTGTTCGTAGTATATGTGCTTCCGATGTAAACAACCAGTCATACATGAAAAATATTACACAGCAAACGGACCTACTAGATGGTGAAAAACTGCCTCGCTCATCCCGTGCTCAAGAACAACTCACTTAACTCCCTTCAAAAAAACAATAACTTCCGTCCTAACTTGTATCAATTCTACCCCAAGTTTTGATGACATCATGTATGAACACTATGATTGAATTACTTATAAGACTTGTGGCTAGTGTTTAATTTACTAACTAGACACGCTCAAATACTTAGTGTTTAAATCTTGCTTAAGTATTCTTACCCTAACTCTAATAAGTGGCAGCACCTTAGTGCTAATCCGACGTAGTAGTCCATACTGTCACACCCCCGACCCCTTTCCTTTTCCAGCTTAAAGTTACATCCACACACATATATGTAGATCTTCAAAGGTCGCAATGTTACCAAAGTACATCTTTAGGGGGCTCAGTGCTACCAAAGTAGATCGCAAAAGCTTATGGTTTGTCTACACCTGTTCTACGCTATAGGAAGATGTTGAGGCCCTAATTGGTAACAGATAATAAGGCCGTGTAACAACTGAACTTAGCAAAAGAGGTCCGGACATACTGTCAGGCCCTAAGCTGTAGCTTATTTAGCTCCTGACTAAATCCGGCCCTGGACAGCCAGAATGCTGTTTCAATACCTTGCCACGCTGCCATATTACAACATAAATATTATCTTACGCATAAAATAGCTGAAACCAAACCTGATGAAATAATTAAGGAACTTAACCATGGGGCTAACTGAGAAAAATGATGAGAAAATGTTAAAAAAATAAGTTAAAACCAACCTTTGATCGGTGAGATTGTCTACACAACACAATAATTCCTTCTAAATGTAATGCAGTCTAGATCTACTTATTCGCATGCGACCAGGGATAATTGTATGAAAATCTAGACCCTAAACACTTTGCGCTTTACTTTGTCGCATGTCGACAGACGCTGCAGAGTGTAGATTTGACAACTGGTTCAATGTGTTCCGGATCAAGTAATGGTTTCCAGTCATTAGAGTACACCCATGTTCACTTTCTGAATAGCATAAGGACAGTATCATTTTTCTTAGTTCTAATTACAAAGCGTACACCGCTATTGGTCCCTTACTAAAGTTGCTAGGTCACTCTGTTCTTTGTCGGCTTATCCGAAGGTAATACATTTTATAGCAAGTTTGGTCATCTGTATTTATTTTGTGTGTGGTGATTGAGGCGAGGGAAGGACGATCGGTTGAATTTGTACACGAAAGAGGTAAAAATGTAGACCGTTCCTGGTACTCATTGAACTGAAATAATTTTGTTTAAAATGACTTCGTGCCAAGTAGATTTTTATTGATGTTGCTATCAGTGTCACGCTTGGTCCCTAATATTACTAGGAGAGACAGAATGAGAAATATTAGTACGTCTGTGTCAGGATCGAGTTACAGCAAACTAGCCTTTGTGCTGGTGCTGGCGATGATGAGTCTTGCCAAGGATAAACTAAAAATGGCTTTTCCCAATTTTGTCGATTGAAAGAATACGAAAAAAGGTGATTCGTCTTATTAAGACAAGAGACAAAGAAAAGAGCCAACATTGCAGCCAAACGGTCTTCGTCGGGGAAAGAAAAGAAAATAATGTTGTCGACGTTGGGGAAATTATTTCAGGAATATTTTATTTAATGTCAACATTTATATTGGCATTTTCACTCTCTAGGTGACACCCCCCTCCTGCTTGGCACCCGGCGAGGACCCCTCCCCCCCGCAACCCCTCCCCCCCCTCTTAAATCTCTGGTTTAAATATAGCATATCTACATTAACTTGTGACTGGCCATGTAATTAAATTACTTTTTTTTCCATTTACAGTAAACAGCTCATTAAAAGAAAATGAATCTCATAATGGCCAGCCAAGCAAATTTGCAATAGCAGATTAGGCTTATTATTTCAACATATACTGCAATTTCTTCAGCCTAATGACAGCAGTATTTCTACAGTGTTTATTACTTACTTAGTCAACTGTGGGTTGTAGAGGTTTGACAGAGAGAACGTCATACTAACCTATCGGCGGTCTTTCTCCTGGCCTGGTCCCAGTCGAGATCTCTGTCCTTCAAGGATTGTCTAATGTTGTCCTCTCCGTGAACTCTGGGTCGTCTTAGAGGTCTTGATCCCTGACTCTTCATTTCCTATATTTGTCGTGGTGGCTGATCTTCCATTCTGCATACGTGGCCAAAACCATCCTAGTTGGGACTGTTCAACTTGAGTCTGCAGGGGTTGGGGTGTGAGGCCTTGCTGTATCGTCGGGTTGCAGACCATGTATCTTCTTGTTGCTTCAACCATCTCCCTCAGATACCTTATTTCTAAGGTTTGCAGCTGGCTTTTGTGGGTTGCAGTCATTGCCCATGACTCACATTCATATGTCAAGACAGAGACATAGGCGTAAGGGTAAACAGCCATCTTCGTTTGACACTTCGCTTTTCTCCCACATTCTTCCCTTTTGTCTATTATTTTAATTCCTCTCAAAATCTCCCCTAGTGCTAAAAAAATGACACCATTTATCTTCAGATGTTTATATTCTTATAATGAGAAATCTTTCCTCTTCAAGTCTTCTTTTAGATCTGTACCTTGCTAACCCCGTGATTTCTCACTATTCAGGGCAGACCAATTATTCACTGGTTACTGGGGATATTTCAATTGGATTACTTTTTAAGTCACATACGTTCAGCCCGGAAGTGGATCTTTTTGTATCGTTCACTGGACACGCTTAATTCAAGGAGAGTTAAGCCTTGCCGTACACCTTAGTGAGAGCATTTGTATGGTAAACAATTACCGACTATCATCCCCTAAATAAAGAAATTGAATCATACTGGGACCAAAGAATTCACTATGAGGCGACCCGACAGGTCAACCAAATGCAACGGGAAGGGCAGCGGAGAATTCTACAGGAAATGTTAAAGCATTCTCCCTGTAACTGTAAACAGAGCAGAAGATAAGCTAATGGACCCTGAGGTGGGGTTATCGTTGCTAAATCCGTAGTCAATGGTTCGAGCGATCCATGAGCCCAGAGCCAGGTTTAGAGTCCAAAGACAAAACCATGTTACTAGTCCACGGTAACAAAGGTTACACATACCAACGATACCCTATCAACCAGGTTACCCTACCAATCATACCCTATCAACCAGCTTACCATACCAAACCAACCATCCCATACCAGATTACACCTCTAGGATGTCATATCAGGCGTCTCTAACCTGAGTAATGAGAAGAGGTATTCAACAGGGCTGTTTTACTCTATCTGTGTCTGAGATGTGCTCTGAGTCCAGGGAAGGAAACTTTTGAGGGCGCATCATGGGGCAAAGCGATTTGTAAAAGTGTTTTGGGAGAAATCGCTCTGCACCAAGATGTGCCTCACCAGAACACAGAATAACTACGATGCTTGAATGTAACTACGCACGGTTACGAGGCATGACGTAGCGAGCATTCTACTTGTGGGCTTGGACCCGAATGGACAGTGTCGGCTTGTGTGGCGTAGTCCATTTATCTAAGTGTAGCGAAGTCTACTTGAAAGGTGTCTATATGATTCAGATTTCGATGTAGAAATCAAGTCTATTGTGAATTCATTATGGGACAAACCCATCTTATTAGGATGTGTTAAATTCGGGTAAGATTTAATCTCGATTTGCCAAAGGAGATATTTGACCATAGGTCAAGGTTAATATAACAGTTATGAAGGGATATGAATATCCACGAAAATACATTTGATTGCCGACAAAAGGAAAATGTTCAAGAAAGCACGGAATTGAAATAATATGGACAGGAAATGAAGATGAGAGATAAGTCTTGATAGTATGAAGAATTATGAGATGTGTGGACTCATGTATAAATAGTATATGAAAGGAAGGAATCGATATTTAATTGAGGATGTCAGGCTTTATTAGAGCAATGTGTCGCTCATGCAAGTTTATATGTTAAATAAAATTGAAAGTCGTATAAAACAGCATTCGTTGATTACTGATTCACAGTTTGAATTATCAGTTTGAATACATATAAACAACTAACACTTTCTGACAGTTAGTTCGATAAAACGAATCAGAATACAAAGCAGAACGAATACCTATAATGGTTGTGGCCAGAGTTTTGGTGACAATATTTCTACAAAATTAGTAATCCCTAGATAACATACAGAAAACGAAGCAAAGGCTCTTAACAGATGGGCCCAGGAGGATTTCATGGGGGCTTCTTGTCCGGTAGTCACCACAACAAATATATGCACATTATTCAGGATTTTCAAGAATGGAGCACTTAAGTTTTATGTTCAATGTCGAGGTGTATTGTCTGATTACTTAAACACCCGTACGTCACCTTCCTGTGCTGATCGAAATCTATTATTATTATATATGTTTTTCATACTTATATGTATTGCGGGCTTAATATTTCTGAAACTTCTTTGGAAGATCCAGAAATTTTAACATCTGTAGGGCTTTATTTAATGCATTGTCAAAGAAGTCCAGTTATTACACTGTGGAATATTAGTCTTTGATAATTTATTGAATATATTTAATAATTGTTTAGTTGTTGCGTCTAGGTATCGCGTCTACTTTTGTTAATATCTTTATTTATGTAAATAAGTCAGTTTTTATACTCTGTCAACTATCCCCATCTTGTCTAAGTGTGGTATTTGAATACGACTTTCTGTAATCGTATGTTAATTTTATGTCTTGTGTAATTTATTAGTATTTTTATACATAAGTCCTTTTTTTTTATCATTTATGTCTTTGTCATACTTAGTTTCTTTTTATTCGTTGTCGAACGTTATGTAATCTGTATATCATCATCATCATCTTTGGCCCTAACCTGTGCCATTCCTTGTCATTGTCTTTAACATTGCTCTTTTATATGAATTGAATTGACATTACATTTAAATAGATATTGGTATTGATATATGAGTGAAATTAGTATTCACTGATTATTATTGTATTAATACCCAATAAAGTGATATGGCGACATTGGAAGATTTTATTAACGCGGCGAGAGATTTAGGAAAATCTGGTCGTGAACTTGAGGATTATGCGGACACACAATATGAAATATATGTGGATCATATTGAAAATATGAAGGGCAAAGAATTGGATATTCTGTTGAGTAAACAAAAATTCGAATCTGACATGGAGGTTAGACGGGAAAAATTAAATATTGAGAAAGAAAAAGCTAAAGCTTTAGAAACTATCAAAACTCTCTAACAATAAATTGAGAATCTTAAATTGGAGACTACATCTCAGAAAGAAAAATTGGAACAGTCATCAAAAGATAAAGATGAAATTAGTACTTTGAAACAGGAGAATGTGGATTTACTACGAAAAATAGAAATAAGCGACAAAGCAGTTTCGAACTTTATTAATGAGAAAACGACCAGTCATTTCAATGCTATTAAAGCACTCAAATTGGAAATTCAAGAAGAAAAGACAAAGAATGTAGAACGAGAAAAGGAGATTCATGAAGCCTGTGCCGTGATATTACTTAAAAAAGATCAACAAGAACATACTCTTGCCCGTGAGGTTGAAAATTTGAAAGTAGAGATTGCAGATATGATTACTAAAGAGAAGATTCTTACTTCTCAGTTACTTGATTTAAAGACAGATTACAATAAGCTTAAAGTTGAGAACCAAGAGCAAATAGGCACAGCTGTTGCTGAAGAATAAAAACTAAAGATTTAGAGATTTCTAAACTTCGTAAAAGTTTAGATGGTTTGTTAGACATTCTTTTACATCACAAAATGTTCTCTACAGCTGAGTTTAACCAGGTTGAAGCTACAGTGGCTGATAGACGATTATTGACGATGAGTCAGTTCCGATCACTCGATACCAATAAGACTATTCAGAGAGGTAGCCGTAGATCTTTTCGTTGAAAATATAATTTTGCTCCACAGGATTCTCGAGTCAGGTCTTCATATAGAAATACACCTGGCTCATATGAGATGAAAACATGGCAGGCTGCCAGCAGTTATTGTCATGAGAGAAATGAATACCAACCACTTGTTGATAGCAAGAAGGAGAAAATAGGTGTTAAAGGGCACCACGGTCAAAACAAAGATTTGATTAAGCGAAACGCACATAAAATTGATTGTCATTCCAACAATCGTGAGGATAGAGTTTATTATACTGACATAAGGTCAGGGCAGATTAATGGAAACGGGAAATACCCCACTAATTTCCATCATATTAAACCTGAGGGTAACATTCTACGACATGGAGAAAATGCTCATTCAGCGGTGGTTGATGATTAATAACACATAAGGAAGGGAAACCCGAGGCCTGTAAACAGTAAATTAATATTAGACAAACATAAAGGTATGTTTTCAGGCACTCGTAAGAAATAAAGAAGTAGAACACTTGGACAACAGAAAAACAACAGACGTGAGTGGCTTACCCAGGGTTCGAACCCCGTACCTTCCGTACAACAACTCCGCCTAGCTATACAAGCGAATCACACTGAAAAAAAAAAAATTTAAACCACAAAAAACTTCAACAAATATGGACAAGTCAAAAAAAGAAAATAAAACACAGCCATCCAAGACAGGGGAAGGTCCTCTCGCGGGGAGGCGTATGATGCAACACAGAGAAAGCCGAAAGGAGTCTGTGTTGCTGACTAACCTTCTTTCTTCTAGGAGAACTTCCAGATTTGGCACCTGGAATGTTCGGACATTGAACGAACAAGGAAAAGTGGCACCAGTAGCAGCAGAAATGAGGGAATACAAAATCAAGGTTCTGGGAATGTGTGAAACAAAGTGGAAGGGGGTAGACAGGAAGAAACTCATCACAGGTGAATTGGTGCTGTCCTCAGGACACGAAGATGAAAGTTCACACCACAGTGAAGGGGTAGCTCTTATGTTATCTAAAGAAGCACAGAAAGCACTCATTGAATGGGAAGCTGTGGGACCCAGAATAATAACAGCTATTTTCAAAACAGCTAAAAAGAAAATTCATGTCAATGTCATCCAATGTTATGCACCAACTAATGACAAAGAAGAGTCTGTGAAAGAAGCATTTTATACTAAACTACAGGAAATTATGGATAAAGTAAAAAGAAGAGACATCACAATTTTGATGGGTGACATGAATGCAAAGATAGGTACAGTCAATACCGGATTTGAAGAAGTCATGGGAAAACATGGGCTAGGAGTAATGAATGAAAATGGAGAACTATTCGCAAACTTCTGTGCTTCAAATCAACTGGCTATAGGAGGAAGCATGTTTCCACATAAGAGAATACACAAGGCATCATGGATATCACCAGACCATAGAACAGAAAATCAGATCGATCATATATGCATAAAGAAGAAGTTTAGATCATCATTGCAGGATGTAAAGGTATATAGAGGAGCAGATGTGGCATCAGATCACCATCTTCTGATAGCCAAAGTAAAAATGAAACTCAAGAGATATGCAACAATGCAAAATTATAGACAACAGTTTAATGTAGGACAGCTAAGAATCAAGAAACAAGAGACAAATTTGCAGTCACAGTATCCAACAAATTCCAAGTGCTCCAACAGTTGGAAGATGTAGAGAATACAGAAGACTATTGGCAGCAGGTCAAAAAGGTATGGAAGGAGACATGTGAAGAAATACTGGGGAAAAGGGAAAGACAACAAAAAGCATGGATAACAACAGAAACCATAAATAAGATAAAAGATAGAAAAAACAAGAAAGCAGAGTTAAACACAAGCAAAACCAGAAGTTCCAAAGCCAAGGCTCAAGAAGTGTACACAGAAGCAAACAAAGAAGTAAAAAGTAGTATCAAAAGAGACAAGAGGAAGTATATTGAGGAGTTGGCAAGAGAGGCGGAAGATGCTGCAGCCAAAGGAAATATGAGAGAACTGTATAGCAGCACAAAGAAGCTAACAGAGAAATACAAGCAAACAAGTTGCCTCATAAAAGATAAGAATGGGAAACTGCTCAGCAATATACAAGAGCAAATGAAGAGGTGGACAGAATATTTTGGGGACCTTCTCAATAGACCAGCTCCACAAAACCCGCCGGACATCCAGCCAGCAGAAGAAGAGCTACAAATTAACGGTGAAAGACCAACGAAGGAAGAAATAAAGAAAGCCATAAAGCTTCTAAGAGATGGAAAAGCGTCTGGACCTGATGGCATTCCAGCAGAGGCCATCAAAGCAGATATCGACACGGCTACAGAGATGTTATATAAATTACTTGGTAAAGTCTGGGAAAAAGAAGAGATACCAGCAGAATGGAAGGAAGGATATCTGGTTAAGTTGCCTAAGAAGGGAAATCTACAAGAGTGCACAAATTATAGAGGAATAATGTTACTATCAGTGCCAGGAAAGGTATTGAACAGGATTATCCTTGAGAGATTAAAGGAGTCCATAGACAAGAAATTGAGAGATGAACAAGCAGGTTTTCGACAAAACAGATCATGTACAGACCAGATAGCCACTCTGAGAATAATAGTTGAACAAAGTCTGGAATGGAATTCACCACTATACATCGGATTTGTGGACTACGAAAAAAGCATTTGACAGTGTGGACAGAGAATCACTTTGGAAATTGATGAGGCATTATGGAGTTCCCCTTGTAGTGGTGTTGATGGTATTGTATGATGGTGATATTACTAAATGTAATTGTATGAGGCCAGCTGTGAAGGCTCCTGAGATAAAATGTAGTTGAGAATTGTCAGAAGGCCTTTCTTGCTACCACTACGACCTCACACTTAATTTTTTTTTATGAATGTGGCTACGTAAAGTGTCTAGGGTTATGATATGTAGTGTGGTGTAATAGGTTATAGATATACCCACAGATATTTAACAAGACTAATAATATTAATAAATGTTAAAATACACTGAACTAACTCACGTGTGTAAAATTTTTTGATAAATTATATTACATTTATTTTGTTCTGGATCAATTTTTTAGGTTGACCAGAACTTAAAAGGATTTAGAGATTATGAAAGAAGTGCATGGAATATTATATCATAAATGCAATAGTGTACATATATATGTACTATACTAGTTAGTTTTATTAAAATGTTCTATTAGTCATCTACTTGGGAGGATAGTTAATGTTTGTGCTGGTTGGGTGGCCTCATCACACCTGTCTATATTGACTACACAGTGTCCAGAAAATGGTGGGAATTTTTATGGGGATATTAGTAACTACAAAGCGTTGGTGAATGTCCAGCAGACCAGAGGCTCACTCATCTTGTAGTTGTAGCTCTGGTGCTGAAATCAGGTGGTCCCACCTCTCCGTGCTGGCGGGCAATAATGGTGGTCTCTGTCACAAGTACTGCACAGATACACTCGAGTAAAGTCACCAACTGAATAGACACTGCTTTGTTGACAACAGAAACTCACAGCTCTGCAATCAAAGTATGGGCCATGTGTCAAAATCTATTCTCTACCCACGTCTGGACACAACACTGACACAACAACCACATCATACAGACAGGTCAGATCTCTCTGACCAAACAGCACATTTACCATGGTGGTTTTACATCAGATAGATCCTCCCAGACTATAGGTTCTGAAAAATATTTATTAGTTGTCTGCCCTAAAAGAGGATAGGTAATATGTTCCATTATTCTCAACACCTGATCTGTCTTGCCTAACCCTTGCTGGAGTTTATGTACATTGTTGGTCCCTAGACCCTGACTTGGGCGGGGGGTCTAGAGCAAATCCCTACTTGTTTGTAAGGCTAGATTTCGATAAGGCAGTATCAAATCACTCGAACATGAAACAATATTCAAAATATATAAAGAAATAATTTCAATCTTACCAGATTATGAATAAATAACACAGAATTGCTAGCAAAACTCAGCTGAGTTGCTGGCTATAGTATGGCGTCCCTGAATTTATTTCACTTTCTTTCATATGGAAATCACCACACTTTAAAATCTGTGTCTATCACTGAACAACTATTGAGAAATGACCCCAAATCCGCGTCTAAGCGCCGACAATATGCTTGTCTGTGGCCAATCACTGCCTAGGTTTTTTTTTGAATTTCAAATTTCCTACACTAAAGTCATTTCAGTCATGCTTCAGTCAAGTATGGATGTTTATCTGTTAGTCTGTCCGTCTCTACTTGCGTTTCTACAAAAATGTACTTGATTTTTGAACCAACCTTTCTCTCCCCTCCAAAATTTTGTCGTTAAAAGTTATTTTTTAGACACAGCCACCACAATATCCCGTCTCTTCCATACTAAGTAGATTTGAACACCTGCGTCTCGAGGTCGTGTTTTTTTGTGCAATTAGCGACACTTTTAGATTCAATACAGTCTGTCGATGATGTGAACAACACTGTCTTTTGTCATTATCTTCAATATTATCTATCCGTCTGTAAAATTAAGAACATATTAGTTCACTGCTCAGAATGGGCCATCCGGCCAGCTAATTTTTATATTCCTAACATTAATATTAAGAAAAAAGTACTTTTTAAATTTTGTAATATTCCAAACATCTGCGTTTTAGCCGCTGAATTCAAATCAAGGGCTTGGTATTGCAAAAGCGTCCAATAAATGACTGTGGCGTAACATATCTATGGTCCCTTCTGTCGAGTTGCTTACTTTTTATGTCAACTTGGGAAACGTGACTTTTCTCCGTTTCCCCCCCAATTGCGTCTCCTTAGCCTTTCTAGTCTCACGCAATCTTTCCAGTCATATTTTTTTCCTTTTTGATCCGCCGTTCCCCTCCTGTCTAGCAAGTCAATTATTATGGAGGATGATGACCCGCGGTCTAGGCGATCATGTACTATTCGCAGCCTACGCATTATGTTTTTATCCTTAATTGTTATCTTTGGAGGTATTTTACCGTTGTATCTCTGTCAATTTCACTACACATCTCCCCACTTGAAAACATGCCTATGGCAAGTTCCAAAACCAGCGATACACATAGGTAAAATTACTCCTCACGTCTGCCACTACTCTAATTTTGATCACAGGGGTGCCGACTGAGGAAATCTGCACCGACATTCAATTTGCCTGGGATATATTGGATACTGAACTGATAAGGTTGAAGCAATAAAGACCACCTCAGCAATCTTGCGTTTTCATGCTTAGCCTGAGATAAAAACACGAGAGGCTGATGGTCCGTCTCCACCAAAAAAGTCCTACCATACAGATAGATTTGAAACTTCTTTATTGCCCAGATTAATGCTAAACATTCTTTTTCGCTTGTGGAGTATCCTTGTTCCGCCTTATTCAATTTGCGGCTTGCATAAGCGACTGGTTTCAGTTCCCCATCAGGTGAAGATGATCTTTGCAACAAAGCCCCTCCGAGTCCTACATTACTTGCATCGGTTCTTAAGACAAAGTCCTGTGTCAAATCAGGCAGTTTGAGAATAGGCTTGCTAGTGAGTTTTTCTTTTAACTCTTGGAACGCTAGTTCACATTGTGCAGTCCAAATAATTTTATCTGGAAGTCCCTTGCGAGTCAGATCAGTCAGAGGAGCACATATAGCGTTAAAATTTTTGATGTATTTCTGATAAAATCCGCATAACGACACGAATGATCGCACGTCTTTTTTTGTTTGTGGCCTAGGTGCTCTCTGCAGTTTTTCCAAGTTCTTAGGATCAGGGGTCATATTACCCTGATATACAGTGTGTCCCAAGAATTCCAACTCTTTGCATCCAATACAACATTTTGTTGGCCTAGCAGTTAAGTTCGCCTCCCGAAGTCTATCAAACAACATCTCCAGAGCTTCAATGTGTTCTTCAAATGTCTCGGTGGCGACGAGAATATCATCCATGAAATTCGTGATACATGGGTTATTCAGGGGATCCAACAATTTGCGCATCATCCTTGAAAACACACTCGGAGCATTTTTCAGTCCGAATGGTAGCATATTGAATTCATAATGTCCATCCGAAGTGCTAAAAGCCAAATAAGGTCTCACTTCAGGCTTCACTGGGATCTGGTAATAGCCTTTACTAAGATCCACCTTTGAAAAGTATTTTGCCTTGTTCAGTCTGGAAAATAACTGTTTTGTGTCTGGTAATGGATCCACTTGTCCTTCTGTGACAGCATTCAGTTTCCTGTAATCTATGCACAGTCTGTGTTCCCCAGACGGTTTTCTCAACAAAACGACACTAGAACTAAAAGATGATTCACTGTGCGAAATAATCCCCTCCTTCAACAAATACTCTATTTCTTCCTTCAATGCCTTCTCCTTCGCGAACGGAATAGAATAGGCTCTCATACAGATTGGGTTTGAGTCTACCAGTTTCATGTCATACTGTAGCAAATTTGTATGGCCTGGTTTATCTGTTAATACATCTGTATGTTCCTCCAGAACCTGTTGAACTCTCTCCCTCTGGTTTTTAGTCAGGTGCTTTCTGACTTTTACCTGTGCTGCGGTTTCACAAGGATGTAATGGGTATTCATGTGAGGTGAGTGGTTCTTTTTGCATCTGGGTTGCAATAGCCAAGGTCAATAAGGGGGTGCTTTCCTGGAGTGGTCTGTCCAGATACTTCTTTAACAGGTTTACATGATAAACTTTCTCCTTCCCCTTTTTGTCAATTTTATAGTTTGTTCTAGACACCTTCTCTAGAACCGTATATGGACCTTGCCAACCAATTTGTAATTTATTCTGGCTTCCGGGTAGTAGAAGCAGCACCTTCTCTCCGACTGCCAGTTCCCTGTCCTTTGCCTTCCTATTAAAATATGCTGCATGTTTCTTCCTGGCTTGCTTCAAATTATCATTTGCCAGTTTCCATCCAGCTTTCAAACGATTGGTCAGTTCGTTCACATATTGATAAGATGAGGTAACAGTCTCTTCCGCCTTCTCATCTGTCCAGGTCCTTAATAAAGTTACATCTGGATCTTTAATTTATCATACTTATTTTTCATGGAACCCATCGGGTCCCGTCCATTAGAAGCTTTATAATGAGGACTTTTCTTCCTAGAATCATCACTCACAAATCGACCACTACCAATTTTTCTCTGGGGTTTGTCTCCCCACTTAAGATTGTTTCTGAGAGATCTTCGCTCTCTTGTCTGTTCTTCCAGTTTATATAAGTCTGACCGAGGGATTGTCAGATTATTCTGGGTTAAATTTCTTCTTTGTACTTGTCGCATAGTGGCCATGTTAATCCATTCAAGTGACGACTGGGTGTGAAAAGGGGGCTCCCATTCCACTTTGTCTACCTGAGTATAATTAGTTTTCCTTTCAGGCCTAAAGTTGCCCCGTGGCGTTTCTAGGTCCTGCACATATTTTCCCTTTGTGGGTGTTCCCTCATGAAATACGCCACATGCTTCTACAAAGTTTTCAACATCGACATTTACGTCGGGCCAATAGTATTTTCGAGCAATCTTTTGGCAGATGGTACCGACTTTCTCATGGTCACCATCTGTTCCAAAATGTAAGCTCCTTATTAAGTTTGCCCTATATATCTTGGGAAGAACTAACTGTCCGTGACCAGTGGATCTAGTTCCTGTCTTCCTGTATAAGAGTTTGTTCTTCATGAAATATTCCCCCTTGCTCGGAGGTGTGTGGCATTTGGGCAATTTTTTAAAACATGGCTTGAGTGTCCTATCCTCAGCCTGCGCCTTCCTCATCTCCTCTGGATGAGCATTTATAGGTTCACCTTCTTCCTCCTTCTTCTGTGACCTGGTCTGCACTGTCGCCATGATCACAGGTTTCTCGGGATTCCCCAAGAAGACGTATCTACACCCCAATATCAGAGGGTAGATTGGTTCATCTATCACTGCTGCTCTGATTTCTCCTTCCACATAGCGAGTTTTCACCGTTATCCTTGCGATGGGAAGTGTCATGAGTGGTATGTCCTTAGTCGCCCCTTGTATTTCCACTGTTTCTGTGGTATACTGACTTGGGTCCACTAGGCTAGACTTCACAACTGAATCATAATCCAAACCTGTATCATAAAGGCACCTTATGGTGACCCCATTACAAATAACATCCTCACAAACTGGGGGGTGATAAGGTTCCTGTTGTCCCTTAGGATTAACCTTTAATCTTTGCGTCCCCGACTTCATTGCAGCAATGTTTGAAGGTTTCCTTCTACAAAATTCGGTGTTATGGTTATCCTTCTTGCACCATTTACACCATCTTTTTCCTTGGTTCAACGGTTTTCTTTCATTGAACTTTTGGTCATTGAACTGTGAGTTTCTGTCGCGATAGTCATTTCTTGGCCGCTCAAAGTTTGTCCTACCTTTATTTCCCTGCTCTCTATTATCAAATTTATTAAATTGCTGTGGAGCTTTAAAATTGTCTATGTGCTTCTTCTTAGCACCACTTACCTCTGCCTGGGCTGCCTGATACCTCTCAGCAACATTTAAAATTTCCCCCAACTTCTCTGCACCTTGTTCCATGAGAAATTTTCTCATGTCTGGAGCCATGGACTCTCTCAATTGCTCAATCATGATCATTTCCTTAAGATCTTGGGTCTTCCCCAGAGCCGTCCATTTCTCCAAATAGGTTTCTAGTCTAGCAGAGAATTGGTGGTATGTCTCCCCAGACAACAGTTTGGCATTTCTAATTTCTTACGATAAAATTCACCATTCTTCTCGTACCTTAATAACAAAGCCTGCTTTAACATGTCATAATTGTCTTGGTCTTCCCTGTTCATTTTGGCAAATACTTCATAAGAAGTACCTCTCAATCCTTGTGATAGCTTTAAGCTCCACCTCTCTCTCTCTAACCCATATGTAGTAGCTAATAACTCAAAACGTCCTAGGTACCCCTCTATGTCATCGTCTTTTTCAACAAAATGGTCTAAATGAAACCCCATAGCTGAGTTTGAGGCTCCCAGACTGAGCGTAGCATCTGAGGCAAAAGGGCTGGCACCATTTTCAGGAGCCTGGCCTTGTAATTCCAGCTCCCTTAGTCGTAATTCGTGCTCCCTTTGCAACCTTCTATCTTCTGCCTCCCTTTCGACAGTCAACCTTTTTTCTTCTGCCTCCCTTTGCTGTCGTTTTTCTTCTGCCTCAATTTGCAGCCTCTTAGTCTCAGCCTCTAACTTCTTCTCTTCAACCAACCTGTCAGACTCCAATTTTCTTTCAGCCTCTTTTTCTAATCTCCTTTCTTCCCGTTCAATATATTTATCACATTCAGCCGTTACGTATTGAATTAAAATTTAACCATCCATTCCCATCTCCTTCGCGGTGAGCACAGCAGCTGATCTAAATTTTGCCAGCTCCGCCATACTTTTTTGACAATATAATAATATACAAGATAAATCTCTAACCAGTAAATACACTAAGTACTTCTTATGACTATAGTCTAACCAATTCTAACTAACCAGTTAACTAATTAATTATTACTGGCTGTGAAGATTCACCAACTTTTATCTGCAGGGACACTTTTAATTTTAAAGGGAATTTTACAATTTATTTCCCTACTTTTATTTCTCCCACCAGGAGATCCTAATATTACTGTTGGGCTAATTATCCCGGATGAGCCCCCAATTTATGTTGTGGTGTTGATGGTATTGTATGATGGTGATATTACTAAATGTAATTGTATGAGGCCAGCTGTGAAGGCTCCTGAGATAAAATGTAGTTGAGAATTGTCAGAAGGCCTTTCTTGCTACCACTACGACCTCACACTTAATTTTTTTTATGAATGTGGCTACGTAAAGTGTCTAGGGTTATGATATGTAGTGTGGTGTAATAGGTTATAGATATACCCACAGATATTTAACAAGACTAATAATATTAATAAATGTTAAAATACACTGAACTAACTCGCGTGTGTAAAATTTTTTGATAAAATTATATTACATTTATTTTGTTCTGGATCAATTTTTTAGGTTGACCAGAACTTAAAAGGATTTAGAGATTATGAAAGAAGTGCATGGAATATTATATCATAAATGCAATAGTGTACATATATATGTACTATACTAGTTAGTTTTATTAAAATGTTCTATTAGTCATCTACTTGGGAGGATAGTTAATGTTTGTGCTGTTGGGGTGGCCTCATCACACCTGTCTATATTGACTACACAGTGTCCAGAAAATGGTGGGAATTTTTATGGGGATATTAGTAACTACAAAGCGTTGGTGAATGTCCAGCAGACCAGAGGCTCACTCATCTTGTAGTTGTAGCTCTGGTGCTGAAATCAGGTGGTCCGACCTCTCCGTGCTGGCGGGCAATAATGGTGGTCTCTGTCACAAGTACTGCACAGATACACTCGAGTAAAGTCACCAACTGAATAGACACTGCTTTGTTGACAACAGAAACTCACAACTCTGCAATCAAAGTATGGGCCATGTGTCAAAATCTATTCTCTACCCACGTCTGGACACAACACTGACACAACAACCACATCATACAGACAGGTCAGATCTCTCTGACCAAACAGCACATTTACCATGGTGGTTTTACATCAGATAGATCCTCCCAGACTATAGGTTCTGAAAAATATTTATTAGTTGTCTGCCCTAAAAGAGGATAGGTAATATGTTCCATTATTCTCAACACTTGATCTGTCTTGCCTAACCCTTGCTGGAGTTTATGTACATTGTTGGTCCCTAGACCCTGACTTGGGCGGGGGGTCTAGAGCAAATCCCTACTTGTTTGTAAGGCTAGATTTCGATAAGGCAGTATCAAATCACTCGAACATGAAACAATATTCAAAATATATAAAGAAATAATTTCAATCTTACCAGATTATGAATAAATAACACAGAATTGCTAGCAAAACTCAGCTGAGCTGCTGGCTATAGTATGGCGTCCCTGAATTTATTTCACTTTCTTTCATATGGAAATCACCACACTTTAAAATATGTGTCTATCACTGAACAACTATTGAGAAATGACCCCAAATCCGCGTCTAAGCGCCGACAATATGCTTGTCTGTGGCCAATCACTGCCTAGGTTTTTTTTTTGAATTTCAAATTTCCTACACTAAAGTCATTTCAGTCATGCTTCAGTCAAGTATGGATGTTTATCTGTTAGTCTGTCCGTCTCTACTTGCGTTTCTACAAAAATGTACTTGATTTTTGAACCAACCTTTCTCTCCCCTCCAAAATTTTGTCGTTAAAAGTTATTTTTAGACACAGCCACCACAATATCCCGTCTCTTCCATACTAAGTAGATTTGAACACCTGCGTCTCGAGGTCGTGTTTTTTTGTGCAATTAGCGACACTTTTAGATTCAATACAGTCTGTCGATGATGTGAACAACACTGTCTTTTGTCATTATCTTCAATATTATCTATCCGTCTGTAAAATTAAGAACATATTAGTTCACTGCTCAGAATGGGCCATCCGGCCAGCTAATTTTTATATTCCTAACATTAATATTAAGAAAAAAGTACTTTTTAAATTTTGTAATATTCCAAACATCTGCGTTTTAGCCGCTGAATTCAAATCAAGGGCTTGGTATTGCAAAAGCGTCCAATAAATGACTGTGGCGTAACATATCTATGGTCCCTTCTGTCGAGTTGCTTACTTTTTATGTCAACTTGGGAAACGTGACTTTTCTCCGTTTCCCCCCCAATTGCGTCTCCTTAGCCTTTCTAGTCTCACGCAATCTTTCCAGTCATATTTTTTCCTTTTTGATCCGCCGTTCCCCTCCTGTCTAGCAAGTCAATTATTATGGAGGATGATGACCCGCGGTCTAGGCGATCATGTACTATTCGCAGCCTACGCATTATGTTTTTATCCTTAATTGTTATCTTTGGAGGTATTTTACCGTTGTATCTCTGTCAATTTCACTACACCCCTGAAGATCATTAATTTAATAAAGAAAACCTATGAAGACATGACGTGCAGAGTTCTTCATGAAGGACAGCTTACAGAACCATTTGGGATAAGAACAGGAGTGCGACAGGGATGCCTCTTGTCTCCATTTCTTTTCTTGCTGGCAATAGATTGGGTTATGAGATCATCGACAACACACAACAGAAATGGAATCCAGTGGACTCTGACTAAGCAGTTGGATGATCTGGATTTTGCTGATGACTTGGCTCTCCTGTCCCATAACCGAAATCAGATGCAGGACAAATTGAAAACACTCGATGAGAGGTCACAGCAATTGGGTCTGAAAATACACAGGGAAAAGACAAAAATAATGCGAATAAATGCAGGTAATGAAAACAGGGTTGAACTTGAAGAAACACCAATACAAGATGTAGAATCATACACATATCTTGGCAGTAATATAGATAAAGTTGGAGGGACAGACAGCGATATCAAAATAAGAATACAAAAGGCAAGAGGAGCTTTCATTGCATTGGGAAATATATGGAGATCAAGAGAAATAGGATCCAACACGAAAATAAGAATCTTCAACTCAAATGTGAAGTCAGTCCTATTGTATGGCTCGGAGACATGGAGAACAACAAAGACAACAACCAAAAAGCTACAGACTTTCATAAATGGGTGCTTGCGTAGAATAGAGGGATTAAAATGGTATGACAAGGTTACCAATGTGGAACTGATGACAAGAACTGGACAAGTGCCAGTGGAACAAGAGATGAGAAGAAGACGATGGCGATGGATAGGACACACACTGAGGAAACCTGTTGATAGCATTACAAGGCAGTCCTTGTTCTGGAACCCCCAAGGCAAGAGAGGCAGAGGAAGACCAAGAAGTACATGGAGAAGAGAGTTGGAAACAGAGGTGAAAATGATGAGGAGAACATGGAAAGAACTTGAGATGATGGCACGTGACAGGAGGACTTGGCATGTGTTTGTTGAAGGCCTATGCTCCTTTGGGAGTGGAGGGTTATGAATGAATGAATGATACCGTGTATTGGCATATAGCATATACAAGGTTTCCGGTACATCCAGGGTAATGACATACAGACTCACGCGCATATATACAATGGAAGATGACACACAGTAATATCTACTTGTGTAAATTGAGGACAAACTTTAAAAAACTTATAACTTATAAGTGGTTTGTTTAGTTAAACATAGTTAAACATTTATTGACATTTTGTTTACACTTTTAATCACTTTTGATCGAAATTAATCGGTTTTGATCGTGGTTGATCATTTTGATCGAAATTAATCGGTTTTAATCGCGATTGATCATTTTAATCGAAATTAATCGGTTTTAATCGATAATAAATCATTTTATCTGAATTGATCAGTGTTCATTTAATATCTTATCTAGCGTTCACCCGAGGTAAACGCTCGCGGGACGAGGGGGTAATGTTGAGGGCGCATCATGGGGCAAAGCGATTTGTAAAAGTGTTTTGGGAGAGATCGCTCTGCACCAAGATGTGCCTCACAAGAACTCAGAATAACTACGATGCTTGAATGTAACTACGCACGGTTACGAGGCATGACGTAGTGAGCATTCTACTTGTGGGCTTAGACCCGAATGGACAGTGTCCGCTTGTGTGGCGTAGTCCACTTATCTAAGTGTAGCGAAATCTCCGAAAAAGGTGTTGATAAAGCCGTATCAGCTTTATCGTAACTGGGTATATATCAGAGCACGTTGTAAAGGTGTATTGGTGTAACTAGTCAACTCTAATAACCGGGCACAGTGTCAGGTATATAGGTCACCCTGTCCTGGGACACAATGAGGCCCCGACAAGAAGCATTGTTGACAATGAGTGTTGCAGTAAATGTCAATACGCGAATGTGTAGACTGTTCTGTGGAGTTGACTGAAAGTTCAAACACTCAGTCATGCGCATCTAGAAGTTACTGATGCAGACCACTGTGGACGTTTCAATAGTTTAATTTGACGCACACACTTGACAGAACGGGTACAGTTACATGAACACAGGTCGACATCAATAGCATATTGTTGACCCACGGTGTACAATAATAAATTGGCATTCATGTTGAGGAAAATCACAATGGAACATCAGTATATAAGCATTCAGTGTTCCATATCTTATATAAATATGCATCAGGCCTTACTGACTGATCATGTCAGTTAATATACAAGGCTCCAACCTGATTCCTAGACCGAACCTCTTTAGCATAAACGTAACTTGCACTCTAGTGAAGATTCCGTTTAATACAGTTCAGCCAATATTTCTGAGAAAACCTTAAACTACCAATAGTAGGTTTTCCTTTCATAAGTATGATCTCTTTATCATCTCCTGATAATAAGGGCGTCCCTGTTCTCTGGTAAATGATCAACAATAGATAGCATTCCAAAATGGCTTCTAGTCTTGTAAACATCGCTCACCATAACGATGTACGACAAAGCTTCAATAAAGATTCAATTTATGAATATCAAAGTTTCCACAAGCATCAGCATAATCTGTCCTCATAATTGCTGTATAGAACCATAATCAGTGCTGCTAGATAATATGTCGTTCTGACATATTGACATAGGTAGATTCATGTAAACGTCTGCCCATCTTAAGCCTAGGAATGAACGAAGTCAGCAAAAGTACGTTTACCTTAGCATAAGAATACACTAGCAAGCACAAAAACTCTCTTCTCCTCGCGTTATGGAATGAACACTAGGGAACTCATGGATTTAACCATCTCAGAAGAAAATATCTTCGTTCCCATAATCAAAAGAGATCACAAACTTTGGGCAGGTCTAAGACATGACTTCCCGCCATAGGCTTCATCACCGAAGAACTCTCTAACGTATCTTCATGCGCCGAAAAGCACCTGACCCCTAAAGTACAGTACAAGAAAAATAGTTCCACTTAAACATACTAAGATATCAAGATATAAGACATACTCGTCCTACATAGACAAGAACTACACATAGATTCGGGCCACAGACATTCTGAAGCAAGAACGATCTATTTCTAACCAAACACAGAATAGATTAAAGTAAGTCTAAATTCCTCCGCTGAGTTCCATTTTCAGGAACGATACAAGGAGCGATAACTCACAGAATGAATACTTATCGCCTAATCTGAGTTCTGTCCCCTTAGCCCGAACAACATGCATTCAAAGATAAATAAATTTTTATCAGACAAATAAATACATTTTACATTTGTATGCATAATCCGTGCCACCAAAGAATATGTGCGCAACAGATTACCGCACCCCCCGGAAAAAAAATGAAAATCATTTTTTTTTCATCTGAGAGCAACATACAATAGGCTCCCAACGCATAAATACTGCGCAGATGAGAAATATCTGGAATTATTTAAGCCAGATTAATGCAAAGTCGAAATATAGATCGACTGATGAGAATACATCTCAATCTCTCAGAGAAAGCATTTCTCTTAAGCATAAATGTTTCCAGGGAGGTGTCACTCACGCATACTACTATACTTGCAATGACACAATGCATATAACAATTTCAGTTTAAGCACTTTAAGTACATGATTGACAAAAAGAAAAATCATCAACGAGTACCGGTGAATATATATATCAATGAACGTAGTATCATTACGAATTACAATGTGTATCTATCTTGATATAGAAAAGAAAAATCTGTTGTCGTGTTGGAAGTGTTAAGAAGTCCAAGGCTCAACAGTTAAGTGGAATCATGTGGGCATCTCGACGGAATGTCTGCCATCACTTTATCTAATCCACGGATAGCTCGTACCGAAAAATGAAAAGGTTGAAGAGCAATTGCATATCGAGTAGACCTCGAACTCTTCAAATGTTTACTCTGTATAGCCGTAAGAGCTTTCTGATCGATTTTTACTATGAAATGTGCGCCTAGAAGGAATCTTTGTAATTTGAGAATTGACCATACCATAGCCAATAGTTCACGGTCTAAGACCGAATAATTCCTTTCTGCAGCATTAAGCTTTCTGGAAATATACATTAAAGGATGCAGAGTTCCTGAGTACTCTTGCATTAGTGCCGCTCCAATCCCTGTGGATGAAGCGTCAGCACGAAGAACAAATGTCTTATCTGTAGTAGGTAACACTAAAATAGGTGCAGTAGAAAACATAGTTTTGATCTTATCCAAAGAGGATTGACATTCTTGAGTCCAATGGACTATATTAGGAGACCCTTTCTTTAGCAAGGAAGAAAGAGGTGCCATGATCGAGGACAGATTCGAAATGAATCGTCCATAGAATTGTATGAGACCTAAAAGACTTCGCACTTGCTTTTTAGTCTTAGGAATAGAAATGTTAAGTATTTTACTTGTATTATGGTCCTCTGTCTTTAACCATGACCGACACGATGACCTAAGAACGAAATTTCGCTAAAACCAATACAGGCTTTAGAGGGTTTCGCTGTCAGGTTATACTCGCGTAGAATAGATAGCAATTCAACTAACCCTGAATAGTGATCTTCCCAAGTGTCACTGAAAAGACAGATGTCGTCTAGATACGCGATGACATCTGACCGATAAGATAGAATTCGACGCATCATGCGTACGAATGTAGCTGGTGCGTTCATAAGGCCGAAAGGCATGAAATTCCATTGAAAAAGGCCTCTAGGTGTAGAAGAAGCAGTAAAAGGTTTGGCACGTTCAGATAGAGGAACTTGCCAATATTCTTTAGACAAATCTAGTTTAGTGAAAAAATGAAATTTAGAAAGCCTAGTAAGTAGCTCTTCTAGTAAAGGCATAGGTTCAGCATCAAACTTCGTGACTTGATTCAATTTGCGATAATCAACGCAAAGACGTATGTTATTGTCTTTTTTCCTGACAATAACCATCGGCGAAGAATACGCAGAAGTAGATGGTTCAATTTTTTTTAAATCTATCATCTCATCCAACTCCTTCTCAACCTGTGCTTGAAAATGTATAGGAATAGGATAAGGTCTGACTCTAATAGGATTATGGTCAGTTAGAATAATGTCATGTTCAATGACATGAGTTTGTCTAGGAATGTCAGTAAGGATATCCTGAAATGTTTGTAACATAGCCGAAACTTGTCGCTGTTCTCCTAAAGATAAATCGGGAGAAACAGTAACATTTTTCCATGATTCACTAGAATAAAGTGAAATCATCGGAAGCGGAAGATTAACATCCGAAAAACTTGTTTCCTCATCCTGTATTACAGACAGTGATGAGTAATGACCATGTTGGACTGGTGAATCGTCCGTTGCCTGGAAAATAGGCTGTAAATAATCCGGACGTTCATGGAATTCCGTAAGCATATTGATGTGGAAGGTTTTATGCTTCCCATCAATATCGACAATGTAGTCAACATCGGAAATTTTCGAGATTATATCGTACGGACCTTTCCAAGAAATAAGAAGTCTGTTTTCCCTACAAGGTAGCAAAACAAATGTTTTTTCACCAGGACAAAGTTGTCGTAAGGTTCTTTTCTTATTGGCAAATTGTCTTGCTTTCTGCTTAGCAAATACAGAAGAAGAAGTTGCCAATTTGCATGCTTCGATAATCTTTTCCCGCAGCGCGATGACATATTCATAAGAAGATTTTGTGTCATCGGTAATATTATCAGCGGTTATGAGATCATGAAGCAAAGACATAGGGCCGCGCGGTCGCGTGCCAAAGACAAGTTGAAAGGGAGAAAATCCTGTATGTTCATTGGGGACCTCTTTGTAAGCGAAGAGGGCCGCGGGTAAAACCCTATACCAATCTTGAGGATGATCCTCAGTTATCTTCCCTAGTAAGTTCTTGATTGTTCTATTTAGCCTTTCGACCATCCCATTGGACATAGGATGATAGATACTCCTCAAAGATCTCTCTATCTGCAGAGTAGACATTACTTGAGACATGGTATCCGATATTAGTTGAGTGCCATGGTCTGATAATATTTCTCTGGGAAATCCCAGACGAGAAAATATAAGCCAAAGAGCATCTGCTATGTCAGCAGTAGTAATGCTCTTCAGAGGGAAAGCCTCTGGCCAACGTGTGCACATGTCCACACACGTTACGATAAACTGATGTCCTCTGGCAGATTTGATCTTAAATAGACCAATGATGTCTATCGCCATTTTCTGAAATGGTCGAATAGGAATGTCTGCAGCCTGAATATGTGCAGCATGGCGTAGACTTTTGGATTTGACTTCTTGACATACTATACAAGATTGACAATAAATCCGCATGTCTTTGTTCACAAAAGGCCAAAAGAAAGCCGCAAGAACTCTTGACTTTGTACGGGAAAAACCCATATGTCCAGCACACTGAGAGTCGTGTGCGTGTTGTAAGATTTTAACTCTCAAATTCTTGGGCACAAGAATCTGAGAATGACTTGACTTGTCGGAGTCTTGCACCATACGTACAAGTACGCCATTCTTCATTGTAATCCAAGATTTACGTTTTGTATCTTTATTCGGATCACTTTTTGTTGCAAGAGTGAGGAATTTCTTTAGAGTCGGATCCTCTTCTTGCTGTTTTATAAACGAGTCACGAGAAATTACCAAGGGATCATCTTGGTTATGCACTTCATTATCTTCAGTAGGTGAAGATAGAGGCACATTAAGAGCTTGAGCTCTAGTGACTACAGCATTAACGGTTTGCATATTCTGTTTTTCCCAAACGGAAATTTGTTGTGGAGTGCATTCTTTGACTCCGTGAATACGACCGATGATAAGATCAGCGATCGGATTCGGCAGAAGACATGCGTGTACATCTCCTGTAAAGAAAGGAGTAGCAATCCTAATGATAGCAGTAGAGTATTTCTCTAAGGTGCCGCCAAATGTTACACATTTGACTACTTTTCCAGTGGCACGAGAAGGATCTACAAGCGACTGTCTAACACCAATTGTGGTGCATCCAGAATAAAAAAGAACTGAGACTGGATTGTCATTTACTAAACCTCTATGTAAGACAAGAGAACCTCTTCCATCATGCACGACTGACGCAGGAAGAGCGGGAAGAGGATGGCCACAACTTAAAGTGGACACCGGAGTTGGTTCAAATAATGTTTTGCATTGGGGGCACTGAGATGCTCTCCCAAAATCAAAAGCAGAACATGCCATATTATTAGCATCATTATTATCTTTAGTCTGTTTATAGGCTTCATGTGACTCGTGCTGTGCAGAGTTTGCATGATAATGAGATTTATGTTTTTTGTATTGGGATCTACCTCGATTATTATTGCCTCTGTAACCATTATTATTTCCTCTATTGTAACCCCTATTTGGGTTTGAGTCATAATTCTCCTGGTTACCATTATCATATTCATTATAATGAGTATCTCTATAATTATGGTCTTGTTGTCTCCATGATGGATGACTTGGATAGTTTCTATACTGACTTCCTCTGCGGAAATTTCTATAATTATGACCACCTCTGTATCGAGGGCTGTCAGCTTGTCTCCAGTTCTTCGCAGAAGAACCCTGAAATGATTGGTTTCCTTGGTTTTGATAACTATTATGGTTACCTTTTTTCCCAAACTTGTTTTGTTGTCCCTGAAATTTGTGTGAATAATTAGGGTTGTATGGTGTTGCTGATGCAACTGGCATACCTTCTTTAATCTTAGTGTTGCTAAGAGTTATGTCAGCATGTGCAGTGACGTATTGGTCACAATATTCTTGCATTTCTTTCAGTGTCTTAGGTTTACGCTCATGTAGGAATTCCAAGAAGGGTTTATTAACACATGACATAATCTTGTCCCTGAGCAACAAGTCCATAAGGGCTTCATATGTCTTTTCTGTTTGGGACAACTCAATCCAACGATTAAATGTAAGACGTGTCCTTGCAATGAATTCTGAGAATTCTACCCCTGATTCAGGTACCATTTTCTTAAACAAAATACGGTAACCTTCCTCAGTTAACTGGTATGTTTTCAATAAAGCTGCTCTAATAAAATCATAATTATCCATGTCAGACTCTTCAACCAAACTTAAACTAGTCAGAGAATCAGCTTTCAAATTTTCTGACAATTGATTATTATACTGTGATTTATCCACATTATGAGCTCGACAGGAGCGTTCAAAACGATCCAGCCGGAATGTAATATCGTCACTGGAAGGATTGAACGCTGATACTTTGACCTTATAAGTAAAGGGTTTACTACTGTTACCATTTGACTGATTAACATTACTCATATTTGTCAATTTCAATTTTTCTAATTCAAATGTTAACAGTTCTTTTTGATGTGCCTGTTCTCTTATTGCATTTCTCTCCTCAGCTTCTCTGTCTATTCTTTTTTGTTCAGCTTCTCTGTCTAATCTTTTTTGTTCAGCTTCAAATTTTTTTTCTTCCATTTGAAGCTTTCTCTCCTCAACAGCAGCTTTTCTCTCCTCAGCTTGCATCTGCAATCTTAAATTCTCAGCATCTATCTTCTTTTGTTCAACTTCTGCTTTCCATTTATTCTCCTCTTTTTGCCTCTTCTCTTCTGATTTTAATACCATTGCAAATTGAGCAGTTGCAAACTCCTCTAATTCCTTACCAGACTTATCAAGGGATTTCCCTTGTGCAATAAAGTATTCCAGTGTAGACATGATGTCTAATAATGATAGCAATCAGTTGACACAATAATGTAATCTATTTCCAAATAAACAGGAGCAAGTTCTCAATGAACTTAATTAATTAGCTCACAATCCCAATCTCAGTGGGAGACAAGCCTTACAAAGGTCTTGTATACTTCCTTGTACAACAATAATAATAATAAAGTACTGGTCTATACTATAACATACGTGTACTCAACTATCTCATATGATATGTCAACCAAAGACATTAACAAAGGACAAGCATAAAAGACAAAATAAAAACAATTGCAGAAATCAACTAAGTTAAATAGAGAAATCAATGAAAATAATCACAGAATCTGTGACGACAACTGCAATGGAATCAACAAGACAAATAACGCCACAGTGTATAAACTTAAATGGTGTATAAAACTAAATTATAGGACAGGGTAGATCCACAAATACAAACAGATCAAAACAAAACTAAAGAACAGAAAAAATATTACAAAAACAACGATGAAAAACGCGTCTTAACAACTAACAGAAATAGCAACAGATGTTGCAAGCAAATTTTCATTTACGAAAATTGCTCCCTACAGAACGCTAATATAAGACCAATATTACTCGGTATACCTTATACTAGTCTCCTCCCAACCAGGCCCGCAACATAGACACACAAATAATATGCAAACAGGTAAACATTAAACATAAATACATATCTGTCATATAAATGCATACAATATAAAGCAATGTGTTGTAGAAGTGTCTGCAGAGAAGGCTCAGTATTACATTAATATGGTTCAGTTTTCATTCAAATTAAACTGCCACTTTATTAAATAATAGCTCTCTGTTTTAAATTATTACACAGTTCTGCAATATGAACACACAAGAAGATCCACCGTTGACGTGTAGACTTCTAAGTTCAATAGTACTTCTGCTAATACAGTTAAATGTTCACTTGTAAACAACTTGCCGTGCTACGCTGTCTGTTCTTTGTAATTATGCCTGTACGGAGAAAAATGTCAACAAGCGGTGACATAGATACAGTAATCGCTTCATATGTCACGTGAGGAACTGTCAATCAAGTGTAGACTAACACTGCTGGTGTGTCGTATCAGGCGTCAGGAAAACGAACTGGTATCAGTAGATGTTAACTTCTGGCAATGTCCACTGTGCAGGTTAAGCCCAGAAATCTTGCCTACCACATTGATAAACCGCTTGAGGCACTGTTGTCAATTATTGATAAAGCCGTATCAGCTTTATCGTAACTGGGTATATATCAGAGCACGTTGTAAAGGTGTATTGGTGTAACTAGTCAACTCTAATAACCGAGCACAGTGTCAGGTATATAGGTCACCCTGTCCTGGGACACAATGAGGCCCCGACAAGAAGCATTGTTGACAATGAGTGTTGCAGTAAATGTCAATACGCGAATGTGTAGACTGTTCTGTGGAGTTGACTGAAAGTTCAAACACTCATTCATGCGCATCTAGAAGTTACTGATGCAGACCACTGTGGACGTTTCAATAGTTTAATTTGACGCACACACTTGACAGAACGGGTACAGTTACATGAACACAGGTCGACATCAATAGCATATTGTTGACCCACGGTGTACAATAATAAATTGGCATTCATGTTGAGGAAAATCACAATGGAACATCAGTATACAAGCATTCAGAGTTCCATATCTTATATAAATATGCATCAGGCCTTACTGACTGATCATGTCAGTTAATATACAAGGCTCCAACCTGATTCCTAGACCAAACCTCTTTAGCATAAACGTAACTTGCACTCTAGTGACGATTCCGTTAAATACAGTTCAGCCAATATTTCTGAGAAAACCTTAAACTACCAATAGTAGGTTTTCCTTTCATAAGTATGATCTCTTTATCATCTCCTGATAATAAGGGCGTCCCTGTTCTCTGGTAAATGATCAACAATAGATAGCATTCCAAAATGGCTTCTAGTCTTGTAAACATCGCTCACCATAACGATGTACGACAAAGCTTCAATAAAGATTCAATTTATGAATATCAAAGTTTCCACAAGCATCAGCATAATCTGTCCTCATAATTGCTGTACAGAACCATAATCAGTGCTGCTAGATAATATGTCGTTCTGACATATTGATATAGGTAGATTCATGTAAACGTCTGCCCATCTTAAGCCTAGGAATGAACGAAGTCAGCAAAAGTACGTTTACCCTTGCATAAGAACACTAGCAAGCACAAAAACGCTCTTCTCCTCGCGTTATGGAATGAACACTAGGGAACTCATGGATTTAACCATCTCAGAAGAAAATATCTTCGTTCCCATAATCAAAAGAGATCACAAACTTTGGGCAGGTCTAAGACATGACTTCCCGCCATAGGCTTCATCACCGAAGAACTCTCTAACGTATCTTCATGCACCGAAAAGCACATTACCCCTAAAGTATAGTACAAGAAAAATAGTTCCACTTAAACATACTAAGATATCAAGATATAAGACATACTCGTCCTACATAGACAAGAACTACACATAGATTCGGGCCACAGACATTCTGAAGCAAGAACGATCTATTTCTAACCAAACACAGAATAGATTAAAGTAAGTCTAAATTCCTCCGCTGAGTTCGATTTTCAGGAACGATACAAGGAGCGATAACTCACAGAATGAATACCCATCGCCTAATCTGAGTTCTGTCCCTTTAGACCGAACAACATACATTCAAATATAAATATATTTTTATCAGACAAATAAATACATTTTACATTTGTATGCGTAATTCGTGCCACCAAAGAATATGTGCGCAACAGGTGTCTATGTGATTCAGATTTCGATGTAGAAATCAAGTCTACTGTGAATTCATTATGGGACAAACCCATCTTATTAGGATGTGTTAAATTCGGGTAAGATTTAATATCGATTTGCCAAAGGAGATATTTGACCATAGGTCAAGGTTAATATAACCGTTATGAAGGGATATGAATATCCACGAAAATACATTTGATTGCTGACAAAAGGAAAATGTGCAAGAAGGCACGGAATTGAAATAATATGGATAGGAAAGGAAGATGAAATATAAAGAGAAACTCCTAAGAATAAAATAAACGGAGGAAAGTATAGAATATGCTATGTAAGCACGTAGAGATAAGTCTTGATAGCATGAAGAATTTTCAGATGTGTGGACTCATGTATAAATAGTATATGAAAGGCAGGAATCGATATTTAATTGAGGATGTCAGACTTTATTAGAGCAATGTGTCGCTCATGCAAGTTTATATGTTAAATAAAATTGAAAGTCGTATAAAACAGCATTCGTTGAGGACTGATTCACCGTTTGAATTATCAGTTTGAATACATATAAACAACTAACACTTTCTGACAGTTAGTTCGATAAAACGAATCAAAATACAAAGCAGAACGAATACCTATAAAGGTAGTGGCCAGAGTTTTAGTGACAATATTTCTACAAAATTAGTAATCCCTAGACAACATACAGAAAACGAAGCAAAGGCTCTTAACACAAACTATGCCACCCTCTGAAACCACTGAACTGTTTTACAGTATTAAGTGCTGGAACAGATCAAACCAAGAGAGTCAAAACAATATCATCTCAACAACTACTCCAGTCCTTGGAGAGATAAGTATTATACCTACCAGCAAACTACCACAGAAAAGATCACCGGTCCATATAAGAGCATACAATATTTGTTCACTTGTAAATCTTTGTTTCTATCGTGACATATGGATGTGAGGATCTATGATCTTTTTTTTTAAATTCAATAACAGAGTATGTTGTTAATTTTGTTTTCTTTATTTATGGTGTATTTTCTTTTAAACATAAATCTACACCCTGGGGGCTGAGCCATAATTAAACTAACTTATAGTGTGTCATGATATTTTAGTTAATGTGGCTGGACACTAAATCTCCTTTCTAAACCTTATGTACTGTACATTATCCTTTTGTAGGGTTCCCGAGAAAGAGTTTATCATCCAGAAAATATCATGTTTATTTGTCAAAATTCTCTTTGCATTAAGGATTTCTAGTAGACTATTTCACGAGGAGAGGCAGTTCCTTCGAACTCGTACACTTTCATTTAGGTATCCTTGTTTATTCTTTCTTTCATTCTATAAGCCACGCGACGCTCTCTCCTTCGAACTCACTGCCACAATCGTCCTCTTGCCAATCTCTCTTTTGTTGGGGAATCCTCGATTTATGGTAAATAAATATTAGACAAACATAAAGGTAAGTTTTCAGGCACTCGTAAGAAATAAAGAAGTAGAACACTAGACAAAAGAAAAACAACAGACGTGAGTGGCTTACCCAGCACTCGAACTCCGGACCTTCCGTGCGACAACCCCCGCCTAACTATGCAAGCGAATCACACTATCCTCCAGGCCAACTATGCATCACAAAAATGATGCTTCGATGACTGGTCATTAGTGCGACCCGCAGGACACAACACCAGAAGTTTACAATGGGTAGCCCAGCCTGTTATTGACGCAATCACTTCTGTTGCTCCCCTATTATACAGTATAGGTCAGTCCACACAAGACAAAGACCTTAATACTGTGTCTAGTAAATGATAGTAGACTTAAGAACAGTAATTATAGAACAGAGAGTAGGTCTTTGGTATTGTATAAACATTTATAACACATAAGGACTTACGAGTGCCTAAAAACATACCTTTGTGTTTGACTAATATTTATTTACTGTTTACAGGCCTCGAGTTTCCCTTCCTCGATTTATGGCCTGAACGTGTCTCTTAGATGCTGCTCTTCGGGTAGCCAACTATTCTGTGATGCATACTTTCCGGTCTATGGTAGTCTATGCTATTTAAAGTGGTTGGTCCGCTCCATGATCTGTTCTCCCAGTATAATCTGATGCCTTTCTTATTCTTCACATCATCATTCTTTTGAACTGCTGTTAACCATCCCTCTCTTCCTTCCAAACTTGCAGGTTGGATTGAAGATGTGAGTCTGATTTAGCTTTCAGGATAACTCTTCGGCAAATGGCACCTCTGAAATACGCCCTGTCCCATCTTAAAGTACCCCACTGAATACTTTTTGGTCATTTCCTTCCACACTTTGAAGTCATCGTCTATGAGAAGATAATATCAAGTGGTGGACATGAAAGTCTATCCAAGTAGATCATCAAGACAAGAAACAGACGAGGTTGGAGATCAATTACCACCGACCCTCGATGTGGAGATGGCAGCTGATGATGTTAATGGCAGCTGAGGATTTTAAATATCGAGTTCAGAAACCTTTGGTCCCATATGTTGCTTCGCCTACAGCTAGCTTTATTTTACGTAATAAATTTTTACGGTCGACAGCTAGAGGCGTGGATAAGCGTTGTAGGTTGGTGCAGTGGCGTAACTAGGATTGATGGCACCCAGGGTAAATAGAAAAAAATGGCGCCCTTGAAAATTGTTCTTTAAACTTCTGCCTAAATTCTTATATTTGTACTTAAACTAGTTACTGTTTCTAATAACGATTATAACATAATCTAAACAAATTACACTTTTATTGTAACAAATTAAATTTATAATGTATCTAATACGCCACGTACTTGTTTCTCACTTAGGCAATGCTATTTCATTTTAGAAATGGCAAATACTTCTAGTGAGTATATCAACATTTGTCCCTGGTATTTAAAGAACATTCTGAAAACGACAAAATACTTGACTGTTTATTTTACTACATATTTAAAAAACGATTAGAAAACCCACACTAAAATTGGATTTTCTAACTTACGCTGATTCAAGCTGATCAACAGCGCGATCAAAATGTGTTATTTCAGTTTTTTTCACGTTTAATGCTGATCAAGGTTAAAGGAGAAAGTCTCCCCTGCCCCATTCAAATTCTCAGATATGATACGATCAATTATACTTTCCGAGAGATCGCTCACAGATGGAAATTGAAAATGCAATAGTGATCATTTTATGAGCAGCAACTTTTAAGTTTGGAAAAAATATTTTTCATCTCTATACTGAGAAATGAACTAGTGGACTTCCTCAGGGTCTGAAATATGTACAGTTACTCAGCTATTCAGGAGCATCTTATCAACCAGGATTTTTTTATGAAACTGAGAGCCGTCAACATCAGTGCTAACTCGCCACGGTGAGACATCTTTGCTTCAAGATAGTTTGGTCATAATTGCTGTTGATATCATTTGAGTCAATCAATAATTCTTTAACAACACTAAAATAAATCCAAATATTGAATCCAAGCTACTGAGATAGACAAATCTTTCTTTCATTTAATTATGGTGATTATCAATAGTTTATTTCTTCTTCTTCTTCTTTCATTCATAGCCGCCAACATTCAAAGGAGTCAGTGGCCATCACTCCTGGTGGCGTCTTGTAGGACAGCAACAAATTGATTCCACTGAGTTCGGTCGGCGGCCATCTTTCGTACAGTGCCCCAACTCTTGTTCATTCTTTGCATCTCGGCTTCCACAGTTTTCGCCAGGTTGTTTTGTGCCGGGCCTGTCTTTCGCTTTCCTTCGGTGGACCATAGCATAGCTGTTCTTGTAATGGTATCAGAGTCCCTTCTGAAGTAGTTACTTTCATTATTCTCATAATTTCGTCATTTGCAGCGAGCACATCATCCATCGATTATTCAATGAACATTTGTTTCTTCTTTCTGGGTCGTCTTTCTACTTGTAAATTCCACTCATCATACAGCTTTAGCAATTTTTTGTATGATTCACTAGTCAGTACTGTTCGATTGCTATAAATAATTTTGAAGGGCTTATAAATTATAAGCAGCACTATGAAAGTTCATGGTATGATCTTCGTCGTGCTTTTGAACACGATCAATCTGAACAAAACTTTTGTTCCAAAATT
Source organism: Oreohelix idahoensis (assembly GCA_024509875.1). Taxonomy (NCBI): domain Eukaryota; kingdom Metazoa; phylum Mollusca; class Gastropoda; order Stylommatophora; family Oreohelicidae; genus Oreohelix; species Oreohelix idahoensis. The sequence continues at coordinate 143,589 of JAMPIV010019216.1, forward strand.
CATGTTAAGCCAAACAATTAAAAGCGAAAATTTAATTCAGCACCTGCTGTGCATCCCGTCCTGTACCTGCAGTCTAATTCTAATTATCAGATCAGTCATGTTTTGAGACCAACTTTAATTATCAAAGTAATCTCAAACTGGTTTCACAGCCTCTGTTTCAGACTCAGGTTTGACAATTTTTTATATAACATCATTCATCTTTTGCCATTGGAAAGTAGAACGTTAAAAGAATAAATAACGTGACTCAGTCAAACCACGAACAAGGCCACCCACAGTGCATCATGGGTAGCCCGCACTCCAGCCTGATGGAGAGAATGTTTATTACAGTTCTCAAAAACAGCTTTGCTACCTTTTCGATAATTCACTGTTGAACACCACTTTTAGAACCGGCCATAACTGCAGCCTTGGTATAGCACTGAGACTGACAGTTATTTAATGGCATTTTATCTTTTTTAACTCACCCCCGCAAGACTTTAAACATATCTTAATTGGATAAACCCAAGGAAGGACTCTTTTACATGGATTTTTTTCGTCTGAAAATTAATATCCTCATAACGAACTGTTTGTCCCATTCGCTCTCTATATGACTGATCTGGAGGAGAATCAAACATGAGGTAAAAATGTGTGGACTCATGGATGCTCTGTAACAATTGTGGCGAGCAGAAGTCATCAGCTGAATACATTCACTGGGCACTAAAGGAGATAAATAAGACGTTGTTCCGGGTAACTTTTGTATATTACTATGATGTTCTTTCATGGCAGATTCACAGCTATCCAACGACATTGATACCATAAGAACACTTTTAATTGCTTTTCTCTTCTTGTCTACGGGATTATTTGAGGCCAAGCAATGCATGATTCTGAGTTGCTTTAAATTGATGCAATTGAGAATTCTGTGGAGAGCATCTCATAATTATGTTTTTTTGGTTTTGTTGCAATTTGAGCTTGCAGCTATACGCCAATGATTCATCTGTTGCTCTAAAAGATTTTGTTTTTCATTTCTTCCATTTGGATGACACAGTACCGATGATTTTTTTTCGCTCTTTCATGTGCGCTAAACCTTTTGTGATGGTTCCAGTAACTGGACCGATTTTCAGCCCTAACGAATACTGATAGTCGAATAGCTAACAACAAAAGCAAAAGGCTGCCTTTATTTCTGAAGAATAAACAAACTAGGAGCTATTTACCTCTTCTTCATATTCATCTCACAACCTTCTTTTAAACCATCTTTTATTGATTGCTTGATTTTGTGTCGGGATAAAAGGCCCCTCAATATTTGGAAAATACATCGAACCCACTTTGATCATTTCTGTTCCTGTACATCGGATAAAATGGCTATCTTTGATGTTGTAACAAACTCCAAGAAGTCTGCTACATGATATTGAATCTCATCTGGTATTGTCTGTGCTGTATTTTTTACTGCTCTTCACTGTTCAAAGTTTCATTATCGTCTGGTTTATTCCTCCTTTTTCTGACACAAACAACATTACGTACTTAAAACTACACACTTTCTCCAACCTCTCCCTTCCAAACCAACTTTCAACTGGTGCTGTTCCTCTTCTCTACATCACACCATCATCTGACTCTTTCCTACAATCACTCGTCATCTCATCTCAACCCATAACCCGTCATGGGTCGTAGGAGTGCCATGCTGGAAGCATCAGCAGACAGGGTCCTCCACTGCTCTCTATCCTCAACAATGCGTGCAAGTGTGGAAAAACTGTTCCCTGCCCATTCTTTGATGTTATCAGCCCAGGATGTTCTTTGCCCTCCTCTTCACCGTTTACCTTCGACTGTTTCCTGGAGGATCGTTTTCGAAAAGGAGTCATGACGAGTTACATGCACAAACCAGGCCAGCTTTCGACGTTTCACTACTGACAAAAGTGGATCTAAATCACTCATACCTTCACATAAATGTGAAGTTGGATAAATGGAACGGTCGTAAATAAGAAGTGGAGTTTTATAAAATTTATTTAAACCATAATATAAAATTTGTCACCCAAGTACGTGCCTCGCCTGCATCACCCCAGTTACGCCACTGGGCTGGTGAAAGGATTTGTAAACTTTGACGTCGGTGCAGCTCTGTTTCACTATAAATAACAAATACACAGAAAATTAGAGAGAAATAGGAGCAGCATTGGTTAATCACAGAAAGTGTCAGCAGGTTTAAAAAAGGTATAATGTCACAAATTAATGTCCTTGTTGTCGGTTAGTTAAATTGGTCCCATGATCATTTCATATAACTTCATGAAGTTTTTTGTAAATATTTTGCCCTCAGGAGAGACTGTCTGCTTTTCTTCTTGTGTGGATTATACTTTTACTAGAGTTAGCTAATGTAGCCTTCTTCAGTCATAACTGCATTGAAAATGCGCCACTGAGGTGATAACCCTCAGCTACATTTTTGTCCTGATGTTTTTTTTTGACGTGTTCGTTTCTCTTTTGCTTGTTGTCAGAGCTTCTTTTCTCCCAATCTGAGGTGCTACCATAGGAAGCATCGCTATCTGAAGCAATTGACTACTTCATCCTCCCAGGTTCTGGGATTTATATCCAGTGCCTTCAAACTTCTGCAAATATCTTTGAACCTCAGCTGCGGTCGCCGGTTGTTCTTTTGTCATCTGCCAGTTTCAAGTAGAAAATATCTTTGGGAATACCACCTTCTTCCATGCGGCGGACATAGCCAATCCAGTGTAGTTTGCGCTGCCTAAGCAGTGTTTGCATTCTTTGTAAGCGCGTGACAGCATCTCGACATGTGTCACTTTGTCTTTCCATAAAATAACAAGGTGGAAGGTATTGAGCCTTCTTTCTTGCTTTGCATAGGTTGTCCATGTCTCGGCACAATGTTGACGTGCGCTAGTTATATAGAAAGAAAAATTGAAATGAAGTGTCTGTGACTAGTAGCACTAGTAGCTAGTAACTCACGTTAGCATAACAAATCCTATTCTAATTTATTGCTAATATTCGGTAAAGAAATCGAAGCAGAAAATATTTTCTTACCTGCGTTCCCTTAACTATACGTTTTGGCGGGAGTTGCCTAGCAACGATGACAGCAACGCTACGAGAGGACAACGTTACCTCATTTGCACGAGCTTATGTAAATTCTACGATATCACTAGGACAACACATTGACGTCACACAGTTGTAACGAATAGAATAACTTGAGGAATAAAACATTAACCAATGAATAGACTAGCAAACACCGCACCACTTTGAGAGTATATATGAAAGTGTTGCCTTAAAAGAGACAGTTAGTCTTACACAGTGCCCCTACAGAGTTGGTTATTTACAGTCAGTCTTATTAGTTCGTGAGTCTCCTGTAGCAGTTGATAGACTATCCAAACCTTTAAGTAAAACTGACAGCTTGAAGATATCAAGGCAAGAACAAACATTTAGGCGAGTTCGCTACCATAATATTTTATGGTTTCACAATCCAAACGCATTGCAGGTTACTCGATTTTATGAAGCTTCATATGCTTTATGCACAAGTTGTAGAAATTGAGGTATTGGTTGATTTAGCACAAACTTTAGATGCTGAACCAAACTCCTATGTCTAAGATAAGCAATAAGCTGAAAAAATGAACCAAAAGAAATAAAGCAACGATATTGATGATTGTGTATATTAATGCTTAAACTTGTATATACGTGTTGCAAACCCCGTCGGTGTTGAAATGATGATGGTGTGTTGCATAGTTAGGGTATCTCCAATGTTGCAAGTGGATATACTAGTAATGATGACGACTGGACGTATGTTGGAAATGGTCAACTCGACCGACGCAGTGTTGTGTATCTAGGTCACCTTGCTCGCCAAGTATTGAGGCGCTAGCAAAAGGCAATGTTAATTTGGAGTGAGAGTGCAAGGTGCGCGAATGGATGGAATGTTCTGTGGAGTTGACAAGTAGACTGGACACTCACTCACTCATAGCTGGAAGTCAATGACATAGACTACTGTTGACGTTTTCTATTATTTAATGGGACGCACACTCCGACAACACGGTTTACAGTTACTTGAACAGGTTGGCACAAAAATCATCGTATACTTGAAAAATGGGTGACAACATCAAATGGACATTCGTGTAGCATGTGAATACAATAGAACGATAGTAGGCAAGCATTCAATATTCTGGTTGTCTATCGTCTCATGCCTTAACTGATTAATCGCATCAGTTAATGTGAATACATAATTATCAACAATGGTTCACTGTCAGAACCTTCTTCTACCTAAGTCTTTCAAGCCGTAAATTAAGCCGACTCTTATGACGACAATCTTAAATAGACAAGGAGTGGGCTTCAATATAATATAGGTCTTGGTATCGCCATCAGGTAATAAGGCATTCCTTTTCTCTGATCGATAATCCGAACAGACCGAAAGTGGGATCCAAAATGGCGCTAGTTCCAGTGAGCGTCGCTCACTCTGAAGACGTTTTAAACGTAAGTAAAGGCTCCGTTCATTACTCAAATAATATATTGGGCTTTCCATATCCCATGATAAATATTGCATATGTCCAATGCATAGAGCTGCTAGTAGAAGAGTCGTCTAAGCACAATCAATCAAATACATCGGCCGACAGCATGACGTCTGCATAAAGGTAGGCCTAAGGAAAGTTCAGTAAATGTTTTCTGCTTTACCTTAAGTCCAGAAAAACACTAGCAAATAGCACACGCCATCCCTTGGCGTTTAGAATAACTGTTGGGGAGAACTACGGACATCATAGTCATACTGAGAAAACTTCTCCTTCCCCATACTGGCCACCAGTGTTGCAAACCCCGTCGTTGTTGAATTGATGATGGTGTGTTGCATAGTTAGGGTATCTCCAGTGTTGCAAGTGGATATACTAGTAATGATGACGACTGGACGTATGTTATAAATGGTCAACTCGACCGACGCAGTGTTGTATATCTAGGTCACCGTGCTCGCCAAGTATTGAGGCGCTAGCAAAAGACAATGTTTATTTGGAGTGAGAGTGCAAGGTACGCGAATGGATGGAATGTTCTGTGGAGTTGACAAGTAGACTGGACACTCACTCACTCATAGCTGGAAGTCAATGACAAAGACTACTGTTGACGTTGTCTTATAATTTAATGGGACGCACACTCCGACAACACGGTTTACAGTTACTTGATCAGGTTGGCACAAAAATCATCGTATACTTGAAAAATGGGTGACAACATCAAATGGACATTCGTGTAGCATGTGAATACAATAGAACGATAGTAGGCAAGCATTCAATATTCTGGTTGTCTATCGTCTCATGCCTTAATAATCGCATCAGTTAATGTGAATACATAATTATCAACAATGGTTCACTGTCAGAACCTTCTTCTAGCTAAGTCTTTCAAGCCGTAAATTAAGCTGACTCTTATGACGACAATCTTAAATAGGCAAGGAGTGGGCTTCAATATAATATAGGTCTTGGTATCGCCGTCAGGTAATAAGGCATTCCTTTTCTCTGATCGATAATCCGAATAGACCGAAAGTGGGATCCAAAATGGCGCTAGTTCCAGTGAGCGTCGCTCACTCTGAAGACGTTTTTAACGTGAGTGAAGGCTCCGTTCATTACTCAAATAATATATTGGGCTTTCCATATCCCATGATAAATATTGCATATGTCCAATGCATAGAGCTGCTAGTAGAAGAGTCGTCTAAGCACAATCAATCAAATACATCGGCAGACAGCATGACGTCTGCATAAAGGTGGGCCTAAGGAAAGTTCAGTTAATGTTTTCTGCTTTACCTTAAGTCCAGAAAAACAATAGCAAATAGCACACGCCATCCCTTGGTGTTTAGAATAACTGTTGGGGAGAACTACGGACATCATAGTCATACTGAAAAAACTTCTCCTTCCCCATGGATCAACCACAAAGACAAAATCTTCGGACTTTCCTTCGTCCGAGCAGAATACACAGTTCGCCATCACGGAAGCCTCTCGTCGACACCCAAATCGACGCATGCGCAGAAATGCCTTTGGCTCCAGAGTTCAACTCAAAAAATAGGCCGACATAGACATTACAAAGATACAAAGATATAAGACCGAATCACCTTAAATAGTCAAGGAATAAATATAAGCTCGGGCCATAAACATTCTAAGCAAGACCAATCTGTTTCTGGCCGTACCACAAGTAAACTGACGTAAATCTAGTATTCATACTCCCGGTTGAGACACAAGAAAAGATAACTCATATAACTGAATATAACATCGACCAATGAGGGTTCTGTCCCTTAAATTATTTGATTCTCAAATAAATACTTTTCATCAGACAAATAGATATTACTTTACATTTGTATGCCTACCAAAAGAATCTGTGCGTCACAGACTACCACAAAAAAGAATCTGTGCGCAACAGACTACTACACCCCCCGGGAAAAAAAATGAAAATCATTTTTTTTTCATCTGAGAGCATCATACAATAGGCTCACAACGCACGAATAATGCGCAGATGAGAAATATCAGCAATTTATACCGCCAAATTAAGGCAAAGTCGACGTACAGTATAGATCGACCGGTGAGAATATATCTCAACATCTCAGAGAAAGTATTTCTCTAAGTATAAATATTTCCAGGGAGGTGTCACCAACGTATAGTTTGATCATCTTCTTGCTGTTTTATAAATGAGTCACGAGAAATTACCAAGGGATCATCTTGGTTATGCACTTCAGTATCTTCAGTAGATGAAGTTTGAGGCATATTGAGAGCTTGTGCATTAGCAGTTTGGATTTTTGATTTTCCCAAGCAGCAATTTGTTGCGGAGTGCATTCTTTGACTCCGTGAATGCGACCGATGATAAGAGCAGCGATCGGATTCGGCAGGAGACATGCGTGCACATCTCCCGTAAAGAAAGGAGTAGCAATGCTGATGATCGCAGTAGAGTACTTCTCTAAGGTGCCGCCAAATGTTACACATTTGACTACTTTGCCTGTGGCACGGGAAGGATCTACGAGTGACTGCCTAACATCAATGGTGGTACATCCAGAATCAAAAAGAATTGAGACTGGGCTATCATTTACTAGACCTTTATGTAAGACAAGAGATCCTCTTCCATTATGCGCGACTGACGCAGGAAGAGCAGGGAGAGGGTGACCACAACTTAAAGTAGACACCGCCGTTGGTTCGAATAATGTTTTGCATTGGGGGCATTGAGATGCTCTCCCAAAACCAAAAGCAGAACATGCCATATTATTAGAGTTTTTATTATCATTAGTCTGATCACAGGCTTCATGGGACTCATGCTGTGCAGAGTTTGCCTGATAATGTGATTTATGTCCCTCGTATTGCGATCTACCTCGCTTATTATTTCCTTTCCAATTATTATTGTTTCCTCTATTGTAACCCCTATTTGGGTTTGAGTTATAGTTCTAATGGTTACAATCATTATGTTCATTATAACGAGTATCTCTGTAATTATGGTCTTGTTGTCTCCATGACGGATGACTTGGATAGTTCCTATAATGAATTCCTCTGCGGAAATTCCTATAATTATGGTAACCCCTGTATCGAGGGCTGTCAGCTCGTCTCCAGTTCTTCGAAGAAGAACCTTGAAATGATTGATTACCTTGAATTTGATAATTATTCGAGTTACTGTTTTTATCAAACTTGTTTTGTGGTCCTTGAAATTTGTGTGAGTAATTAGGATTGTATGGTGTTGCTGAAGCAACTGGCATACTTTCCTTAACCTTAGCGTTGCTAATAGTTACGTCAGGGTGTGCAGTGACGTATTGGGTACAATATTCTTCCATTTGTTTTAGTGTTTTGGGTTTACTCTAATGTAGGAATTCAAGGAATGGTTTATTTACACATGACATAATCTTGTCTCTGAGCAACAAGTCCATAAGGGCTTCATATGTCTTTTCTGTTTTGGACAGCTCAATCCAACGTGTAAATGTAAGACGTGCCTTTGCAATGAATTCTGAGAATTCTACCCCTGTTTCAAGTACCATTGTCTTAAACAAAAGACGGTAACCTTCCTCTGTCAATTGATATTTTTTTATCAAGGCTGCTCTGATAACATCATAATTATCCTTGTCAGCCTCTTCTACCAAGCTTAAACTAGTCAGAGAGTCACCTCTCAGTATCTCTGACAACTGATTAGCATATTGTGATCTATCCACATTATGAGTTCGACAAGAACGTTCAAACCTATCCAGCCAAAATGTTATATCGTCACTGGATGGATTGAATGCTTGTAGTTTGACCTTATAAATAAAAGTTTTACCATTACTACCAGATGACTGATTAACATTACTCATATTTGTCGATTTCAATTTTTCCATCTCAAATGCTAAAAGTTTTTCCTGATGTTCATGTTCCATCTTTGCTTTTCTCTCCTCGGCTTCTAATCTTTTAGTTTCAGCATCAGCTTCTCTTTGTAATCTTTTTTCTTCAGCCTCTCTTTGTAATCTTTTTTCTTCAACCTCAGCTTCTCTTTGTAACCTTTTTTCTTCAGCCTCAGCTTCTCTTTTTAGTTTTTCCATCTCCATCTGGAATCTCCTTTCGTCCACCTCCATCTGCAATTTGTTTTATCCAGCTTCTGATTCCAATCTTTTCTCCTCAGCTTTTTGTTTTTTCTCTTCAGCCTTCAGTTGATCTATTTCCACTTTTTGTGCTTTATCATATTGACTGATAGCAAACTCTTCCAACTTATCACCAGTCTTGCCCAGGGATTTCCCTTGCTCAATAAAGTAATCTAAAGTCGACATAATGTCTAACAATATGTGACTAGTTACCTGAAAAAGTCAATGAAAGCAAGTTTTAATAAACTTGAATAATTAGCTCCCTTTATCCCAATCTCTGTGGGAGACAAGCCTTTACGTAAGGTCTTGTATACACACTTATATAATAACAATAATGATACTAATAAACTATCAGTTTATTCTATACCACAAGTGCACACAAGTGCATCAAATATACCTATAAATAGAATATGTCAACCAACAACATAAACAAACGACAAATAAGAAAGACAATACGAAAATATTCGCAGTAATCAAATCAATCAAACAGGAAAACTATAGAAGAATATCACAGAAAAATTTGATGATAACTGCGCAGTAATAAACAAAACAAATGACGCCACAGTGTATAAATATAAAAGGTGTATATAACTAAACGACAGGAAAGATAAGACCTACAAATACAAACAAATCAAAGCAAAACTGAAAAACAGAAAAATATTACAAAAACAACGATTGCACAGGTCAACACAACTAATTAATATAGCAACAAATGTTGCATGCAAATTTTCAATTAAGAAAATTGCTCCTACTGAACACTATTATAAGACCTCTATGACGTGGTATCTCTTATAATAGTCACCTACCCAACCGAACCCGCTGAAATAAACACACCGAGAAACAAATACATATTAATGTAAATACATAGCATGGCAATGTGATGTGTTGCAAAAAAAAAAACTCAGCTCCACAATATAATGGCACAGTTTCTGATGAAAAGAAGATAAACTGCCACTTTAATAAATATTATTTCTGGCCTGAACTATTACAAAGTTCAACAATATGTAGAAGAACACAAGAAGATCCACCGTTGAAGTGTAAGACCTCTCAGTTCAATAGCAATTCTTGCTAACACAGTTAATTCTTGCTAATAAACCTGCTGTGTAATGATGTCTGTTCTTTCAAAAATGTCAACAAAGTGCTGACTTAGTTACCGTATCCGCTTAATAGGTCACGTGAAAAACAATGCTGACATATTGTAGACTTGTACTGCTGGTGTATCGTATCAGGCATCAAGCAACAATAAGTAGTTGACCTCTAAATCTTGTCCACTGCGAAAGTTAGGCCTAAGGAAAGTTCAGTAAATGTTTTCTGCTTTACCTTAAGTCCAGAAAAACACTAGCAAATAGCACACGCCATCCCTTGGCGTTTAGAATAACTGTTGGGGAGAACTACGGACATCATAGTCATACTGAGAAAACTTCTCCTTCCCCATGGATCAACCACAAAGACAAAATCTTCGGACTTTCCTTCGTCCGAGCAGAATACACAGTTCGCCATCACGGAAGCCTCTCGTCGATACCCAAAGCGACGCATGCGCAGAAATGCCTTTGACCCAAGAGTTCAACTCAAAAAATAGGCCGACATAGACATTACTAAGATACAAAGATATAAGACCGAATCACCTTAAATAGTCAAGGAATAAATATAAGCTCGGGCAATAACATTCTAAGCAAGACCAATCTGTTTCTGGCCGTACCAGAAGTAAACTGACGTAAATCTAGTATTCATACGCCCGGTTGAGACACAATGAAAGATAACGCATATAACTGAATATAACATCGACCAATCAGGGTTCTGTCCCTTAAATTATTTGATTCTCAAATAAATACTTTTCATCAGACAAATAGATATTACTTTACATTTGTATGCCTACCAAAAGAATCTGTGCGTCACAGACTACCACACAAAAGAATCTGTGCGCAACAATACGTTACATCCTTCCGATGTCTAATAAATTGTTCATGTGAACGACCGGCTGTTATTCAATATATTACTGTTGTGGTACATGACAATAAGTGTGAGTGAGTATAACCTGAGTGAGTCAAACAAGAATCTGGAAATACCAAAAAAAATGTCAGTCAAGAATTAACATCTCTGTCGTGTGAAATTCTAATCCACATATATAAATTAAAAAGTAAATGTAAAGCCTAACAAATAACTTCCATAAAAGGAAAGAAGAATGGTAAAGAACAGTGCTGTCACAATGACTGTACTCGAAATCCCCCTTGTTTTCTACTTCGTCTGCAAATTGTAACGTTTCACGTTGATAGTAAAAGCCTACTGCAGCATACACGCTTTCTACGATAAAACGTGTACTGCATTTCTAAGAAAAACCTTGAGATACGCAAGCTGACCTATATTTAATATTCCATTCATGTCATTTTATACACTAAGTTACCATAAACGAAAGACAGATGGAATTAGGATAGAGAGAAGGGAGGGCTGAAAGCCGGAACGCATGCCACACTAACACGCGTCTCGCTATACAATTACTACCATCACGCGTGTAAGGCCACAAGCACTAGCTTTTTTTCAAATCGACAGTGATAAAAAACACTACACATACGAGAGTTAGGTTTTAAAACTTACAAAATGCTTATTAGGAAATATGACATTATACTGTTTTATGTCTGAAAACATGACAGTACACCAGACACCATAAAGTTTGGAAGTGAGGAGGTGGCAACAGTACAACTATCCTAGAAGAAAATGCATATTTTGAACGCAGCCACTTAGCTCCTTTAAATTTGTATATTTGGGTTCCTTAGGACTTGCTGACAAAGAATATGTTAAACGTTACGCAAATAGTCTAGGAATTAATAAATTATAGCCAAAAGAAATAGTGAGGGTGTCAGACAACCCCAAAATCAGAATCGCTCAGTGGCAGATTTTGACACCACCATTGTACGGGAAATAGGTCCCCATGTTAAATCCTATTTGATTGGATAGAAGTAAATGTAAGGCTAAACACGATTAGTCGTTCTATAAATACTAATTCTTTGTTGTTAGGGAAACGTGAGTAGGAGTACTTTTTTTTTGAAAAACTGTGTAAACATGGCTCGATTGGTTAGACCCGCCAATATAGGCAATTAGGAGCGTCAGGTCAGCACCACATTTTCAAATAAACTTTCTAAAGCAACAGTACGTTGAGATTCAGCTTATATTTTTCTAAATAAAAGCCTGAGACAGTGGCAGGTCGGATTTTGTGCCTATTCATTGCCAGTCAACGTAATTCTGTATTATTTCCATGAATTGTGGTAAGCTTGAAATATTTGATATCTTTTTAATAAAAATTGAATGTAAATTGATAATTTATGTCTGTGTTTGTTTGTGGTTCAGTAGCGAACATGAGGCAAAGCCTATATAGTGCTCCAACCTGAACAGAAGGTGTCGGAGGAAAGTAAAACTACATGGAATTGCCAAACAGTACACTGACACCTATCTTATTGACTAGAAAGAAATAATGCTGGAATTGCAGAGGCGTAGTAACCATTAGGGAGGAGTATACTGATGTCAATTGTTTCAGATGAAGATAGCAGTTAGCCTACCGCTCTGAACTCAGTGTTATTTATGTATTGTGTTCAGTCTGTAAATAGATTATAAATTAGTTATGAAGAAGGAGGTACAACCTTCTTGTTTCAGGGACTGTGGTCCTAAAGTTATTGAGCAGCACCTGGTCTGAGCTTTGCTGAATCTGGAGGCTGACAGCATATTCCTGGGTCCAGATAGCGACTAGTGAGGTGTCTCCAGAACACAGGGGAGCAATCGAGCAGAGGAGTCTTTTCCTGCCGCCATCACGAAAAATAAGCCTCTGTGGCCAGTGGAGCTCAACATTATGTGTCCCCTCAAAAATTGACATTTTAGTAAAAAAGAGGGACAATACCTTGTTTAAATTGACAGGAACTGTGAACTTTTTCCTCATACTATTTCCCAGATAAACAAACACTTGAAGTCATGATGACAAATAATAACATAGCTTGAAAAAACAAAACCAGTATTACCTCATAGTACTACTACACAACTGACACACATAGGATAATATTAATAAAATATGTCTCTACAAGGTTCATATTTATAAATTATGTATATATAAATTGTGATTACAATTAATTGTGATTCCTGGTTCACTTTGTAGTTGAATCAGGATATATATTAGTGAAAGTAATTAATACATATATATTTGAAACTTTACCAGTGACTCATTTAAGATAGTCTTATAGAGTGTTAAATGTGTGTGAGTGTCACAGTGTTGTCAAGTGTGGTGGAATAAATTAAATTGTTTATCTGTCTGTTGTTGTTGTGACTTACACTTCATCATATACATACCCTAGACATTTAACGTAGTCATCACAATATTCCAGAATAATTCTGACTGAGGTATAATGTGGTAGCAAGTAAGGTTATCTGTAAAACACTACACCTATTAGATACAGATACCTTCACAGCTGATCTCAGTCAGTACACTAAGTCCGCTATAAATATTTATAACATCCCACTTTACCACATATATTGGGGTCTCGCTCCCGGGATTTTGAATCTTTCCCTATTAAAAATATTGGGGGGTAATTCACTTCAGGGAATAATAGAAATTAAAAAGGTATCCTTGGGTGAAAATAAATAACGTTGAGCTCTCAGTGCCTGTGGTGTCTTTGGATAAGTAATATCAGATTGTATTGTTTAGTTAGACATTATATAAATTTCCTGTTAGAAAATGGCGCACCTGGCCAAATTTCGATCTGCTGCTGTACAGACTGCGAAAGATAGGAATGGACGGGCAAATTATGATTGCTTATGTCACTGCTGAATGTGACAAATATATTGAACGGGAAAAAAGAAGATTAGAAAAAGAGGCCGAAAGAAAGTTAGAGGCTGAAAAGGAAATTAAGAGGCTGCAGATTGAGGCTGAGGCTAAGAAATTGGAAGCAGAAAGGGAAGACAAGAGATTAGCTGCAGAAAGGGAAGACAAGCGATTGGCTGCAGAAAGGGAAGCAGAGGATAAGAGATTACAAAGGGAACATGAGTTACGACTAAGGGAGTTTGAGTTTCAAGGCCATGCTCCTGAAAATGGTGCCAGTCCCTTTACCTCTGATGCCACTGCTAGCCAGGGAGCCTCAACCTCAGCTATGAATTTTCATTTAGATCATTTTGTTGAGAAAGACGATGATATTGAGAGCTATCTAAATAGATATGAACTATTAGCTACCACATATGGGTTAGAGAGAGAAAGGTGGAGCTTAAAGTTATCTCAAGGGCTTCGTGGGGCAGCTTATGAAGTTTTTGCCAAAATGAGCAGAGGTGATCAGGAAAATTATGACATGCTAAAGCAGGCTCTTTTGTTAAGATATGAAAAGAACGCAGAATTTTATAGGAAAAAAATTTAGGAATGCTAAACTACTGTCAGGTGAAACCTATCACCACTTCTCTGCACGGTTAAAGACATACTTGGAGAAATGGACTTCTCTGGGGAAAACCCAAGATCTTAAGGAAATGGTCCTTATAGAACAATTAAGAGAGTCCATGGCTCCAGACCTGAGAAAGTTTCTCATGGAACAAGGTGCAGAGAGGCTGGGTGAGTTGCTAAATGTTGCTGAAAGGTATCAAACGGCTCAGGCAGAGGTATCAGGTAACAAAAAGAAACAGGTGGAAAATTTTAGGGCACCACAGAACTTTAATAAATTTGATCCTAGAGATCAAAACAAAGGTAAGCACCAATTTGATAGGCCACGGTATGTCAATAAAAATAAAACCCCACAATTCGATGAAAGGAAATATGATGAAAGAAAATCTTTCAACCAAGGGAAAAGGTGGTGTAAAAATTGTAAGATGAACAATCATGACACTGACCATTGTAGAAGGAAACCTCCTCATTGTGCTGCTATGACATCTGGGAAAAAGGAAAAAAGGTCAAACCTGCAGAACTACAGGAACCATACCACCCCCCAGTGTGTGAAGATGTCATCTGTAATGGTGTCACTATAAGGTGTTTATATGATACCGGTTTAGATTACGATTCCGTTGTGAGTTCTCACCTGGTGCAGGCAGATCAATACACAACAGAAACAGTGGAGATTCAAACTGCAACCAAGGATGTAGCTACTATGACACTTCCCGTCGCCCGGATAAAGGTGAAAACGCGATATGTGGAAGGAATCATAAAAGCAGCAGTGATAAATGAGCCAATCTACCCTCTGATATTGGGGTGTAGATATGTCTTCTTGGGGAATCCCAAGAGACCTGTGACATTGTCAACAGTGCAGACCAGATCACAGTCAAAAAAGGAGGAGGATAATCCAATAAATACTCATCCAGATGAGATGAGGAAGGCACAGGCGGAGGACAAAACACTCAAGCCGTGTTTCAAGAAGTTGCCCAAATCTCATACACCTCCAGGTAAGGGAGAATTTTATATGAAGAACAAACTGATTTATAGGAAGGCTGGATCTGAATCCAATGGTCACGGACAGCTGGTCCTTCCCACTTCATATAGGACTAAAGTGTTGGAACTAGGGCATGCGATTCCCTTCAGTGGTCATATGGGGATCAGCGCAACAGGACAGCGTATAGCTTGTCACTATTTCTGGCCAGGGATAACTGAAGATATCAAACGATATGTAAAATCCTGTCCAGAGTGCCAACGAGTAGCACCTAAGCATTGGACTGCACCAGCAACTCTGGGGGAAATGCCCATAAAGGGAACACCCTTTGAGAGAGTTGCCGTGGATCTTGTGGGACCTCTCACCCGAACCAAGAGAAGGAACAGCTACATTCTGACTCTGGTGGACACTTGTTCTATGTGGGGAGAGGCGGTAGCCCTGTCATCGATTGATTCTAAACATGTGGCAGAGGCATTGCTCACAATTTTCACAAGGTTAGGCTTTCCCAATCAAATCTTGACTGATAATGGCTCTCAGTTCAAGGGGAAACTAACAGAAGAAGTTTTCAGGATCTTCCAGGCCAAACACTTCCATTGTAGTGTGTACCACCCCTAAGGGAACGACCAAGTGGAAAGATTTAATGGCACGTTGATGTCAATCCTGAGAAAGTTGGCACACGAAAAACCAGATACATGGGACCAGTACCTGCACGCCGCCCTCTTTGCTTATCGGGAGGTACCCCATAGTTCAACCGGTATGGCCCCGGCAACATTATTGTTTGGAAGGCCAATAAAAGGTCCACTCGAAGCTCTGTTAAGAACGTGGACTGACGAAAAGGCAGAGGAAAATATTACATCCTCATACCAATATGTGAATGAGCTGACCACTCGTTTAAAAGCTGGATGGAAACTTGCCAATGAAAATTTGAAACAAGCCAGGAAGAAACATGCTGCCTATTATAACAGGAAAGCTAAAGACAGAGATTAGGCTGTGGGAGAGAAGGTACTGCTTCTTCTACCCGGTAGCCAGAATAAGTTACAAATTGGATGGCAAGGTCCATATACAGTTCTAGAGAAGGTGTCTAGAACCAATTATAAGATAGATAAGAAGGGGAAAGAAAAAATCTATCATGTGAATCTCCTGAAGAAATATTTGGAAAGAGAACATCAGGAAGAGACACACTTGTTGACCTTGTCCATTGCCATGGAGATGAAAAAGGAACCACTTTCATCATTTGAATATCCATTACACCCCTGTGAGACAGCGGCACAGGTGAAAATCAGTACACATTTAACGAAAACTCAGAAAGAAAGAGTGCAACAGGTTCTAGATAATCATACAGAGGTGTTAACAGACCGACCAGGGCATACAAACCTATTGGAATATGATATGAAGCTGATAGACCCCACACCTGTATGTATGAAACCCTATTCGATTCCTTTTGCTAAGGAGAAAGCTTTGAAGGAAGAGATAGACTATTTGTTGAAGGAAGGAATTATTTCACACAGTGAATCTTCGTATAGTTCCGGTGTTGTACTCTTAAGGAAGCCCTCTGGAGAACATAGACTCTGTATAGATTACAGGAGACTGAATGCTATTACAGAAGGACAGGTGGATCCATTGCCGGACACAAATCAGTTGTTTGCCAGGCTAAATAAAGCTAAATATTTCTCAAAAGTGGATCTGAGTAAAGGATACTATCAGATTCCAGTAAAGCCTGAGGTTAGACCATACCTAGCTTTTAGTACCTCAGAAGGACACTATGAGTTTAACAGATTGCCATTTGGATTAAAGAATGCGCCTAGTGTCTTCTCTAGAATGATGAGAAAATTATTGGACACTCTGAATAATCCATGTATCACAAATTTCATGGATGATATCCTTATAGCAACAGAAACATTTGAGGAACACATTGACTCTCTGAACATGCTGTTTAATCGACTTAGGGAAGCGAATTTAACAGCCCGACCAACCAAATGTTGCGTTGGATGTAAAGAATTAGAATTCTTGGGACACACAGTTTATCAGGGAAACATGACCCCTGACCCAAAGAATTTAGAGAAACTAAAGAAAGCCCCGAGACCACAAACCAAGAAAGACGTGAGATCCTTTGTCTCATTATGTGGTTTCTACCAAAAGTATATCAAAAACTTTAATTCCATATGTGCACCGTTAACTGATTTGACACGTAAGGGAAATCCAGATCGAATTACATGGACACCACAATGTGAAATGGCTTACCAAGAATTGAAGGAAAAGCTCACAAGTAAACCTATTTTGAAATTACCTGACTTAAGTCAAGTATTCATAGTAAGGACAGATGCCAGTAATATTGGGTTAGGTGCAACTCTGCTACAGAAATCAGATGCATTGGATGGGGAATTAAGCCCAGTGGCATATGCTAGCAGAACGTTGAATAAAGCTGAAACCAATTACTCAACTAGCGAAAAGGAATGTCTTGCAGTAATATGGGCGATAAAGAAATTCAATATTTATCTGTATGGGAAGGCATTTAAGTTGCAAACGGATCACAAACCCTTGTCGTTTCTAGCGCAGGCTAGACATGAAAATTCTAGATTACTCCGTTGGTCATTACTGATGCAGCCATTTGAGTTTAGCATAGAGTATATAAGTGGAAAAACAAATCTGGGAGCGGATTTTTTAAGCCGCCATCCGTGTGATGAGAATCACCGTAAGCCCCAGAAATAATAATAAATTTCTCTATGTGTATATAGAATTATAGACTGACATATAACGTCTGTTTTAAGTGGGGAGAATTAGTCGTGTGAAATTCTAATCCACATATATAAATTAAAAAGTAAATGTAAAGCCTAACAAATAACTTCCATAAAAGGAAAGAAGAATGGTAAAGAACAGTGCTGTCACAATGACTGTACTCGAAATCCCCCTTGTTTTCTACTTCGTCTGCACATTGTAACGTTTCACGTTGATAGTAAAAGCCTACTGCAGCATACACGCTTTCTACGATAAAACGTGTACTGCATTTCTAAGAAAAACCTTGAGATACGCAAGCTGACCTATATTTAATATTCCATTCATGACATTTTATACACTAAGTTACCATAAACGAACGACAGATGGAATTAGGATAGAGAGAAGGGAGGGCTGAAAGCCGGAACGCATGCCACACTAACACGCGTCTCGCTATACAATTACTACCATCACGCGTGTAAGGCCACAAGCACTAGCTTTTTTCAAATCGACAGTGATAAAAAACACTACACATACGAGAGTTAGGTTTTAAAACTTACAAAATGCTTATTAGGAAATATGACATTATACTGTTTTATGTCTGAAAACATGACAGTACACCAGACACCATAAAGTTTGGAAGTGAGGAGGTGGCAACAGCACGACTATCCTAGAAGAAAATGCATATTTTGAACGCAGCCAATTAGCTCCTTTAAATTTGTATATTTGGGTTCCTTAGGACTTGCTGACAAAGAATATGTTAAACGTTACGCAAATAGTCTAGGAATTAAAAAATTATAGCCAAAAGAAATAGTGAGGGTGTCAGACAACACCCAAATCAGAATCGCTCAGTGGCAGATTTTGACACCACCATTGTACGGGAAATAGGTCCCCATGTTAAATCCTATTTGATTGGATAGAAGTAAATGTAAGGCTAAAAACGATTAGTCGGGCTATAAATACTAATTCTTTGTTGTTAGGGAAACGTGAGTAGGAGTACTTTTTTTTTTGAAAAACTGTGTAAACATGGCTCGATTGGTTAGACCCGCCAATATAGGCAATTAGGAGCGTCAGGTCAGCACCACATTTTCAAATAAACTTTCTAAAGCAACAGTGCGTTGAGATTCAGCTTATATTTTTCTAAATAAAAGCCTGAGACAGTGGCAGGTCGGATTTTGTGCCTATTCATTGCCAGTCAACGTAATTCTGTATTATTTCCATGAATTGTGGTAAGCTTGAAATATTTGATATCTTTTTAATGAAAATTGAATGTAAATTGATAATTTATGTCTGTATTTGTGTGTGGTTCAGTAGCGAACATGAGGCAAAGCCTATATAGTGCTCCAACCTGAACAGAAGGTGTCGGAGGAAAGTAAAACTACATGGAATTGCCAAACAGTACACTGACACCTATCTTATTTACTAGAAAGAAATAATGCTGGAATTGCAGAGGCGTAGTAACCATTAGGGAGGAGTATACTGATGTCAATTGTTTCAGATGAAGATAGCAGTTGGCCTACCGCTCTGAACTCAGTGTTTGTTATGTATTGTGTTCAGTCTGTAAATAGATTATAAATTAGTTATGAAGAAGGAGGTACAACCTTCTTGTTTCAGGGACTGTGGTCCTAAAGTTATTGAGCAGCACCTGGTCTGAGCTTTGCTGAATCTGGAGGCTGACAGCATATTCCTGGGTCCAGATAGCGACTAGTGAGGTGTCTCCAGAACACAGGGGAGCAATCGAGCAGAGGAGTCTTTTCCTGCCGCCATCACGAAAGTTAAGCCTCTGTGGCCAGTGGAGCTCAACATTATGTGTCCCCTCAAAAATTGACATTTTAGTAAAAAAGAGGGACAATACCTTGTTTAAATTGACAGGAACTGTGAACTTTTTCCCCATACTATTTCCCAGATAAACAAACACTTGAAGTCATGATGACAAATAATAACATAGCTTGAAAAAACAAAACCAGTATTACCTCATAGTACTACTACACAACTGACACACATAGGATAATATTAATAAAATATGTCTCTACAAGGTTCATATTTATAAATTATGTATATATAAATTGTGATTACAATTAATTGTGATTCCTGGTTCACTTTGTAGTTGAATCAGGATATATATTAGTGAAAGTAATTAATACATATATATTTGAAACTTTACCAGTGACTCATTTAAGATAGTCTTATAGAGTGTTAAATGTGTGTGAGTGTCACAGTGTTGTCAAGTGTGGTGGAATAAATTAAATTGTTTATCTGTCTGTTGTTGTTGTGACTTACACTTCATCATATACATACCCTAGACATTTAACGTAGTCATCACAATATTCCAGAATAATTCTGACTGAGGTATAATGTGGTATCAAGTAAGGTTATCTGTAAAACACTACACCTATTAGATACAGATACCTTCACAGCTGATCTCAGTCAGTACACTAAGTCCCCTATAAATATTTATATCATCCCACTTTACCACAATGTCTGGAAGTTTTCAGCAAACCACTTGACAGAATATAAGAAGAGACATTGTAAATAAATCATCAATCTGACTCTCAAAACGGGGACATGTTCTTTAAACTGAATGTTTTAAAATCATTTTAACATCAAATACTAACTTCCCATATATTAATCAGTATTGATAAAATTATTATTATTTTTATTTATATATGTATTTATGTTTTTTATTGCGGACATTATCTTCTTTAACAATTCATCAATATTTTTGTGTAAATCATTAAATTTACCGAACGACATATCTTTGAAATTACATTGCAAAACGATATTTCAGTTAATGGAAACTAAATTGAACGTGATAATGTCTTTTTGTTCAGTGACATTTCTTCAATGAAAAACCTTGTCCACGTTTGCTTTGTGACCAACCAGTGCAAACAAATACTGTCAGTTCATTCCAAAAGATCACTTTCTGATTCTTTAAACACTGGGTTCGTTTCTCTTCTCATGTGCCAACAACTGCATGAACCTTAACACATTAACTACCGCAAGCCGCTGTCAGCGGCTCACAAAATAATCACATTTGGACCGCAAGCCGCTCAGAGCGCCAATCTAATTTTAGTAATAAAATGAATGAAAAATTAACTGAAACACTCTCTGATCTGGTTCGGGATTTTAAGTTGCCACCGGAAAATAAATTCCCAAAGCATGGTTGTTGTAGAACACTGGAAAATTGATATTATGTTCATATTTTTCAGCGTTTAGGGTTAGTTACCAAATCGTGTAAAACTGTTTACCGTGGCAACTAGTGATAGGACTACAAAAATGCGTGTACATCTCGTCTAGCGGCTGAATAGGATAGAAACGTGTTTCAACAATTGACTGATAGATCTACCGACGAGGAGAAGAGTGAAAACGGTGTGCACATTGATTGAAATTGTGATTTTGATAGAGATGGGGCGCAAGCAGTTATAATTGTGAAAATATTGCACGTCCTCGGCCTTCGGAGGGCCGTTAAATAGCAACAACCTCCATTAGAGTTACAACCGGTGTTTATTGTAATACTACATTCATTTATCTTTAAAATGACGTGTAATTCATAAAAATCTGTAAACACTTACGAAAACTACAGCTTACTTTGCGCAAACATCTACAGGATGAAAATGGGAAAAAATTTAATTCGGCCACAGTGTGTTTTTCAATTCGGTAGTTAATGTGTTAATTACTGGGTTTTATTTATGAATATTGTCAGCTTGTTAAGTACATCAAAGCATTTGCATCGTCAAATGCAACATCTTTATCAATTTAATATTGCCCAGAAGCTAGCACATCTTCACATTCATTTTGGTACTCCGTGTACGATCATCTATGAAAACATTTAAAATCTTCTAGTTGTCTCCTAGATATATCTAAGTCTTCTAAACAACTGATGAAAACTTCATGAAACTTGTCACACAAACTACCAAGCTCGCCTCGTCGTTTTTCAACAAACATATTTAGAATCTTCTAGGACACATACTCTTGACACAAGCGCTGCTTAAGAGTAAGACAGGTAAAAAGGATTCTTTGAGGCATATTGGGATTATCGTGTTATGCTCACATTGTCTTGACCATCGGCACACAAGTGGTGACGTGGTCAACATCACACCGGCCGCGTTAACCTTCCCGGAAGTTGTTCTGGTACCCAGTTCATGATGCTGGGTCGACCCCGTAGCCGTTTGCGGTCTAAAAGATCCCATCTCAACTGGGGATCGAACCATATAGCATAGAGCTAGGAAGCCAGTGCACTAACCACTGCGCAACCGCGCTACTGCTTAAATTGACTTTTACATATTTAATACAGGTCTGCACTTCAATAACTTAATTATATTTGCAATTCGTTCAATATTTACTGAATTAAATACTCCTTAAAGAATATACTTGCATAAGAAAGACGTCTTCGACGTTATGTTCAATCTGAGAATAATACGCAGGACAAATTGCACTTTTGAAAAACATCCGCCCGGACATCAAGTCTAAAGATGAAAAAGAGGACAAATTCAGAAAATATAGGACAGATGGTCACCCTTATAAACAGATGAACTAGCCAGCACAAATAAATTTATAGAATGTGTGATTGCTGTATATATAAATGTTAGGATCCTCGCGGATGCTACTGAATTCATGCACTGACTTTGATCCTCCATTTGTCATCGAAAGGGAAGAGATCGGAGCAGTTATGGAGCTTACCGTGTGAAATATAGCTGGTGCTTAATACCAAACCGAAAGAAACATGAATAAAACTAATACTGATGTAGACAACTGATAGGATCTAAAATAGAAGTAATAATGATTTGCATCGTCTGAAGTTATAAAATAAACGATCAATAAGCATCTCCACTTTCTGTCTGGACACGTACAGTCTTTTCATTTGATATATTAATTATATTGTTATATTATTTCATTATTTGTTATTACTATTAATTGTGTTGAAGATTGAAAAGCATTTTTATTTCAAATTTATGAAAAACACATATAATTGGCATTTGAATTCTCGTTACAGATTTACAAGCACGTCACGAAGTGAAATCAGGACTACTTTATGAACTTAAGGAAAACGCAATGACTTCCAAAGAGCACCTCTCAATCATACGAGCACTTCTACTAGTTGAGTGTGCTTCCCTGATTCATGCTATTACCATCGCGAATTCTTACTCGTTACCTGACGTAGAGGAGCGTGTGGAGGATGTTAACAACCATGAATATCTGGCTGTGAGAGATTCTGACAGTTCTCGGACATTGCGAGTAGCTCTTAGAAGTAGAACATTATTGTATTTGTGTTGAATTGTTGATATATTTTGTGTTTTATATTTTAAGAAACTTGTTTTAATGTTTGTCAGTCCCTAGGTGGTTTTCTTACATTTTTCACATTTTTTCAACTTTATTAATTGCTATTTACATGAATTATCCATTTTTCAACTCAGTCTGTGTGTATCTCTCTTTCATGTACAGTAGAGCGTCACTTAACCTAACTACTTGGGATCATAGTTGGTGTAACAGGGACTTCAAGTGCCAGAAATCCAGTTTCAAACGTTTGTATAAGGGAAATTAATGGACGTATAATTTAAATCAAAGGGCGAAAATCCATGACTTATAAGTTTATAACCTAAGGGCGATAATACAAAATACACTGATTAATAGTGCTATTTTATGTTCCTTGAGAACAAGTCGTGCTTTTTAGTTTGGAGTTTTTTTAGTTTGGAGTTCTGTTTTTTTTTGTGAACTCGGCTAAGTCATCGTCGGCACGGGAAATATATATTTCTTACTGAGTTGTTTTCGAGACAGACGATCTAGAAAGTTCGAAACTAGTTGTAATGGTAAATCGTTGTACAAAATTAATTCAGTCATATTTGAACGCGTTTGCGTTAAGAGCTAGAATGGGCTGTCTCCCAAGTATGTGTAAGGACAGTTTTTTATAAGTGGCAAGCGCATTTGAGATGTATTATCGGACAATATGCAAATGAAATTGTTGCTTCTGTGGTGACAGAATTATGAAACTATTGTCTAGCCGCGCAATCGCTTGGCACGCCACTATGATAGATATAATATTTATTCTGTGGACAAGAATGACAGTGTTGCCAGTACAAGAGAATTGTGTGAGATTACAAGACACACATGTATGTTGAGTGTTGTAGCAAAGGTAATTTTTGCTGGGGAGGTTAAGATGTTATTCCTAACAAGAAAGATAGTTGTGTCTGTGTCAACTGTGTGAGGTCAAGCACATGTAAATCCCTGACTCTAAAAAAGATGATGATGATGATAATGATATATATATATATATATATATATATATCAATATATATATATATATATATATATATATATATATATATATATATATATATATATATATATATATATATATATCAGGGAACCTAACGCTACCTCCCTAGATCTCACACAGTCCGTATTTTGATTCTAGTGGCTGGTGTGGTGTATGATGTCTCTAGTGTCTAGGGGTGAAATGAAGATGATGGTACATCAACACAATACACTTTAACTCACTATAAGAAAATAAATAAGACTGTGGTTAAAGTTTTCTTTTAAAATTGGAATGATTTTTCTTTGTACAATTTAATCTGCCTGTCCCGCCATCTCTTTTGGACAGGACTTTGAAAATGAGGAAATATATTTACATATAATACTTTAACTAAAAAGTATGGACTCTTGGTCCTATGAATGTAATGTTATTATATAGAGTTCCTGTAGGTGTATTCACAGACTAAACTTTAATAACTGCTAGTGTTAGTCATTTGTTATGAGGAGCTGTTGTTTTCGTCATTCCCCATATAATTCAGTTTTATTTTGATAAGAACCAGTTTATTATGCTGAAGTGTCAGATGTCCCAGCTGTTAACGTGTCACCTGGGATTCTTGGTATGACGATATTAAGTCAGGATGTCGTTGCAGATATAATAGATCAGCACCCGCACACAGGCTCCTTCAGGCTATCAGCTGACAGCAACTTTTAAATGGAGACTTTTCACTTTTCACTCACTCATCAGGTTCCCTGTCACCGGATGGTAACAGGAAATAAAAACTCTGCAATAAAAAGACAGTCTGGCTTTTTCATATCTGATCACAACTTCTTATCCCTATGTATACATGAAGGTATGGGGTCAGCCTCGTGTGCATTCATGTGCATCAGCCCCTAATTATATGACTCACACCTTTCTGTGACCACACCTCAGGTCCCTATGGCAGATACGCCCCTGTACTTTTACCTAGTTTGCTTCAATACAATAACGTGGAGTAACCACATCTCCTTTTTATATGATTTTCCTTTTCTTTTCTAACTTATAAACGCTCTAGGCATGTTAAAGAGTGTTCATAGAACACTGAGGCTTCCTAACATCTTCCAATACAAAATAGTTAATACAAAATCATAATAATAATATGCATCAGTCAAATACAGTTCAATGTGAGGACTCAATAATGTTTGCTCCCGGCATGTCCTTCTCTTTTTCCCATAGCAGTATCTAACTTGTGCAGTTTTAATCAAGCATGTAAATACATAAAGCATTCTTACCACTTGTTCAAAGAAATATGTCACAAATAACGTTGACTGGCAAAGAATATGGCCTCAGTTTTGCTCTGCCTCGTCCAGATTGTGAATTCAGTAGTTAATTTTACAATTTATCACATCTGCTCTCAACGTAGTTGTTTGTTTAAAATTTTGTAGTCAAATAGCCACGAGACCACTATGCCTCTTGCCAATATTTATTAGAGCCGACCAATGAAAGATGGTACTACTAAATAAATTTTGAATTTAGTTTGGAAAAACAAAACAAATTCCTAACAAACTATAGCCTCGTAGTCCATTGGTCAGTCTGCGTTAGTTATGCCAATAGAAAAAGATGTTTCGTTTTAGTTAACACTTTCCTATCCCCCCTTTACTCCTATACTCTTATACCAACCAATAGGATTTAAATTACTCCGATGCCTCTTTTTTTTTAAACTACCGTTCCCAATAACGTTATGTGTAACGAGCAAGAACAACAGTCTGTCCGTCCTAGCGTTCTTAGAAATATAGTTTTTTCTCAATAACTTGGCTAATACTTGGACTACCATATTTTTAAAAACATATGTTTGCTCAGGGGACACTAAGCTATTCTACTGTATGATTTTTATGGTCAGTTTCATTATGGTTCAGATTTTCAGTTTTGTCACTGTCAATCGTCAAATATAACTTTTACTCAAGTCGGCCATCTTCCCCCCTTGTCTCTATCAATTCTCTCATTATTCAAATAACCAACTAGTTTGAGTGACGTCAGAATTTTACCGCTAGGAGGAAATGGAAAACTGGCAGTGTGTTTGTCTCTGATGGCTTTGACCACAGCGTGTATATATTAAAGAGACCGCTTGCAGAGCGAAGAGGGGTTTTTCAAATCTTTGGTAGTGTTGGCGTTAATTATTACAATCGTCTCGTTCTTACTACTGGGAAATGTCCGATATATTACAAATGTTAGTGTTAAAGTTAACATATTACGTTAATTCAAACGCCAGTCTGGTCACGCAGTTGGCAAATCGTTAATTACAAGCTTTTTCCGCCGTTTCGTGCAGCAGATCGGCGAGATGTTAAAATGTTTATTGTACGTTTTGAAACCGAAACTAAAAGTGTGTTAGATTTTTTCGGCGGGTCATTTTTTTATCATTTCCACTGCACAAAAGGCAGCGCTCTACTGGCGTTGAAGATGCAAATAGTCAGACACCTGAGGGCTGGTGTATTTATTATTATGGGACTATAATCTAACTGAAATAAGCGATTATCTCACAGATTTCGCTACACACCTCCCTTCCTAAAACATGCATCCATTGCAGGTTACAATCTGTGAGATAACTTAGCGCAAATGAAGTCCTACATTTCTTTCTGACTTTTATCACACGGATGTCTACTCAAAAAATCTGCACCGACGTTCTGAGGGCCGGGAATATATTCAATCAGAAATGAATATGGCTGTAATAATAATGTCCATCTTAATAATCTGGCATTTTCATGCCTGGGTTGTGATAGGAATACGACAGGTGAATGATCTGTTTGGACCACAAATGTCCTGCCATATAAATAAATCTGGAACTTTTTTATAGCCCATAATAACGCCAAACATTCTTTCTCACTTGTTGAATAATTTTTTTTCTCGCCTTGTTCAACTTGCGGCTTGCATAAGCGACTGGGTTCAATTCCCCATCTTGTGAGGAGGACCTTTGCAACATCGAAGCGCCCAGGCCCACATTGCTTGCGTCACTTCTCACGACAAATTCTTGATTCAAGTCAGGCAATTGCAATACTGGCCTGCTTGTGAGTTTTTCTTTTAACTCCTGGTAAGCCAATTCACACTATGCTGACCCGTTTATTGTATCAGGTAATCCTTTTCGAATTAAATCCGTCAGAGGAGCACATATAAAGATAAAATGTTTAATGTACTTTTGGTAGAAACCAAACAACGACACAAAAGATCGAAAATCTTTCTTTGTTTGTGGCCTAGGTGCTCTTTTCAGTTTCTCTAGATTCTTGGGGTCAGGGGTCATGCTACCCTGATGTACGGTATGTCCCAAGAATTCCAACTCTTTACACACAATACAACATTTTGTTGGTCTAGCAGTCAAGCTAGCCTCTCTGAGTCTATCAAACAGCATATTCAAAGAGTTAACATGTTCCTCAAAAGTTTCAGTAGCAATGAGGATATCATCCATGAAATTCGAGACACATGGATTTTTCAGGGGATCCAACAATTTTCGCATTATCCTAGAAAACACTCGGGGAATTTTTCAACCCAAACGGTAGCATGTTGAACTCATTATGACCTTCCGAGGTGCTAAATGCTAAGTAAGGTCGAACCTCAGGCTTTACTGGAATTTGATAATAGCCTTTGCTAAGATCCACATTGGAAAAATATTTTGCCTTGTTCAGCCTGGCAAAAAGTTGAGTAGTATCAGGTAATGGATCCACCTGATCTTCTGTGACAGCATTCAGTTTCCTGTAATCTATGCACAGTCTATGTTCTCCCGATGGTTTCCTCAAAAAAACCACACAGGAACTATAAGGAGACTCACTGTGAGAAATAATCCCATCCCGTAACAAATAATCTATCTCCTCTTTCAAAGCTTTTTCCTTAGCGAAAGGAATAGAATAAGGCCTCATACAGATGGGTGTTGGGTCTAGTAGTTTCATATCATATTCCAACAAATTTGTGTGCACTGGCTTATCCGTTAACACGTCTGTATGTTTCTCCAGGACCTTTTGAATTCTCTCCCTCTGTCCTTTTGTCAGGTGATTACTGATCTTCACCTGTTCAAACGTTTCACTGGGCTTCAGTGGATACTCAAATGAGGTGAGAGGTTCATTTTTCATTTCGGTTGCAATTGACAAGGCCATTAAGTGTGTTCCTTCCTGGATTTGTCTGTCCAGATATTTCTTCAAAAGGTTCACATGATAGACTTTTTCCTTTCCCTTCTTGTCTATCTTATAATTTGTTCTGGACACCTTTTCCAAAACTGTATATGGACCTTGCCATCCGATCTGAAGTTTATTGTTGCTGCCTGGTAATAGAGGAAGCACCTTCTCCCCTACCGCCAGCTACCTATCCTTCGCTTTTTTGTTATAATAAGCAGCATGCTTTTTCCTGGCCTGTCTCAAATTTTCATTTGCCAGTTTCCAACTAGTTTTTAAACGAGTGGTCAGTTCGTTCACATATTGGTATGATGAGGTAACAGTCTCTTCTGCCTTCTCATCTGTCCACGTCCTTAACAAGGTTACATATGGACTTTTAATTTTTCTGACATATTTTTCATAATATTGGAAGCCTTGTGTTGAGGACGTTTCTTCCTTTTGTCATCACACAAGAATCTACCACTACCTATTCGTCTCCTGGGGTTTTCTCCCCACTTTAAGTTCCGTGTGAGAGATCTTCTCTCTCTTTTACCTTCACCCAGTTCACATAATTCCGACCGAGGGACTGTCGGCTTATTCTGGGATACAACCAATTTTGGCCCTCGACACAGATTTGCCATATTAATACCTTCAAGTGAAGACTGCGTGTGAAAAGGGGGTTCCCATTCCACTTTGTCTACATTATTAAATTTTTATTTATTTTCAGGCCTGAGTTTGCCCCGTGGAGTTTTGGGGTCTTGATTATTATTTTCCCCACGTGTGGGTGTTCCCTCATGCATTATGCCACATGCTTCTACAAAATTTTCAACGATGACCATTACACCTGGCCAATAATAATTTTGAGCAACTTTTTGGCAGATGGTACCTACTTTCTCGTAGTCCATATCTTTTCCAACATGTAGGCTCCTTATTACATCTGCCCTATATGCTTTTGGAAGGACCAGCTGTCCGTGACCATTGGATCCAGTTCCAGCCTTCCTATACAACAATTTGTTCTTCATATAATAATCCCTTTTGCTTGGAGGTGTGTGGCATTTAGGTAATTTCTTAAAGCAAGGCTTGAGTGTCCTATCTTCAGCCTGTGCCTTCCTCATCTCCTCTGGATGAGTATTTATTAGCTCATCTTCTTCCTTTCTGGATTGTGAACGGGTCTGGAATGCTGCCAGAACCACCGGTCTCTTGGGATTCCCCAAGAAGACATAACGACATCCCAATATCAGAGGGTAAATGGGTGCGTCTATCACTGCTGCTCTGATTATTCCTTCCACATAGCGAGTTTTCACTGTTATCCTTGCAATGGGAAGTGTCAGGAGTGGTAGTTCCCTGGTCGCCCCTTGAATCTCCACTGTTTCTGTGGTATACTGATCCGAGTTCACCAAGGGCGCACTCACAACAGAATCAAAATCCAAACCGGTATCGTAAAGGCACCTAATTGTGACTCCATTACATACCACGTCCTCACATACTGGGGGATGATAAGGTTCCTGCTGTCCAGTAGGTTTTACCGTTTCTTCCTTTTTCCCCAACTTCATAGCAGCACATCCAGAAGGTTTCCTTGTACAAAATTTGGTGTCATGACCCTCTCTCTTACACCATTTGCAATAGTATCTATTTTGATAAAGGGGTTCTCTTTCCTCATATTTCCTGTCATTGAACTGTGAGATTTTATGTTTATTATCATTGCGTGGCCTATCAAAATTTTGCTTAAACTTGTTTCCCTGATCTTTATTATCAAATCTATTTTCGTTTTGTGGGGCCCTAAAACCTTTTTGCTGAACTTTTTTGCTAAGCCTAGATGGGCAGACGTATTATCGTACATCTAGGATTATTGACTACAGATGAAGATAGAGTGTTATCTAGCAGCACTAGATTATTTGATGTAACCAGCCTTATTGATTGCAGAATGTATAGAAGTCCAAGGAGGACATTTATTATGAATAACGAATTAATTCTGCTTCATAATTTTTCATCCTGGGTGAGCGAAGCTCACTGATGCGAGCCATTTTGGATCCCGCCTCTGCCTAAGCGGATCATCGTCGGAGAACAGAAAAGGTCCTATTATCTGATGATGGTACAGAGATCTATATATTATGGAAACCCACTACTGTGGTTTAAGATTGTTGCCATAAACATTTGCTGAATTTAAGGTTCTGACAGTTAACCATTGTTGATGATAATGTATCCACCTTAGCTGACTGTTGCGCACATATTCTTTTGTATGTGACGCACAGATTACTGTTGGTAGGCATGCAAATGCAAAGTGTAACTATTTGTCTGATGAATCAATGATTCTCGGTCTAAGGGACAGAACCCTGATTGTTCGATGTAGTATTCGGTTCTATGGGTTATCTGTTCTTGTGTCAATCTGGCGTATGAATACTAAATTTACGTCATTTTTCGTCTGGTATGGCCAGAAACAGATTGGTCTTGCTTAAAATGTTTATGGCCCGAATTTATATTTATTCCTTGACTATTTAAGGTGATTCGATCTTATATCTTTGTATCTTTGTATTTCTATGTCGGACTATTTTGTGAGCAGAACTCTGGGGTGAAAGGCTTTTCTGCGCATGCGTGGATTGGGTGTGTCGACAGAGAGAGAAGGCCGTCATGTCGTCGCTGCTATGGGCTGGTCGATTAGAAAGTTTTGTAGATGGATCTCTGTGAATTATTCTAGGAAGGAGATTGTTTCTCTGTATGACTGTATTATCAGAGATTATCCTAATGTCCATTATTAACGCCTAGGAATGGCATGCGTTATTCGCTTGTATGTGTTTTCCTAAAGCCAGGTAAAACCATACCCTTTTTTGCTGCACCTTTTTTGCTAAGCCTAGCTGAGAGACGTATTATCGTGCATCTAGGATTATTGATTACATATGAACATGACATGTTATCTAGCAGCACTAGATTATTTGATGTAACCAGCCTTATTGATAGCAGAAATGTATAGAAGCCCAATGAGGACATTTACGTATGTATAATGAAGTAATTCTGCTTCATAACTTCTCATCCTGAGTGAGCGAAGCTCACGGAGGAGAGCCATCTTGGATTCCCGCCATTGTAAGCGGATCATTGTCGGAGAACAGAGAAGATCTTATTATCTGATGATGGTACAGAGATCTACATATTATGAAAACCCACTACTGTGGTTTAACATTGTTGCTATAAACATTTGATGAATGTACGGCTTAAGAAACTTATCCAAGAGAATGTTCTGTCAGTGAACCATTGTTGACGTTTATGTATCCACCTTTACTGACGCGATTAGTCAGTTGGAGCATGAGACGATAGACAACCAGAATATTGAGTGCTTGTCTACTATCGTTCCATTATATTTATCACTACATGAATATACATCTGATATTGTCACCCATTTTTCAAGTATACGATGATTTGTGTGCCAACCTGTTCAAATGACTGTACTCGTGATGTCGAAGTGTACGTCCATTATTAAATGTATGAAACGACGCCAGTAGTCGGCCCTTTTTTGACTTCTGCTTATGATTGAGTGAGTGACTTGTCAACTCAACAGAACTATAAACACATTCGCGTACTTTACATCTACATTCTCACTCGATGTCAGCACTGTGTCGGAACGAGTTGACCTTCCATCTACGTGTCCAGTATGACCCTATGAAAGCAGGAACATCACAACAAAGAAATGCCTTTATCAATGTGATGGCCTCAAAAGCTACTTATCAATGTGGTAGGCCATATTTCTTGGTCTAACCTGCACAGTGGACATTGCCAGAAGTCAGCTACTGATACCAGATCGTTTCTTGTGGCCTCATACGACACACATATACACCAGCAGCACAAGTTTACAGTCGATGTCAGCTAGTCAGCAGTTTTGTTACGTGACCTGTCCTGTCAAAGCAGAGGCAGTAACTAGGTCAGCGCTTGTTGACATTTGTGTTAGAACAGACACCAGGGCACAGCAGGGTATTAACTGTGTTAGCGAGAAGTGCATATATTTCAACAATCGATCTTCTGGTGTGCTGCTCAAAATTGAACTTTGTAATAGTTTAGGCCAGACTTAATTATTTATTAAAGTGGCAATTCATTATTTAATGGTAATGAGAAACTGTACCATTAATTCTGAAACCGAGCCTTCTTTACAACACATCATATTGTCATGCTATTTCTTCTTTAAGTATTTATGATTACATTATATGACATATATATATTTATGTTTAAGTGTTACATGTTATAGTGTTGTGTATATGTTGTGGTCGGTTGGGTAAGGTGGCTGATATAAGGTTTCCCACGTAATAGAAGGCTTATATTAGTGTTCTATAGGCGCGAATTTTCTTAATTGGAAATTTGCTAGCGACAATTTGTTGCTATTGTTTTTAGTTGTGACGACGTGTTTTTTTCTTCGTTGTTTTTGTACTATTTTTTTCTGTTCTTTAGTTTTGTTTTGATTTGTTTGTATTTGTAGGTCTACCCTTTCCTTTTATTTAGTTCTATACAACTTTATATTTATACACTGTGACGTCATTTGTGTTGTTTATTTCCTCGCGGTTGTCATCACAGGTTCTGTGATTATTTTCTTCAGTTTTCCTTTTTAACTTATTTGATTTCTGCGAATGTTTCCATGTTATTTTTTTATTGTCCCTTGTTTATGTTGTTGGTTGACATACGCTAGATAAGGTATATTTGGTCATACACTACAAGCTGTGCAGTACACTTGTAGTATAGAATAAACTTGTAGTTTGTTACTATTATTATTATTATTATACAAGTGAGTATACAAGACCTTATTAAAGGCTTGTCTCCCACAGAGATTGGGATAAAGGGAGCTGATTATTCAAGTTTATTAAAACGTGCTCTCATTTATGGTGGAATAAATTTCATTGACTTTTTCAGGTAACTAGTCACATATTGTTAAACATTATGTCGACTTTAGATTACTTTATTGAGATAGGGAAATCCCTAGGCAAGTCTGGTAAAGAAATGGAAGAATACTCGTCTGCACAATGGGCCATGGCATTGAAGTCAGAAGAAAATAAACAAAAAGAGGAAAATAAATTGAAAGCAGAAGCTGAACAAAAGAAAATAGATGCTGAGAATTTAAGGTTGCAAATTCAAGCAGAGGAAAGAAAACTTCAAGCGGAGGAAAGAAAACTTCAGGCTGAAGAAAAAAGATTAGATAGAGAAGCTGAAGGAAAAAAGACTTGACGCTGAAGAAAAAAGATTACAAAGAGAAGCTGATGCTGAAAATAAAATATTAGAAGGTGATGCTCAAGAAAAAAGATTACAAAGAGAAGCTGAAGCCGAGGAGAGAAAGGCAAAAAGGGAACATGAGGAAAAACTATTAGCATTTGAGTTAGAAAAATTGAAATTGACAAACATGGGTAATGTTAATCAGTCATCTGGTGGTATTGGTAAACCTTTTATTTACAAGATTAAGCTACCAGCATTTAATCCATCCAATGACGATATAACAGTTTGGCTAGATAGGTTTGAACGTTCTTGTCGAAATCATAATGTGGATAGATCACAATATGCTAATCAGTTATCAGAGATACTGAAAGGTGACTGTTACGCACAGATATTTTTTCTAAAGACATTGTATAATCATTTTTCTAAAGACATTGTATAATCATTTTTCTAAAGACATTGTATAATTAGCTTGTCTGAATTGTACACTTTAATATTTGCGGTCAAAGCTAGATAACTCTAGTTTGACTGAACTTACCATTATCAATGACGGTTACCTTCCCTTGTGACGGGACACGTCGTTCCATATTTTTTTTAACGATGTGTGACCATTCTTCTTATATGGTAGTATCGGTCAACTGTTTCTTGGTATGATTGAAACTAGTGTTGAGGTCTTGATTTCGGTCCATATAAGGCTCGATTTTATTGCAAATCTGGATCTGGAATGTTCCTTATATCGTCTCGTTTGATTCTTGCTCAGTTGTATGCATTCTGCGCATGTCCGGACGTCAAGTGCGTCTTGGAAGCTTTCTTGTCTGGGAGTTGATAGAAAGTTGTGAAGCAGGTAGGGCACTTCTGCGTCTCTGTGATTCTCGTTAGGGATTTAGGAGCCTTATTGTGAGTTAGTTAGCTTACAAGGTCCTTCCCTCGATTATTCAAAACGCCAGGAGGCGTGTGTTTTGTGGTGTTGATTTCGAAACAAGGTGATACCTCATTTACGTATCGAAATCTGTAATGTAACTTTATGTTTGACAATGGTCGATTCCTGCTCACGTATGCATTACAGTAATCGAGGTCCTTCGACGAGAAGTCACGCCCCAGGTATCTTCATACTTGAGATTTATATGTATACGGGTTATACCTAGCCCGAAGAACAGTTCTATGTTCTACGAACGTCGCTGTGTCAGCGATTGCCCCTATGTCGAGATTAGACTTAGGAATGTTATAAAGGTCAACTTGACCTGTACTCCATGTATGTCATTCTCGTGTGAACAGTAATGGACCTATTTTGTACATCAGATCTTCCAGTATATCAGAGAGGAGTATTGATATTTATGAATATTTATGAGATGAAGCTGAGGCTATCGTCAGCTAGGATTATCTGTATCAACTTGGAGAATGTATGCAGATCTATGAATTCAACTTTAGTACGCTGAATAAATTGAACTATTGATGTATATGACTTTGTAACGTACCTGTCATTTGTGGCGTCCAAATAAATGATGAAACGTCCAAGCAGTTCACCTTTTGTTATGACTTCACATGTCATACGTCATATGCTGTAAATCTGAACTACCTCACTAATATATACACAGCAACAACAACAAAAAACCAGATAAGACACCCTACATCATTTTCAACTATAATATACCCGGTGTCGACAGAGCTGGCATCTCTACCTTATCAGTGACACTCTGACTAGTTTAAGCTTGATAGAAGAGGCTGGGCTGACGAGGATAATTATGATGTTATCAGAGCAGCCTTACTAAAAGAAATATCAATTGACAGAGGAAGGTTACCGTCTTTTATTTAAGAGAATGGTACCTAAAACAGGGGTAGAATTCTCAGAATTCATTGCAAGGACACGTCTTTCATTTAATCGTTGGATTGAGCTGTCCAAAACTGAAAAAACATATGAAGCCCTTATGGTCTTGTTGCTCAGAGACAAGATTATGTCAAGTGTAAA
Organism: Oreohelix idahoensis; assembly: GCA_024509875.1. Lineage (NCBI taxonomy): Eukaryota > Metazoa > Mollusca > Gastropoda > Stylommatophora > Oreohelicidae > Oreohelix > Oreohelix idahoensis. Next base: position 178,687 of record JAMPIV010019216.1, read on the forward strand.
TAAACCATTCCTTGAATTCCTACATGAGCGTAAACCCAAGAGACTAAAAGAAATGGAACAATATTGTACCCAATACGTCACTGCACATCCGGACGTAACTATTAGCAACGCTAAGGTTAAGGAAAGTATGCCAGTTGCTTCAGCAACACCATACAACCCTAATTACTCACACAAGTTTCAAGGACCACAAAACAGGTTTGATAGAAAGAGTAACTCGAATAATTATCAAAATCAAGGTAATCAATCATTTCAAGGTTCTTCTTCGAAGAACTGGAGACGAGCTGACAGCCCTCGATACAGGGGTTACCATAATTATAGGAATTTCCGCAGAGGAAGTCATTATAGGAACTATCCAAGTCATCCGTCATGGAGACAACAAGACCATAATTACAGAGATACTCGTTATAATAAACATAATGATTGTAACCATTAGAACTATGACTCAAACCCAAATAGGGGTTACAATAGAGGAAACAATAATAATTGGAAAGGCAAAAATAAGCGAGGTAGATCGCAATACAAGGGACACAAATCACATTATCAGGCAAACTCTGCACAGCATGAGTCCCATGAAGCCTGTGATCAGACTAATGATAATAAAAACTCTAATAATATGGCATGTTCTGCTTTTGATTTTGGGAGAGCATCTCAATGCCCCCAATGCAAAACATTATTCGAACCAACGGCGGTGTCTACTTTAAGTTGTGGTCACCCTCTCCCTGCTCTTCCTGCGTCAGTCACGCATGGTGGAAGAGGATCTCTTGAGGTACATAAAGGTCTAGTAAATGATAGCCCAGTCTCAATTCTTTTTGATTCTGGATGTACCACCATTGGTGTTAGGCAGTCACTCGTAGATCCTTCCCGTGCCACAAGCAAAGTAGTCAAATGTGTAACATTTGGCGGCACCTTAGAGAAGTACTCTACTGCGATCATCAGCATTGCTACTACTTTCTTTACGGGAGATGGGCACGCATGTCTCCTGCCGAATCCGATCGCTGATCTTATCATCGGTCGTATTCACGGAGTCAAAGAATGCACTCCGCAACAAATTGCTGCTTGGGAAGAACAAAATATGCAAACTGCTAATGCAGTAGTCACAAGAGCACAAGCTCTCAATATGCCTCAAACTTCATCTACTGAAGATACTGAAGTGCATAACCAAGATGATCCCTTGGTAATTTCTCGTGACACATTTATAAAACAGCAAGAAGATGATCCCACTCTAAAGAAATTCTTCACTCTTGCAACAAAAGGTGATCCAAATAAAGATACAAATCGAAAATCTTGGATTACAATGAAGAATGGCGTACTTGTGCGTATGGTCCAAGACTCTACTACGTCAATGCATTCTCAAATTCTTGGGAACAAGAATCTGAGAGTTAAGGTTTTGCAGCACGCTCATGACTCTCAGTGTGCTGGACATATGGGTTTTTCCCGTACTAAGTCAAGAGTTCTTGCGGCTTTCTTTTGGCCTTTCGTAAACAAAGACATACGGATTTATTGCCGATCTTGAAAGGTATGTCAAGAAGTCAAATCCAAAGGTCCACGCCATGCTGCACCTATTCAGGCTGCAGATATTCCTATTTCGGCCGTTTCAGAAAATGGCAATAGACATTGGTCCGTTTAAGATCAAATCTGCCAGAGGACATCAGTTTATCTTAACGTGTGTTGACATGTGTACACGTTGGCCAGAGGCTATACCTCTGAAGAGCATTTCCATTGCCGATATTGCAGACGCTCTTTGGCTTATATTTTCTCGTCTGGGATTCCCCGGAGAAATATTATCAGATCATGGCACCCAATTGATATCGGATACCATGTCTCAAGTGATGTCTACTCTGAAGATAGATAGATCATTGAGTAGTATCTATCCTCCTATGTCTAATGGGATGGTGGAACGTCTAAACAGAACACTCAAAAACTTACTAGGGAAGATAACTGAGGATCATCCTCAAGATTGGGATAGGGTTTTGCCCGCGGAACTCTTTGCGTATAGAGAGGTCCCCAATGAACATACAGGATTTTCTTCCTTTGAACTTCTCTTCGGCGCGCGACCGCGCGGCCCTATGTCTTTGCTTCATGATCTTATAACAGCTGATAATATTGATGATGACACAAAATCTTCTTATGAATATGTCATCGCGCTTAGACACAAGATTATCGAAGCATGCAGATTAGCAACTTCTTCTTCTGAATTTGCTAAACAGAAGGCAAGGCAATTTGCCAATAAGAAGAGAACCTTACGACAACTTTGTCCTGGGGACAAAGCATATATTCTGCTACCTTGTAGGGAAAACAGACCTCTTATCTCATGGAAAGGTCCGTTCGATATAATCTCGAAAATTTCCGATGTTGACTATATTGTCGATATTGATGGGAAACATAAAACCTTCCACATCAATATGCTTACAGAATTCCATGAACGTCCTGAGTATTTGCTGCCTATTTTCCAGGCAACGGACGATTCCCCAGTACCACATGGTCATTTCTCATCCTTGTCAGTAATACCGGATGAAGAAACAAGTTTCTCGGATGTAAATCTCCCTCTTCTAGTGATTCCACTTCATTCTAGTAAATCATGGGAAAACGTTACTGTTTCTCCTAACTTATCTCTAGAGGAACAGCGACAAGTTTCTTCTATGTTACAAATATTTCAGGATGTCCTTACTGACACTCCTGGACACACCAATGTCATTGAACATGACATTATTCTAACTGACCATAATCCTATTAGGGTCAGACCATATCCTATACCTTTACATTTTCAGACACAAGTCGAGAAAGAGTTGGATGAGATGATAGAATTAAAAATAGTCGAACCATCCAGTTCTGCATATTCTTTGCCGATGGTTATTGTTCGGAAAAAAGACAATAACATACGTCTTTATGTTGATTATCGCAAATTGAATCAGGTGACGAAGTTCGATGCTGAACCTATCCTTTTACTAGAAGAGCTACTTACTAGGCTTTCTAAATCTCATTTCTTCATTAAACTTGATTTGTCAAAAGGATATTGGCAAGTCCCATTAAGTGAACGAGCCAAACCTCTTATTGCTTTTTCTACACCTAGGGGTTTGTTTCAATGGAATTTCATGCCTTTCGGTCTTATGAATGCCCCGGCTACATTCGTACGCATGATTCGACGAATCCTATCTCATCGGTCAGATGTCATTGCGTACTTAGACGACATCTGTCTTTTCAGTGATACTTGGGAAGATCACTATTTGGGATTAGGTTAATTACTGTCTACCTTACGCGAGCACAAGTTGACAGCGAAACCCTCTAAAGCATGTATTGGTTTTAGCGAAATTTCTTTCCTAGGTCACCGTGTCGGCCATGGTTTCCTAAAGACAGAGGACCATAATACCAGTAAAATACTTAACATCTCTATTCCTAAGACTAAAAAGCAAGTGAGAAGTCTATTAGGTCTTATACAATTTTATGGACGATTCATTCAGAATCTATCCTCTATCAGGGCACCGCTTTCTTCGTTACTAAAGAAAGGGTCTCCTAATTGTGTCCACTGGTCTCAGGAATGCCAATCCTCTTTGGATAAGATTAAAAATTTGTTTTCAACACCACCTATCTTAATGTTACCAACTACAGATAAGACATTTGTTCTTCGTAGTGACGCTTCATCCACTGGGATTGGAGCGGCACTAATGCAAGAGTACTCTGAAACTCTGCATCCTGTAATGTATATCTCACGAAAACTTAATGCGGCAGAGAGGAATTACTCGGTTTTAGACCGTGAACTTTTGGCGATGGTTTGGTCAATTCTCAAACTTCAAAGATTCCTTCTTGGCGCGCATTTCATAGTGGAAACTGACCAGAAAGCTCTTACAGCTATTCAAAGTAAAAACGTGAAGAGCTCGAGATCAACTCGATAGCCATTGCTCTTCAACCTTTTCATTTCTCGGTGCGAGCTATCCGTGGTTCAGACAATGTGATGGCAGACATTCTGTCTAGATGCCCACATGATTCCACCTAACTGTTAAATCTTGGACTTTCTAATATGTCTAGCTTTACAACAGTAATTTTTTCTATATCAAAATATGTACACATTTGTAATATATGATATGGTGAGTGTATAAACACCATGCGGGTCACTAATGTATATTCGCCGCTACTCTTTTGATGATTTTTCTTTTGTCAATCATGAACTTATGGTACTTAATATGAAATTGTAATTGAAATTATTGTATACATTGTGTCATTGCCAGTATTGTTGTATGCGTTGGTGACACCTCCCTGGAAATGTTTATACTTAGAGAAATAGTTTCTCTGAGATGTTGAGATATATTCTCACCGGTCGATCTATACTTCGACTTTGCCTTAATTTGGCGTTATAAATTGGTGATATTCCTCTTCTGCGCATTATGCATGCGTCGTGAGCCTATTGAATGTTGCTCTCAAATGAAAAAAAATGATTTTCATTTTTTCCCCGGGGGGTGTGGTAGTCTGTTGCGCACATATTCTTTTGTATGTGACGCACAGATTACGGTTGGTAGGCATGCAAATGCAAAGTGTAACTATTTGTCTGATGAATCAATGATTCTCGGTCTAAGGGACAGAACCCTGATTGTTCGATTTAGTATTCGGTTCTATGGGTTATCTGTTCTTGTGTCAATCTGGCGTATGAATACTAGATTTAAAATGTTTATGGCCCGAATTTATATTTATTCCTTGACTATTTAAGGTGATTCGGTCTTATATCTTTGTATCTCTGCATTTCTATGTCGGACTTTTTTGTGAGCAGAACTCTGGGGTGAAAGGCTTTTCTGCGCATGCGTGGATTGGGTGTGTCGACAGAGAGAGAAGGCCGTCATGTTGTCGTTGCTATGGGCTGGTCGATTAGAAAGTTTTGTAGATGGATCTCTGTGAATTATTCTAGGAAGGAGATTGTTTCTCTGTATGACTGTATTATCAGAGATTCTCCTAATGTCCTTTATTAACGCCTAGGAATGGCGTGCGTTATTCGCTTGTATGTGTTTTCCTAAAGCCAGGTAAAACCATACCCTTTTTTTGCTGCACCTTTTTTGCTAAGCCTAGCTGAGAGACGTATTATCGTGCATCTAGGATTGTTGATTACAGTTGAACATGACATGTTATCTAGCAGCACTAGATTATTTGATGTAACCAGCCTTATTGATAGCAGAAATGTATAGAAGCCCAATGAGGACATTTACGTATGTATAATGAAGTAATTCTGCTTCATAACTTCTTATCCTGAGTGAGCGAAGCTCACGGAGGAGAGCCATCTTGGATTCCCGCCATTGTAAGCGGATCATTGTCGGAGAACAGAGAAGATCTTATTATCTGATGATGGTACAGAGATCTACATATTATGAAAACCCACTACTGTGGTTTAACATTGTTGCTATAAACATTTGATAAATGTACGGCTTAAGAAACTTAGCCAAGAGAAGGTTCTGTCAGTGAACCATTGTTGATGTTTATGTATCCACCTTTACTGACGCGATTAGTCAGTTGGAGGATGAGACGATAGACAACCAGAATATTGAGTGCTTGTCTACTATCGTTCCATTATATTTATCACTACATGAATATACATCTGATATTGTCACCCATTTTTCAAGTATACGATGATGTGTGTTCCAACCTGTTCAAATGACTGTACTCGTGATGTCGAAGTGTACGACCATTATTAAATGTATGAAACGACGCCAGTAGTCTGCCCTTTATTGACTTCTGCTTATGATTGAGTGAGTGACTTGTTAACTCAACAGAACTATACACACATTCGCGTACTTTACATCTACATTCTCACTCGATGTCAGCACTGTGTCGGAACGAGTTGACCTTCCATCGACGTGTCCAGTATGACCCTATGAAAGCAGGAACATCACAACAAAGAAATGCCTTTATCAATGGGATGGCCTCAAAAGCTACTTATCACTGACGCGATTAGTCAGTTGAGGAATAAGACGATAGACAAATCAGAGTGTTATGTGTTTGCCTACTATCGTTTCATTGTATCCAGATGCGATACAAATGCCAGTTTGATGTTGTCACCTATTTATCAAATGTACGAGGATTTTTTGCCAACCTGTTCAAGTGACTGTAATCGTGATGTCGAAGTGTACGCCCAACTAAATTATGGGAAACGTTACTAGCTGTTCCTTTATTGACTCATCATCGTAAATCTGTGTTACATTGCTGTAACTTGTACTGTGGTCCGGTGTGGACATCCATCTACCCTGCACACCTAATGTCAACACACCACCCACGCAAACCAGACCAGAGACATTCTGCCTCTTCATCTCCTTCACCATCTGTCGGTGTCTACCTTGGTTCGGGTGTCCGAAGATAGGGTGAACAGTATTACAACAACACAGAAGTAAAACAACACCTTATTATCTTTGGTGGCCAAATGCTGGTTTGGTCTGGCACCAGCACATTCGGGGTCCCTTACCCATTCGACATTCAACAGACATCAACATTCAAGCCGTGAAGTACCCTCATCACCATCTACAACGAGATATAGCAAGTTGGCTATATTTGCAAACTACCCGGCATTGCCCGAAATGTTGCAGTCTTTGGAGAAGGTCAAGTACACATCAAATTTTCAAATATATATTTAACTTTTTGGCAACAAGGACAGTGCAGTCGAATCGAGAAGTCCTACTTATTACATATCAACGGTGGATCTTCTTACACTGCTCTGTATTGAACATTGTAATAGTTTAGGCCAAGAATTTGTTATTCATTAAAGGAGCAATTCATTAGTTAATTGGTAATTAGAAACTATACCATTATGCCGTAAAACTGAACCTCCTTTGCAACACATATTATTCACATGCTATTTGATTACATTATATGAAACACATATATATATATATATATATATATATATATATATATATATATATATATATATATATATATATATATATATATTTATGTTTAAGTGTTCACATGTTATAGTGTTGTGTGTATGTCAGTGGGCGGTTGGGTAAGGTGACTAATATAAGATTTCCCACGTCATAGAGGGCTTATATTAGTGTTCTATAGGCGCAAATTTTCATATTGGAAATTTGCTAGCGACATTTTGTTGCTATTGTTGTTAGTTGTGACGACGTGTTTTTTTTCTTCGTTGTTTTTGTAATATTTTTCTGTTCTTTAGTTTTGTTATGATTTGTTTGTACTTGTAGGTCTACCCTTTCCTTTTATTTAGTTATATACACACTTTATATCTATAAACTGTGACGTCATTTGTGTTATTTTCCCCTCGCAGTTATCATCACAGGTTCTGTGATTATTTTCTGTGGTTTTCCTATGTGTTTTATTTGATTTCTGCGAATGTTTCCATGTTGTCTTTTACAATTGTCCTTTGTTTATGTTGTTGGTTGACATACGCTATATGAGGTATATTTGATCATACACTACTAGCTGTGTAGGGCACTTTTGGTATAGAATAAACTGGTAGTTTATTACTATTATTATTATTATTATACAAGTGAGTATACAAGACCTTATTAAAGGCTTGTCTCCCACAGAGATTGGGATAAAGGGAGCTGGTTAGTCAAGTTTATTAAAACTTGCTCTCATTTACTTTGAAATAAATTTTATTCACTTTTTCAGGTAACTAGTCACATATTGTTAGACATTATGTCGACTTTAGATTACTTTGTCACGCAAGGGAAAGCCCTTGGGATGACTGGAGATAAATTGGAAGAATTTGTAATGGGCGAATATGACAAGGTTAAGGAGGCTGGAAAAAAAAAGTTAGACAGAGAATCAAAGAGATTAGACAGAGAAGCTGAGGCTGAACAAAATAGATTAGACAGGGAAATTGAAGAATTTCAGGAGAGAAAACTTCAGCTGCAGAGAGAACATGAAGATCTACTCTTAGCTGTGAAACTGGAAAAAACGATAAATGAGCTTCAAAGTGATCAGGAAGCTCTGACTGACGGGTTATCAGCAATGAATTCTGAAAATACAATATTAAAGGATAAAATGATGATGTTGATAGAAGATAATAAGAAAGTATATGACTCTTCTCTTAGAAGAAACAGTTAGAGGATGAGATAACCTCATTAAAACAATTGATGGATAATCAATATTGTAAAGAAAATGCTTGCACCGGGGACTTTAAACAAGTCAGAATGGACAATGAGAAATTAAAGATTCAGATTCAGTCACTACAACTGAAGTTAACACAGTTAAGAGCGAATAAGGTAAAGGATGAGAAAGTTGATGAGCTTATGACTACTCATCATAGTGCTATGGAAGCACTCAAACTTGAACTTGTTCAAGAGAAAGCTAAGGTCTTAGAAAATACGTCTCAGACAACAAAGTTGAGAAAAGATCTTAAAGATAGTATGGCTAAAGAGAAGACTCTTATTTCTCAGTTACAAGACATAGGGTTGGATTATGACAGAAAAATTAAAACCAACGAAAGAATATACAAAGCTGTTACTAGAGAGAAAACTGTGGCAGAGGTGGAAGTTACAAAACTTCGTAAAAGAGCTGACAGTTTATTAGATATTGTTTTGTACAATAACATGTTATCTACTACTAAGGTGGATAGACTGAAACATAAACATGAGTGTCAACATGTTACGAATGCAAAGAGCCAGCGACAGACACTCGATGCTAATAGTAACACTAAGCAATATGTAAACAAATCTTTTCGTGGAAAATATGGTTTCACACGAAATAACGAGAAATAATGGGAGTTGGCGTCAGGCCAACAAAGGTAAATCAAGTTTAGATCACGGTGAGGACTTTGATACGTGTCATGATAAGATTCCTCACGGAAACCGTGCATCGAATTGTCAGATTCCTGATCAGTTGATAAAAGAAAACAAAACTGTTAGTACCCATCGTACTCAGCTCAGACAGTACGATGTACCTGTTAAGCACAGTGACACAGAAAAAATAAAAGCAATTTTGCTAAGAGAGATAATCGTGATTGTGGACATTACCAAACGCGTCCATATGATAATAGTTCTTCTTCAAAGAACTGGAGGCAAGTTAATTGTCCTCAACATTATGGTTCTAGTGACTATAAGAGCTTTCATAAAAGTTATCAACATTGTAATGATTGTTCTCCAGGACAACAAAAACCATCAAATAGATATTTGGCTCAGAACAGAAATAACAATTATAACTATGTTAACTGGAGTTCAAATAAGAGCAATGGGCTCAACAAAGATAAGAATTTTGATAGATCTCATTGTGATTGTAGATCTGAACATGATTCCACCTAACTGTTAAATCTTGGACTTTTTAATGTGTCTAACTTTACAACAGTTCTTTTTTCTATACCAAAATATGTACACATTTGTAATATATGATATAGTGATTGTATAAACATTTAGCGGTTCACTAATTTTTATTCACCGCTAGTCCTTTGATGATTTGTCTTTCTGTCAATCATGAACTTATAGTACTTAATATGGAATTGTGATTGAAATTATTGTATGCATTGTGTCATTGCCAGTATTGTAGTATGCGTTGGTGACGCCTCCCTGGAAATATTTATACTTAGAGAAATACTTTCTCTGGGATGTTGAGATATATTCTCACCTGTCGATCTATATTTCGACTTTGCCTCAATTTGGCGTGATAAATTGCTGATATTTCTCATCTGCGCATTATTCGTGCGTTGTGAGCATATTATATGTTGCTCTCAGATGAAAAAAAAATGATTTTCATTTTTTTTCCGGGGGGTGTGGTAGTCTGTTGCGCACATATTCTTTTGTGTGGTAGTCTGTGACGCACAGATTACTGTTGGTAGGCATACAAATGTAAAGTATAACCAGGGCCGGATTAAGCTAGTGCGGGGCCTGTAGCATATGTTAAGAAAGGGGCCCTATATTTAAAACAAAACCAATAAAACAACACAAACATATTTGAACACATACATTTTTAATTTGCATAGTAATTATCATTATCAATTAATTCGTGCTTGTAATCCTATAAACTTGCCACTCATGTTGCTGGCGTTGTCATAACTTTGACCACGGCAGTCTTTAATATCAATGTCATTTGCCTTTAAAAAATTAAGTAGACTTTTAGTAAGCTGTTCAGCACTATGACCTTCCATATCCAAAAATGTCACAAATCTTTCAACTGGTCCAGACGGCAAAAGAGAGCTGTCACAGTGACTGTTAATTTATTTTACCATTCCGTTCCATATGTTATTACTTTTTAATGTTCGGGTTTCCTTGACATTTTGTATTTTCATATTCTACCTGCAATTTCCCCCTTTGCAGACATACCCCGCGCTTTGTTTACGTTCTGGCCTTCAACAGTCAGATAACGTTACATCAGCGCACCTGGTGTTCGTTTGACCAGAGAAACATTTCTGCTAGCGGGTGGTACCCTTTGAGGCCTGGGTAACCGTTTCATCTTCGAAACAAGGGGGAGATAACAATCGCGGTCAGTCTCTGGGTTTTGCCCCTTAGACGAGTTAGAGCTCTCATAATAATATGCATTTCTCTACCTGAAGGAACTTTCTTGCGGTTGTTGACTTCTGATGTCTCTAGAATAACCTTTGTCTTACTCTTTATTACGCATTACGCCGATACATCTGTAGAATCAGGTCATGCAGGTTTCCTGGGTGGCGTTGTATGTAAACTATAAATCTGGTTAGTCTTAATAGACTAACACACTCGTGAATATTTTCCTGGCCCGAGATGGACCATCATGAGATAAGGCAGACTTTAACACAGAACTAAATGTTAAGGCCTATTTCTAGTCATTTTTTCGGGTTGAGTTGACATGTCTTATTAATATACAAATATTCATGTTAGCTTTTTATATATCTGATAGGAATGTGACTTACTTCATTTTTGAGGATTTCTCCCGGTAAATTTAATTCAGTGATAATGTAGCGCTGTCTACGGCCTTAGTTAAGTGGTGCTTAAACTGTTACGGTTTATAATGGGAAATGATAAACTTACAATAACAGATACTAGGCGTAGAATAAGTTCATACAATGCTTACCATTGGGTTAAGAGTCAGCAAAATTAACTGTCATTTCTGCAAGATAAGGTCAGAGGTGTGGATCATTCACTTAACACTGAATTATAGGAGAAAGTCACTTAATCCTTTTTGATAGATATTTCTAGTGGCAAGGGAGAATCATTTTATGCTTACTTGTGTGGCTAGGCACTAGTCTATAACTTTCACAGAAAGCAGTCACCAGGCATAGATATAATTATATCTTATGATTCAGCCACAGCTGTATTATTATAGCAGGATCATTGCAGTTTTCTATGTATTCATTTGTGGGATCATATTTTCCCCCCAAGAGGCATATGATTTAATGTTGTAATGTCACATGCTGTAATCTGTTTATGTAAATTCATTTAAATGTTGTAAGATGATAGCATAACCATTTAACTGTAACTACAAGGTTAGGTTTCCTGTATGTTTAGTGGGAAGAAGAGGAGTAGATTTTGCTGACAGGTACCTGGGTGTACAAAAAATATTAAGCCTATGCAGGCGCATGCGGATAATTGATAGAGTGGAAGGTGCGAAGCATAACCATGTTATATAACATTAGTGTGATTTTGTTGTTGCTTGATGTAAAGGGTGTTTTTTTGGGTCTCAGTTTCAGGGATACCGAATTGCTAGAGTCAAGTCTAAAGTCAGGCGAAGAATGTCACATTCTCTTCGTTCTAGAGGGATTCTGAATACAGCTAGCAATCACGAGTCGTCAAACCCCCTACCTGATCCAAAACTCGTCTTTTGTCAACGCCATTTCCCTCTCACGGAAGTTAAGCTCACGTAGTGTAACGAGCCAACGCTCAATCTGAAGTCATCGGTTGCAGTAGTAGTCTCCTACTCGCCTATTGAGCGCCAGTCAGAGCATGGCGGCTTCCAGCATATCAATCAGCTCAGGGTCTATAGCAGAATTTCAATCACCAGCCTTTGTGTGCCTAAACGGGGCACTCAGTCAACCACAGTCAAACCAGCCTAAGCCGGATTTAATGCCAAGCAAGCAATAGCGCCGGATAAGAGCGCCTGGGACTCTTTGTCCTCAAGTAACTTCGTCTGGTGTATTTCTGGGTTATGAAGAACCTCACACTTAGGAGCGGCCAGCCAAAGATAGACAGAGTTCCAGCCCCCATCACGCAATTAGGGGTCACCAACGTTTAGCACCACCGAGGAAAGTTTTGTAGGCTTATTTCCTCACCTTGAAGGATCTACATCTAAGACACTTTTCTGGAGCTAGCGCCTTTGGTCCCACGAAAGCGGACAGGCTGTCGCTCAGTTTGTTTATTTGGTCAGCAGGAGATATAGACAGAGTTCCAGTCCCCCTCGCGCAATTAGGGGCACCAACGTTTAGCGCCTACATTGGATTTACAGGTTAATTCCATCACCCATGGACTATATATTTACGTAAAGACATTGGAGCTATTTCATTTGGTCCCACGAAAGCGGACAGACTGACACTCAGCCTATTCATTTGGTAAACCGGAGATAAATACAGAGTTCCAGCCCCCCTCACGCAATTAAGGGTCCCCAAAGTTAGCGCCTTCATTGTATTTACAGGTCAATTCCATCACCCATGGAGTATATATTTACGTAAAGACATTGGAGCTATTACATTTGGTACCACGAAAGCGGGCGAACTGTCCCTCGGTTTATTTATTTCTCCGTGTTCTGCAGGTTTTAAGATTGGTTGTGTGTGTGTGTTGTTGGTGTATTTGGCATATTTTGATTATTGATAAAATTTTATGTTGTTGTGATGAGATGCATTATTTTCATGCTTTTCTTCTTTAATAAAGTTTACACATTTATTAATGCGCTGTTCACGACCCTTCCATCCATAATTAAATTGTTTCAAGCACTTTACTATAATCTCTATTTTGATAAGAGAAAAGAGTGAGAGCAGGAGGTGCTTAGACAGTATAAGTGAGTTGAGGGCTTGGAGAGAGTGATAACTTTAATAAATCTTCTCCAGGTTTGTCTCAAGTCCATCTCCTATTACACTTTATCTATGTGTAATCTATAACTCTGTCAGTCTACTATCCCAAGGGTACCCAATAATTTCATCACTGCCATGAAATGAAAGGCCTCGTTCTGCTAAAAACTTCACAACTTCAATTATTCGCTCTAGAAGTTTGTGCCAATACTTTTCTTGAATGTCTATTTGTTTCACAAGATGGGAATTGACACGTTCACTTTTGTTTTTACGCATCAACAGTGAAATTAAAGCTTGTCTATGTGAGGAGCTTTCTTCATGTCGACGCAATAGATTGCTTGCATTTTTCCAGTCATTAAACCCTTCCACAGTAAACTTTGATGAACATTCTGAACTCATAAGCTTGCATGGGAAATAGAATAGGCGCCCTTTACTTTCTGAATAGCATAACCATTTTCTTGCATGTTGCTTGTTTGTAAGTTTATGAATATGTGTAAAATAAGACTTCTGACAGTATCGAGTTTTCTTTTCAGTGTCATACAATCGCACGGATGAAAAGAAGACACTATCAACATGTTGACATTTTTCACTTCCCTTGGATATGCAATATTCACGCTCACAGTCATCTATATTGTTCGGCCAGTCACCAATGTCATTAGAGCACTTCTTCGTTTCACTTATACTTTCATATTCAGACTCATTGTATACTGGGTTTTGCTGTATGTTTTCTGCTGCACAGCCTGCACTAGTACTAGTTATTCCTGTACTTCCAGCTTCAGCGGTTAGAGTACCACCACCATGAACATCAAAATATTCTGTCAGCTTACGTGTTTTTGATATCACAAGTTGATCTCTTCTTTCTTTTTCTTCCTTCGCTTCACGTTTTTCACTTCCAGAAGCATAATTACATCCAATATCTCTGTGTCTACTGCTCATTTTTTGAGATTTCTAACCTTACAAATCAAGAAATTGTAATCAAAATCGAAAGAGAGTGCGAGGACGCCGTATACCTCAATTAAAACAGGAAGTTTCCCGTTTCCTAAATTCTAGTTTTTATTGTTAATGCAAATTCATTTCACAAAGAACGAAACAAAATTAGAGGGGCAGTCGCCTAGAGCCAAAAAAGTGGCTTCCGTCCAAACGTGACCAAATTTTCAACGCCACTTAAATGGCTTCCGTCCGCAAACAGTTAAGATTAAAGTAATGAAGAGTCACACTAAGTCACCCTCTTATGCTCTTTCTCTCACAATTTCGTGACACCAAATGAAAAGGCATTGAGACACAAGAACAGATAACCCATATAACCGAATACAACATCGACCAATCAGGGTTCTGTCCCTAGACTAAGAATTATTGATTCTCAACTAAATACTTTTCATCAGACAAATAGTTTTACTTTACATTTGTATGCCTACCAACAGTAATCTGTGCGTCACAGACTACCACACAAAAGAATCTGTGCGCAACATCTACATGCTTCTTTTTGGTGCCAGCTACATCTGCCTGGAATGCCTGATACCTCTCAGTGACATTAAGTAACTCCCCCAGCCTCTCTGCACCCTGTTCCATGAGAAACGTTCTCAAATCTGGAACCATGGACTCTCTCAATTGCTCAATAAGGATCATTTCTTTAAGATCTTGGGTTTTCCCCAGAGCAGTCCATTTTTCAAAGTAAGTCTCCAACCGTGCAGAGAACTGGTGATAATTCTCACCTGACAGTAACTTGGCATTTCTAAACTTTTTCCTGTAAAATTCACCATGCTTTTCGTATCTTAAGAATAGAGCCTGCTTTAACATGTCATAATTGTCTTGGTCATCCCTGCTCATTTTGGAAAAAACTTCATAAGCTGTTCCCCGAAGACATTGGGATAACTTCAAGCTCCATCTTTCTTTTTCTAACCCATAAGTTGTAGCTAATACCTCATACCTACTTAAATGTGATTCAATATCATCATCTCTATCAACAAAATAATCTAAGTGAAACCCCATAGCTGAGTTGGAGGCCCCCTGACTAGCAGTAGTATCAGAGGTAGAGGGGCTGTGACCATTTTCAGGAGCATGGCCTTGCAGTACTAACTCCCTCTGCAATCTTTTATCTTCTGCCTCTGCTTCCCTTTGCAGTCGTTTTTCTTCTGCTTCCCTTTCAGCAGCCAATTTCTTTTCTTCTGCTTCCCTTTGCAGTCGTTTTTCTTCTGCCTTTAAAGCCCTAGCCTCCTTCTCAGCCTCGATTTGTAAACGTTTTATTTCTGCCTCTCTATCTAACTCTAATTTCTTCAACTCTCTAGCATCTTCTAACTGCATTCTCCTCTCATCAGCTAACCTATGTTCTTCCCTAGCAATAAACTTATCACATTCTGAGGTGACATAGTCAATCAAAACCCTCCATGTTCATCTCTTTGGCAGTCTGCACAGCAGCAGAGCAAAACTTGGCCAAATCCGCCATCTGATAAATACTAAAATGTTCTAACTCAATTTCTAAAACAAGTACAACTTAATTAATTATTCCACGCTCTGACACTTCATCAATTCCCAAATCTTCGGCAATATTAATAATTGGGGATTCCCTGGGTAAATAGAAATGTTGTTATAGCTAAAACCCAGACCAGGACTCTAATATATGTAGTACTAGAAGTTCCAATCCCGGACAAGCTTACCAATATATGTAGCAAAGGTAATTTTTGCTGGGGAGGTTAAGATGTTATTCCTAACAAGAAAGATAGTTGTGTCTGTGTCAACTGTGTGAGGTCAAGCACATGTAGGTCCCTGACTCTAAAAAAGATGATGATGATGATGATAACGATATATATATATAGGGAACATAACGCTACCTCCCTAGATCTCACACAGTCCGTATTTTGATTCTAGTAGCTGGTGTATGTTGTCTCTAGTGTCTAGGGGTGAAATGAAGATGATGGTACATCAACACAATACACTTTAACTCACAATAAGAAAATAAATAAGACTGTGGTTAAAGTTTTCTTTTAAAATTGGAATGTTTTTTCTTTTTACAATTTAATCTGCCTGTCCCGCCATCTTAAGAACCAGTTTATTATAATGGAGTGTCAGATGTCCCAGCTGTTAACGTGTCACCTGGGATTCTTAGTATGACGATAATAAGTCAGGATGTCGTTGCAGATATAATAGATCAGCACCCACACACAGGCTCCTTCAGGCTATCAGCTGACAGCAACTTTTAAATGGAGACTTTTTCACTCACTCATCAGGTTTCCTGTCACCGGATGGTAACAGGAAATAAAAACTCTGCAATAAAAAGACACCCTGGCCTTTTCATATCTGATCACAACTTCTTATCCTTATGTATACATGAAGGTACGGGGTCAGCCTCGAGTGCATTCATGTGCACCAGCCCCTAATTATATGACTCACACCTTTCTGTGACCACACCTCAGGTCCCTATGGCAGATACGCCCCTGTACTTTTACCTAGTTTGCTTCAATACAATAACGTGGAGTAACCACATCTCCTTTTTATATGATTTTCTTTTTCTTTTCTAACTTATAAACGCTCTAGGCATGTTAAAGAGTGTTCATAGAACATTGGGGCTTCCTAACATCTTCCAATACAAAATAGTTAATACACAATCATAATAATATGCAACAGTCAAATACAGTTCAATGTGAGGACTCAATAATGTTTGCTCACGGCATGTCCTTCACTTTTTCCCATAGCAGTATCTAACTTGTGCAGTTTTAATCAAGCATGTAAATACATAAAGCATTCTTACCACTAGTTCAAAGAAATATGTCACAAATAACGTTGACTGGCAAAGAATATGGCCTCAGTTTTGCTCTGCCTCGCCCAGATTGTGAATTTAGTAGTTAATTTTACAATTTATCACATCTGCTGTCAACGTAGTTGTTTGTTTAAAATTTTGTAGTCAAATAGCCACGAGACCACTATGCCTCTTGCCAATATCTATTAGAGCCGACCAATGAAAGATGGTACTACTAAATAAATTTTGAATTTAGTTTGGAAAAACAAAACAAATTCCAAACAAACTATGTGCCTCGTAGTCCATTGGTAAGTCTGCATTAGTTATGCCAATAGAAAAAGATGTTTCGTTTTAGTTAACACTTTCCTATCCCCCCCCCCCCTTTTACTCCTATACTCTTATACCAACCAATAGGATTTGAATTACTCCGATGCCTCTTCTTTTTTTAAACTAGCGTCCCCAATAACGTTATGTGTAACGAGCAAGAACAACAGTCTGTCCGTCCAAGCGTTCTTAGACATATAGTATTTTCTCAATAACTTGGCTAATACTTGGACTACCTTTTTTTTTGAAGCATATTTTTGCTCAGGGAACACTAAGCTATTCTACTATATGATTTTTATGGTCAGTTTTATTATTGTTCAGATTTTCAGTTTTTTCACTGTCAATCGTCAAATATAACTTTTACACAAGTCGGCCATCTTCCCCCCTTTTCTCTATCAATTCTCTCATTATTCAAATAACCAACTAGTTTGAGTGACGTCAGAATTTTACCGCTAGGAGGAAATGGAAAACTGGCAGTGTGTTTGTCTCTGATGGCTTTGCCCACAGCGTGTATATATTAAAGAGACCGCTTGCAGAGCGAAGAGGGGTTTTTCAAAACTTTAGTAGTGTTGGCGTTAATTATTACAATCGTCTCGTTCTTACTTCTGGGAAATGTCCGAATTATTACAAATTTTAGTGTTAAAGTTAACATATTACGTTAATTCAAACGCCAGTCTGGTCACACAGTTGGCAAATCGTTAATTACAAGATTTTTCCTCCGTTTCGTGCAGCAGATCGGCGAGATGTTAAAATGTTTATTGTACGCTTTGAAACCGAAACTAAAAGCGTGTTAGATTTTTACGGCGGGTCATTTTTTTTAATCATTTCCACTGCACAAAAGGCAGCGCTTTACTGCCGTTGAAGATGCAAATAGTCAGACACCTGAGGGCTAGTGTATTTATTATTATGGGACTAAAATCTAACTGAAATAAGCGATTATCTCACAGATTTCGCTACAAGTGTTACCAACATATGACAAACTGTTTAGTACAAGACAAGAACGATAGACGGCAGATGTACGCAAGCAGTCAAGCTATGGATCGCTTACTGCTTTCCTCACTTTTGATGCGTCGTTGGTCCCATATTAGTAGTGATCATACACAATGACTGAGGCAAAGATACCGTCATTAGTCATACTGTAGACGTATTAATCTGCACAGCAACCTCTTCGAAATAGTCATTTATAATATTCTCTGTAAAATGCCGTCCATCGCTGACATATATATTACACTGCAGTTTTCAGCAAATCATTAAATAATCTAGTGGACTTTAACACATGTCGGGAGCACACAAATACACAATCTTCCTCCTTGACGGACACCAGCCGAAAGAAACCGTTAGATTTCTCAAGCAGATGTGCATACGTAATATTTTAACGTCACTATAACATTCAATGGTGCGGTTTCAATAGTGGTGCGTTTTTGTGCTACTTCCTTTGTGTACAGCACTGTCTTCCCCAGAGAACGTACCGTTGTGTGCAAATAGAAGCGTAACAATCTGTCATGTCTGCCAACCGCGACTTTAGTACACTGGTGTCAGATATGTATCCACTATTGTTGATGTACGCCAATGTTCTTGTTATCACTTCTTTTCAAATCCTTACATAGAGTAAAGTTGTTCGACTGGTGTACTTTCTATTCTCGAACATTGTTTTTTTTTCCGGTTGAATAAAATGTGCCGAACATCTTCAGCAAATATATGTCGTCCTTCACAGAAATAAGTAATGCTAGAAAAGCAAGTACTACTGTTTTGCAAACAAAAGAGCTGTTGCTGTGTGTTTGCATAAGCGGCTGCATGGTAAAAATAATCGGAAAATGTCAACGAATATAATACATTTCATCAATGTTTGAAAAATAATTGAGTCAATATAAACATCATGATTGATTTGAAAGGAAATAAGAACCCATAAACAAAGTTTCTGATGAGCATCATCTTATAAGAAGACTAACAAGTAGCCACCGATGGAAGCCATTATGCAAACAAAAGTATATTACATCCATCAGAAAGTTCGTTCTTTTTTTTAAATGGCGTTGGGGAGATGGGGAGAGAATAAAGTAGAAAAACATGTCTGAGAACAAACACATTTGCCATAACAAGTGGACTTCAGAAGGTAGAGTCGATATCTTTCTCAATACAAACAAAGCGTTGTAGCAACATATACTAAACGTTCTACACCAGTTATGAAGAAGAAGTGCCCTCTGACGTTGGTCATTTCGGCTGCGTTGAATGGTTTGTTATTTTTCAGTCTATCCCGTCCCTAAGCGTGTTTTATGTAGACTTTTGACAATCTACTTATGTAATGCTTGTAGTTATAAGGTTTGTTGTAAAATAAAATCAAATTCCCGCTTGAAATGACTGAACGTCTTTACTACTTTCATAATATTACTTTTAGATTTTTTTAGATTTTCATTTAATACACGTTGAAAATGTTGACCTCTCTTTATCTCGTCCTACTTCCTTTTTCAATAGCTTCACTAGAACTTCAGCCTGTCTTCTCCACAATTTGTTCTGCCGTTTATTCAGTACCTCATGAATCTTTTTTACATTGCCATTACTAAACGTTTTTTCAAACAATGCACAATATATTTTTGCCAAGACAACCTTTGTTTTATTTTTCAGCACGCGCAAGTCCACCACTGTCCCATCGTAAGTAAAATGTCAATCAATTTACAGGGTGGGGCAAAAGTCAAGCTCCATATGCAATTTATTAAAATTTTATTTATAAGTGTATTTATTTATTTAATTTTGTTTTGGTTCCAGATTGATGCACTTTTTTTTATAAATTAACAAGAGAAGAAAGAATAGATGATTGTTCTCATGTACGTAAAGGACGTTACCACATAACGGTCATTTACTGACAAGTTTAAAATACTAAGCATCGTGACACGTCCCCAATAGATTATAGAACTCTTGATAGTTTGTTTGATCGTTTCAAAGAAACGGGAAGAGTTCATGATCTGAAGGAGCCGAAGCCTCTTCATGGGTCTGTACACATCTAGACAACAGCCCACATAAATCATTGAGAAAGTTGTCACAAGAAACACATGTTTTAGTGAGCTCCAGTAGACGCATCTTTTCATCTAGTCATGTTCGCTTATGTTACTTTATTTAGGAATGTTCAAAGGTCGTGCGCCATCCGAGTAAGACACTGTTTAGAAGGAAATGGCAACCATTTAGAACATTTAATTTTTATAATAAATTGCTTATGGGGCTTGACTGTAGGCTCACCGTGCAATGATGTTTGGACGTATTCTAGACAATATAAAAAATACAATGCCTTGAAACACATACACACTCACAGAAATACTGCCAAGGGTAGATGTTAAACAAAATGATAGCCAAAGAAGCTGAACAAACCACTCTGCAAAAGAATTCTATTACATATATTAGAAAGATGCAGCGTTTTTTTAACATCAATTGTTGGCTAATTATGTTGATGTCAATGGCTGGATCATTTCCCTTTTTCATTTACTACTTGGTGGTGCTATAAATCGTGATGTAGTATTTATTATACCGCTTGTTTGACATATTTACCAGACATGTTTCATTTTTACTGTCTTGTCTACCTTTAAACGTTCTGATATGTATGACAAAGATTATACTGCTTGACGCACATTATGACCACGAAAGACGTGGGTTTAATCGTAGACTATGACTCCAGGAAATAAGTAGACTAGCAGCTTAGGAAAATATGAAAACATACAATTCTGAAACCATGAAAAGCGATTAACGGGACTCGATAGTTCCAAGGACTCAGGACTCTCTCTGAAAAATACAAAGTGGTTTCCCCCTATCAGCCAAAAATCATATCACAGTATTTACACAATGCAATGCCGACACCCCAACAACGAAAAACACACCACAGACCACCTCCTACCCTCTCTCGGCATTCAGGACGCAGGCGCAAGATGCCATGGTCCCTTGGCTCCGCCTGTTATCGACCTGAACACTTTTCAGGCCAATTATCTCGGGGGAGACGGGACATGAAGTAAACTGGAGATGTCCTCACAAACGGGTCAAGAATAAATGTGGTCATCTTAGCTTGCTCTGGGCGAACCTAGAAAAATATTTATACATGTATAGAGTGATCTCTCTGTGAGAGGGAGACCATACAACAATGTTCTTTTACATATGAAATTAATATGAAACAAATATAAAGGTATGTCAGGTTTCCCTCCCTTATTTGTAATAAATGTTTGTACAATACCAAACCTACCCACTATCCTGTTCTCACTGTTCTAGTCTACTATCATTTACTGGACACAGTATTAAGGTCCTAAGGGTCTTGTTGGATTCGGCCTATACTGCTTGATAGAAATACAACAGAAGTGATTGCGTCATTAATAGGCTGAACTGCCCATGGAGGACTTCTGGTGTCGTGTATTGTGGTTCGCACTATTGACCTGCCATTGAAACATCATTTATGATGATGCGTAGATGGCAGAGCGGATAGTGTGATTCGCTTGCATGGCTAGGCGGGGTTGTCGCACGGAAGGTCCAGTGTTCAAATCCTGGGTAAGCCACTCATGTCTGTTGTTTTTCTGTTGTCTGGTGTTCTACTTCTTTATTTCCTGCGAGTGCCTGATAACATACCTTTATATTTGTTTCATATAAATTTACTGTTTACAGGCCTCAGGTTTCCCTCCCTTATTTGTAATAAATGTTTGTACAATACCAAACCTACCCACTATCCTGTTCTCACTGTTCTAGTCTACTATCATTTACTGGACACAGTATTAAGGTCCTAAGGGTCTTGTTGGATTCGGCCTATACTGCTTGATAGAAATACAACAGAAGTGATTGCGTCATTAATAGGCTGAACTGCCCATGGAGGACTTCTGGTGTCGTGTATTGTGGTTCGCACTATTGACCTGCCATTGAAACATCATTTATGATGATGCGTAGATGGCAGAGCGGATAGTGTGATTCGCTTGCATGGCTAGGCGGGGTTGTCGCACGGAAGGTCCAGTGTTCAAATCCTGGGTAAGCCACTCATGTCTGTTGTTTTTCTGTTGTCTGGTGTTCTACTTCTTTATTTCCTGCGAGTGCCTGATAACATACCTTTATATTTGTTTCATATTAATTTCATATTAATTTACTGTTTACAGGCCTCAGGTTTCCCTCCCTTATTTGTAATAAATGTTTGTACAATACCAAACCTACCCACTATCCTGTTCTCACTGTTCTAGTCTACTATCATTTACTGGACACAGTATTAAGGTCCTAAGGGTCTTGTTGGATTCGGCCTATACTGCTTGATAGAAATACAACAGAAGTGATTGCGTCATTAATAGGCTGAACTGCCCATGGAGGACTTCTGGTGTCGTGTATTGTGGTTCGCACTATTGACCTGCCATTGAAACATCATTTATGATGATGCGTAGATGGCAGAGCGGATAGTGTGATTCGCTTGCATGGCTAGGCGGGGTTGTCGCACGGAAGGTCCAGTGTTCAAATCCTGGGTAAGCCACTCATGTCTGTTGTTTTTTTTTTCTGTTGTCTGGTGTTCTACTTCTTTATTTCCTGCGAGTGCCTGATAACATACCTTTATATTTGTTTCATATTAATTTCATATTAATTTACTGTTTACAGGCCTCAGGTTTCCCTCCCTTATTTGTAATAAATGTTTGTACAATACCAAACCTACCCACTATCCTGTTCTCACTGTTCTAGTCTACTATCATTTACTGGACACAGTATTAAGGTCCTAAGGGTCTTGTTGGATTCGGCCTATACTGCTTGATAGAAATACAACAGAAGTGATTGCGTCATTAATAGGCTGAACTGCCCATGGAGGACTTCTGGTGTCGTGTATTGTGGTTCGCACTATTGACCTGCCATTGAAACATCATTTATGATGATGCGTAGATGGCAGAGCGGATAGTGTGATTCGCTTGCATGGCTAGGCGGGGTTGTCGCACGGAAGGTCCAGTGTTCAAATCCTGGGTAAGCCACTCATGTCTGTTGTTTTTCTGTTGTCTGGTGTTCTACTTCTTTATTTCCTGCGAGTGCCTGATAACATACCTTTATATTTGTTTCATATTAATTTCATATTAATTTACTGTTTACAGGCCTCAGGTTTCCCTCCCTTATTTGTAATAAATGTTTGTAAAATACCAAACCTACCCACTATTCTGTTCTCACTGTTCTAGTCTACTATCATTTACTGGACACAGTATTAAGGTCCTAAGGGTCTTGTTGGATTCGGCCTATACTGCTTGATAGAAATACAACAGAAGTGATTGCGTCATTAATAGGCTGAACTGCCCATGGAGGACTTCTGGTGTCGTGTATTGTGGTTCGCACTATTGACCTGCCATTGAAACATCATTTATGATGATGCGTAGATGGCAGAGCGGATAGTGTGATTCGCTTGCATGGCTAGGCGGGGTTGTCGCACGGAAGGTCCAGTGTTCAAATCCTGGGTAAGCCACTCATGTCTGTTGTTTTTCTGTTGTCTGGTGTTCTACTTCTTTATTTCCTGCGAGTGCCTGATAACATACCTTTATATTTGTTTCATATTAATTTCATATTAATGTACTGTTTACAGGCCTCAGGTTTCCCTCCCTTATTTGTAATAAATGTTTGTACAATACCAAACCTACCCACTATCCTGTTCTCACTGTTCTAGTCTACTATCATTTACTGGACACAGTATTAAGGTCCTAAGGGTCTTGTTGGATTCGGCCTATACTGCTTGATAGAAATACAACAGAAGTGATTGCGTCATTAATAGGCTGAACTGCCCATGGAGGACTTCTGGTGTCGTGTATTGTGGTTCGCACTATTGACCTGCCATTGAAACATCATTTTTTGATGATGCGTAGATGGCAGAGCGGATAGTGTGATTCGCTTGCGTGGCTAGGCGGGGTTGTCGCACGGAAGGTCCAGTATGGAGGACTTCTGGTGTCGTGTATTGTGGTTCGCACTATTGACCTGCCATTGAAACATCATTTTTTTGATGATGCGTAGATGGCAGAGCGGATAGTGTGATTCGCTTGCATGGCTAGGCGGGGTTGTCGCACGGAAGGTCCAGTGTTCAAATCCTGGGTAAGCCACTCATGTCTGTTGTTTTTCTGTTGTCTGGTGTTCTACTTCTTTATTTCCTGCGAGTGCCTGATAACATACCTTTATATTTGTTTCATATTAATTTCATATTAATTTACTGTTTACAGGCCTCAGGTTTCCCTCCCTTATTTGTAATAAATGTTTGTACAATACCAAACCTACCCACTATCCTGTTCTCACTGTTCTAGTCTACTATCATTTACTGGACACAGTATTAAGGTCCTAAGGGTCTTGTTGGATTCGGCCTATACTGCTTGATAGAAATACAACAGAAGTGATTGCGTCATTAATAGGCTGAACTGCCCATGGAGGACTTCTGGTGTCGTGTATTGTGGTTCGCACTATTGACCTGCCATTGAAACATCATTTATGATGATGCGTAGATGGCAGAGCGGATAGTGTGATTCGCTTGCATGGCTAGGCGGGGTTGTCGCACGGAAGGTCCAGTGTTCAAATCCTGGGTAAGCCACTCATGTCTGTTTTTTTTCTGTTGTCTGGTGTTCTACTTCTTTATTTCCTGCGAGTGCCTGATAACATACCTTTATATTTGTTTCATATTAATTTCATATTAATTTACTGTTTACAGGCCTCAGGTTTCCCTCCCTTATTTGTAATAAATGTTTGTACAATACCAAACCTACCCACTATCCTGTTCTCACTGTTCTAGTCTACTATCATTTACTGGACACAGTATTAAGGTCCTAAGGGTCTTGTTGGATTCGGCCTATACTGCTTGATAGAAAATACAACAGAAGTGATTGCGTCATTAATAGGCTGAACTGCCCATGGAGGACTTCTGGTGTCGTGTATTGTGGTTCGCACTATTGACCTGCCATTGAAACATCATTTTTTTTGATGATGCGTAGATGGCAGAGCGGATAGTGTGATTCGCTTGCATGGCTAGGCGGGGTTGTCGCACGGAAGGTCCAGTGTTCAAATCCTGGGTAAGCCACTCATGTCTGTTGTTTTTCTGTTGTCTGGTGTTCTACTTCTTTATTTCCTGCGAGTGCCTGATAACATACCTTTATATTTGTTTCATATTAATTTCATATTAATTTACTGTTTACAGGCCTCAGGTTTCCCTCCCTTATTTGTAATAAATGTTTGTACAATACCAAACCTACCCACTATCCTGTTCTCACTGTTCTAGTCTACTATCATTTACTGGACACAGTATTAAGGTCCTAAGGGTCTTGTTGGATTCGGCCTATACTGCTTGATAGAAATACAACAGAAGTGATTGCGTCATTAATAGGCTGAACTGCCCATGGAGGACTTCTGGTGTCGTGTATTGTGGTTCGCACTATTGACCTGCCATTGAAACATCATTTTTTGATGATGCGTAGATGGCAGAGCGGATAGTGTGATTCGCTTGCATGGCTAGGCGGGGTTGTCGCACGGAAGGTCCAGTGTTCAAATCCTGGGTAAGCCACTCATGTCTGTTGTTTTTCTGTTGTCTGGTGTTCTACTTCTTTATTTCCTGCGAGTGCCTGATAACATACCTTTATATTTGTTTCATATTAATTTCATATTAATTTACTGTTTACAGGCCTCAGGTTTCCCTCCCTTATTTGTAATAAATGTTTGTACAATACCAAACCTACCCACTATCCTGTTCTCACTGTTCTAGTCTACTATCATTTACTGGACACAGTATTAAGGTCCTAAGGGTCTTGTTGGATTCGGCCTATACTGCTTGATAGAAATACAACAGAAGTGATTGCGTCATTAATAGGCTGAACTGCCCATGGAGGACTTCTGGTGTCGTGTATTGTGGTTCGCACTATTGACCTGCCATTGAAACATCATTTTTTTGATGATGCGTAGATGGCAGAGCGGATAGTGTGATTCGCTTGCATGGCTAGGCGGGGTTGTCGCACGGAAGGTCCAGTGTTCAAATCCTGGGTAAGCCACTCATGTCTGTTGTTTTTCTGTTGTCTGGTGTTCTACATCTTTATTTCCTGCGAGTGCCTTGGCGCGCACGTGCAGAAAAGTATTGAACAAATCTAGATATTCTTCCCCGTTCCCCAAAATTACAAATTCCACCGGGGTTCCGGATGCTAAGGCAGCCAACGGATGTATCTCCACAAATTGACCCTCTTCTACGGCTGTCTGCGTTGATGGCACGCTAAACAAATCCAGACCACTGTGAAGACATTCGCACGAGCTGGGATGAATAAGCGCCATCATTCAAATATATCAGAGTACCGTCGCTTGTTCTTGCGGAAATGAGAAGGGCGAGCTCGGTTACTTCGTTTTATTCTTTTCGGCTCACCAGGTAGAGCAGCTCTCGTTCTTTTTCTTCTAATGCCGCTACCCGATTGGTTAGTGGTGAGGTGGTCAACCGCTCCCTGTAATAAACGCTGACCCATTTCTTTGGCTCGCTCACGAAATGACTCACCAATATTTCTGCCAGCTAACGCGTCGCTCGCGACTTGTAGACCGGTGCCAACCCCCTCTCTGAGTAAAGCTTTACCTCCAGTTTTTAACCACGGGAGAACCATGAGACCGAGCGAGCTGAAAAAAACTACCTAAGCCAAGTCCTCTTTGACTTCTGCCTCCGATAAACACTGGCATCCCGTGTCCAGCTTGGTTGCAGTAAAACTCCTCATACATTTTGGGGTTTCGTCGTATTGGTACATGTCTGACCGTTCTTCTATTCAAAATCAAACCGTCTGTGAGTTCGGAAGTGGAGTGTCAACACCAAAGCTCCGCTAGAGAATGGGATAGTCTTACCCTGGTCATTAGTTAAAAGGATTTCCACGGCGTCAAACGAAAAACGACTCAGGGGTACGTAGTGGGGTTTGTCGTAAATCCTAAAAACCGAAGCGGTAGTCCTGTCAAAAATAGGGACAATCCGTAACAAAGGGACAGAGGCATCCCCAACCGGTCTCGCCGCTACGAGGTCACAGTACACGTATACAATTTTCATGTCGCTATCCATTTGTACTTCAGTCTCTCCTCGTAGTATTGGGTCGATGTCTGTGGCGATCGATGAGGGTAAGCCTAACATGTGTTTCAACGTCTCGCTAATTCTAACTTCAACCCCCGGTTCATACAGATTCAAGGTGGCCTTATTATTGTTAAAATGGAATCTAACTCGGGCTTTTTCATTCACATCCGTGTCTAAAAGCAAACGATTCAACTCATCGATCAGCGTGTCGAGTGACGTGTATATACCGGCGGGTAACGTGAGTATTATAGGTCCCTCGTCTTTGTTGGGGAAGTAATGTATCCATACTTCATCCTCTAACACGTTATAATAACTTTTGGGGAATTGAATCTCAACGAAGGCAACCTCGTAACGTGAAGACAACTCTATAGTCTGTGGCAATTTAACGAAAAAGTGACCAGCGTTATTGTTTGGGTATATTTTCATCGAGGCATTGCTGGGTAAAGTCACGTAAAAACTCATCCTATCTTAGGGTTAGGTAACATGTAACCCAGACAACTGCTCATTAATGCGATCCAAAACTTGCCGTCCGGTCCTTTGGCGTTGCTCCGACTCAGATTGAATAACGAGACCCCGATGACGACATATATAACAATCATCTGACAGATGAAAACGATCTATAGCCGCATGACTAGTTTCCCCAAAAAGGTCAGAACGAGGTTCTCGTAGCCGCGGGAGGAGGTGACCGCAAAACTAGGGTGCTCACTTCCTCTATCTCCATCAGTCTCGATATCTCGCTAGTTGTTTGGCGGAAATCCAGCTGTTGAATGACGAGTTATAACCGAACCATTTGACTAAATACTCTTTAACACCCCTGACACCTCGCCGTTCTTGCAAAATGGACTCGATTCGATAAAATATTTTCTCACCGACCCACTGCAGCTCTTCTTGGTAAAAAAAACCTTTCAATTCCTCACACGAATCATTTTTAAGGACGTACGTGACCGGTCTTGTTTGGTTTAGTCGGCTGACAGTAAACAGCTCTTCTGTCCACTTTGGCGTATACCCCTTTTTAAAAATTTGTTTGGCTTGCGCGATCCGCACGCGATTACCCGCTTTAAAATAGACTTTTCTTCTGACGACGTCAGTGGTCGAATGCAACGTATGCCACACCTCTTCTTGATTGGTCGGGGTAACTTCCAACTGCGCCATCTTAATACTCCGATGATACGAATAGTTGTAATTGTGGACCAGTTGCTTTATCACGTTGACGTAGCGAAGACTGTTGGTTTTGGTAAAGTAACGCCACGTTTTTTCTTTGAGGGTTCGATTAAACCTCTCGACTATAGCTGCCTTAGTATCTTCATTCTCCGTAGTAAAGAAATGGACACCTTCGTCTTTAAGAAACTTTAAGAATGTTTTGTTGACGAACTCACTGCCTTTGTCTGTTTGAAAATTTATCGGTTTGCGACTGGAAAAATGGTCTTCACCGCTGCTACTAAAGCTTTCCCAGGTTTGTTTTTCAGTGGAACAGCCCAAGCAAATTTACTTAACACATCGATACACGTCACTAGGTAGAAAAACCCATCGTTGAATTTTTTTAAACGCCGCAGGTCTATTAAATCAGCCTGGAACTGTTGATCGATACCACCCGAGATGGTCGCGCGTCTTTTAAATATTCATTGCACCGGTTTGTGTAAGGTGTACGTATCCTGATGACCTAACCACTCTTCAATTTTTTTACTAGTAAGTTTGGAACTAAGTTGCAAGGCACCCACGCCGCCATAAGAACCGGGTGGTTTCGGCTCGTAGTATTGTTGTTTTAAAATCTTATTCACTTCTTTGGCCATGCTTCCCACTTTGGAGTTTTTGTCTTTTTCCTTCTTCGAAGCGAATACAACGATGTTTCTCGAAATTTACTGGCAGCCACCTTTTTTCAATTAGTGTGTGTGACTTGTTCGGGTGGGGACTGAAGAGTTTTGTCCACGACCTCGTCTTTAAGTACAGTGGGTTAATCGGTAGCTTGTATTGATGTTGGTTGTTTAATGTCCACGAGGCCTAGAGGCACGTGACTGTACTGCTCTAGTCGAGTCAAATAACGCAGCAGTGTTCGCTGATATAATCTGGCTTTGTCACCCACCGGTAAATCTTCTCGCTCCAAGACTAGTTGCATTTGACTGTCCAATTCTCCTAGATTATCTCTCAGAGCGTCGGAATTTCTATACGGTTTTTGAGCCTCTAACAAACGAGGGTCCATCAAAATCATTTTCTTGGCCGTCTACACACCCAAGACCCCTCTTAGTACGGTTAGTAGGGGGGGTTAACAGCGCACTTAAAAAACCGCCGGTTTGTAAAAAGTGTTTTCGTCTTTTGTACGACAATGTATTCTTGGTGTGCGCTCACAGGTTGTGTTTGTAACGTCGCATACGCCTCTTCTGAGGGGGTGTCAGTGTAACGTTACCTTTTAATACGTTGTGGCAACACTCACAGAGTGTTCCTACGAGGTCAGGTGACGCTGTTTTCATAACAGCCTTGATGAATGGGGTTTTGGTAGTTCCTAGAAACTTCAGCATTTCAGCATGTCGTCTCACCATCTCGTTATTTGTGGACGTGGACGACTTGTTGTTCGTGGGGAAATTTTTGTGTACGTAATCTCAAAGCGTCGGGTGGTGCTTGACGAAGGTCGATTAGCAAATAACCGTGTGGAGCCGACGTCGCGTTTTTAAAACTTTTTTGGACATAGGCAGTCCGACCTGGATACATCTGCTTGGCTAGATTAATAATTTGCGAACCATCGCGTGGATTCTTGAAAAGCACTATATAATGAGAATTCAAATTAATGGTTCTGTGTTCTTTGTTCTTGCCAAGTAAATTTTGCACAATGTACATTACGCTAATATCCCGATGATGGCTACACTTCGTAAAAAAGTTTAGTTATTCTATCTTCCGTCTCACTCATCAGATCATCTATAACGAGCAGGCGTTTCTTATCACATGTCCACTGCTCCATGTCCGGCAGTCCTTCAATAAACTGAATACCCTCCATGGTTTGGTACATGGACTGCCACTCTCCATAACACCATATAATTTCTTCAGGGATAGGGACCATCACGTCTCAGATATGTTGTAAAAACCTATGTACAAAGACAGTTTTCCCGCTTCCAGTGGGTCCTGCTATCAGCGCTGTGAAAGGATGTACCCATCTTGGATCCATTTCTAGTAATGATAGATTACAAGATTACATTCACACGCAGTTATTTTATTCACCAACGTGAGACCCCACTACGACGTGTTTTCAATATCACGAGAACCACTTTCTTCGTTACTCACCGCATTCCCACCTAGTGTTTCAACATCACGATAACCACTGCACCAATCACATATTACTCGAGTAAAGATTTTGTAATTCTTATTCATTTTCTTTTAGTCAACAGACCATATATATATATAACCAAAAAACAAGATATGTGTGTAGTATCACATGTGCTTTTTAAAGGTTGTTCTAATAAAGTGTTAAGTTTTGCATATACATACTGTCACACTAACAGAAATTACTGTCACAAATAAAATATCTAGTTTGACAATCTAGTGTGGGTGAATGTTCGATCGTAAAACGCCATTAACTATTTTCTGGCCTCACGAACAGCTGAACCCAATTAAAGATACTTCGTTTTTGTGACGAAAATGTTAATTACATAATCGATTCCGCTTTTCAAACGTTCTGACAACGTCAAGGCATTATCGATCGTGACAAACCACCGCGAAAGCTTGCGCAACCGCTCTATTTTCTGACAAGCCTTTGTCTGATATATGCTGAAAAATTCCTCTACCCAACAAACGTTCTGGCACCGTCAAGAAATACGTGCGCGCGCATCCTCACGCGCACTACTTTTTGGACAAGCCTTTGTCTTGGTATAATCAGAAATCCCTTTACACGCATCATTCAAGCAACAACCCTCGAAGAACAAAGACATCTGAGACCAGCCTTCTGAAAAAGCAGCCGTTGAAATCTTACCACCAAACGTATGTTATTCTTTTTTATATCTCTGTATTTTGTGTTAGGGTGTTAAATATATATAAATATCTCTGTCATTTCTCTAAACCAAAAAAATATATAAAGTTTTATATGTCTGTGTCTGTCTGTTTTCGTTAAGCGTATTAGGACCTGTGGAAAAAAAAAATATTTTTATATGGCTGTGTGTTTGTTTCTGTATTTGTTTTGTTTTTTTCGGTAGGAAGTTAAAGAAAACCCTGCGCAAAAATGTTATTTCCAAATATAAACTCGGTATATGTATATGTGTGGGTATTCGTTTTTTTTCACTAGGAAGTTAAAATATATAACATTTATGTACTAAAAAATATATATTTGTATATGCACTAGCCAGTGTTAAAAGGCTAGGAGAATAAACGATATGTTCGTTTTTGTTCTGTAGCTTATTGTTAAGCAAGTGTAAAATTAAAAAACACGCCTTGGTTATTTCCTTTGTCTACAAGCAGGATGACTCATTCATCGATTGCACCACCAAATGTAATACTATCTGACAAAAACATAATTACAAAATCGATACTCGTGCGCGGCAAAACTTAATTTTTTACCCGGAGAAAAAATAATTGGATGGATGTGGCGCAAAGACTGGTGTATAGATCGATAAATTGATTTGGTTCCAAACCACTAAAAAGCAAGCGCACGGGCCGTTTCTGTACTCAGAAGCTGATACCACAAAGAAAAAAGCATAGTAACTGAAAAAGTTAATAAACACTATATTACATTAAAAAAAAGAAAATAATATAAAAAGTTAAAATAAAAAACGTTGCGTATATCTTCATTATTTTAAAAACGGCGTGCAGAGTTTATTTCTAAATATCTCTGTTTTAACAAAAATATAAACTCGGATGTTTGTCTGTATGTTTGTCTTTTTGTTTGTTTCTATTCTTGTCTGTCTTTGTTTTTCATTTTCATTTTTCGGTATTTGTGTTTGTCTGTCTTTGTCTGGATATGTTGTCGTTAGGAAGTTAATATATAACCTAAATAATTTATTTCTCGATTAAACTGAAAAATATATATTTGTATTTGGCGGTTTTTCACTAGGAAGTTTTAAAAGTCTTTGACAGTGTATTATTAGACGACAGCGAGTCGTTGTTTCAGACAAAGCGGCAGACTGTTGATGACTCATTTTTATTAGATATAGATCGCGGTGTCAGGTGCTATTAAAACAAAGCAACACAATTGCTGCCTGGCGCTCTTTGTCGAGACAAAGAAAAAAATCAATCTCGAGCGTTTTAAAATTCACATGGGTCCTGTTTTTCTTCCGATGAAAATTTCATAATTGGTTATGCTTACTTTGTTCAGCGAACGCGTGGACACAGCTGCACGTGAACCAAATGACATTTGAATACTTCACGACTGGGAATAATTACCAATTGATATGGGAGCTTCTCGTGAAATAAAAGGATCTTGACAACGTTGCGTATTTTTTTTATTATAACAAAAGAGAGCGGGGGTATAAATCAATATCTTTGTCTTTGCTTCCACGTCGCTACAACTCCGTGGCGGGGCGGGTCATTTATATTATTTTAATATCACAACAATTGTCAAACCATACTGTAGTAGAGCACAAAGACCCCTTCCTAAAACGTAAGCGTTAATAAAACACTATATTACAATAACTAACATATTAAAAAAATGGTCTGGAATCGGACTTCCACAGCGCATGCGCGGGCCTTTCTGATATGTTAAAGAACAACATTCTTTCACACAGACATAGATGCACTCTGGGTATAACTAAGAGTGTGCGTGTGTGTGTGTGCGTGTGTGTGTGTGTGCGTGTGTGGTTGTGCGTCTGTGTGTGTGTACGCGCGCTTCTGTCTACCTATCTGTCTATAAGTCTTATTTATTTTTATGTTTAATTTTCTTTTCTCTCTCTCTCTCTCTCTCTCTCTCTCTCTCTCTCTCTCTCTCCATTAGTTTTGTTACGTGTATTTGTTTTAACGTTGTCTAAATTTTGTTCTCAGACTGAGTCACCTCAACACAAGAGACGGTGCTATGCATGCTCACACTGTCAGTGCGTTT
Source organism: Oreohelix idahoensis (assembly GCA_024509875.1). NCBI lineage: Eukaryota > Metazoa > Mollusca > Gastropoda > Stylommatophora > Oreohelicidae > Oreohelix > Oreohelix idahoensis. The sequence continues at coordinate 211,679 of JAMPIV010019216.1, forward strand.
TCAAGCGGGGCCATGATCTAACCAGGCATTTAGACACAGCACACGGCCGCCAAAACCACGAGTGCTTTTGTGTGGGCTAGTGTTTACGAGACCCGATAACCTGCAACGCCACACAGAAAATAAACATGGACCCGTTTCAACTACTGAACAAACAGACACCACATCAGTTATGCAAAACAGCTGGGTGTGTACCCGCTGCAGCAAGACTTTCACCAGACGTGATGCGCTATTGCGCCACAACAACACAGCACACTCACTGACTCTATTTACCTGTGACATTTGTGGCAAAAACTTTACCCGCGCTGATAACTTGTGGGTCCACAGAAACCAGCATCATCCCTCTGTCCCTATGCAAATTCCAACATCAACACAGAATACAGCTGCATCAGGCGTGTCCCTCACAACACCTGCTTAACAATGAGACCTTTCACGTCAGCTACAACACAGAATCCAGCAGCATCTTCATCATCATCAGCTGCAACAAAAGACCCCTTCACAGCCCTCATCAGCAGACACCAACTCCCCCCATCCCGGCGCATTACTATCAACCATCGTCATCATCACCTGTAACAGTGGTGCACCACTACCCACAGACATCATCATCGTCTGCTGCAACAACAGACCCCTTCACAGTGACTCATCAGCAGACACCAACTCTCCCATCCTGGCGCATTACTATCAACCATCATCATCATCACTGTAACATCGGCGCACCACAATGAACATACATTAGCATCACGTGCCGCAGCAACACCAGTATCTTCGAGAATACCTTCAACATCGGCGCACCACTATCAGCAACCACAGACTGCCAGCCCCACTCCATCTCACCCACCATCAACAAATGCAGGCCAGACCACCAATAAACGGTCCATGTCCAGTTATCAAATCCCTAACAAAAATCCTCGCTTGTCCTCTGAACAAGACAGCTTACATGACGTACCGTCTGACGTTAAACAGATATATACTGATAATTGGACGGCCATACAAACACACAAGAACATCCACAAATATTTATCCACATTCACTTTCTTTCATAGTTCCGATAGAACCCAACCCATAGACTGGCTCTCTATTTTGACACCCATCTTTACAAAACAAACAAAACGCTTCAAAATTAATTATAGTCATCATTCTATTTTGAGAAATAGAGAGAACAACGACCTCCGTTTCTACCACGACTCACAAAATAACGCCTGTGTCTTAGACAATCCTCATCTAGTAAATAAAATTGCAGATTTCAAGTCTTTTGTAGCTCACTTACAAGACAGCGACATTCTTACACACGCACAAGTAAACAGACCCAACACCAAATATTATGTAAAAGCGATCGCGGCTACCTCCTTCTATCTGTACCACATTCAAGACCACCCAATCGGCTGTTTTTTACAAGAAATACCAAATTGCTTAACCGATAATAAACATATTAATACATTACAACACGATTCACAATCAAAACCATACAGTGATAACTTTTGCTTCTTTAGATGTCTAGCCGTTTTTAGGGGTGCGCTCGTTACAGATGTTGGAACAATCACGCGCCGGTTCCTAAAACAATGGCAAATACAGCAGGAACCAAAGTCCCTCATCGATTTCCCAGGGTTAATTTAACTGATATTCCATCCTTAGAAGGATGTTTTAAAATAAATATTGACATTTTTGAGTTTGACGAGACGCAAACCCTGACCCCCAAACTTAGAGGTAGCGATAGTTTTCAAGACACGTTGCGCCTTTTAATGTATAAAAATCATTTTATGTATATAGATGATATTGATAGGACAGCAAACTCCTTTTCGAGCCCAAAATGCGGCAAATAATGGCAGGAATATTATCGACTGGCGTGCCATGAGAAAAACTGTATCGCTGATAAAAGAATAGAGATATTTAAAGGTGGGGTTTATACCCCACCTGATACCGTTTGGGAATCTATCGCCGCGCAGGGTGTAGATGTAGAGACACAGTTCGTCTTTCCCTATCGGGCCACCTTTGATTATGAGTGTTATTTCGAGACCTCTGTAGGGCCCAGTGGTAGCGCAACTACCTTTTTGTCTAAACACGTGCCCCTGTCTTGTTCGGTGGCTTGTACTATCCCCGGGTTTGAAGACCCCGTTTGTTTTATCACAACGGGGGATCCACAAGACCTGGTTAACAGGATGCTCGATCATCTGACCAACCTTTCCGAGGCGTCTTACAGCATCTTGCGTGAGCGTTTTGATGAGGTATACACTCTACTCGGTGATTCGGAGTGGCTCATTGGGAGACTCGACGAGTATTTGCACGAACTGCCCGTGTTAGGATTAAACTCGGGAAAGTACGATGTGAAAGTGATAAAACCGTAGCAAATCAGATATTTCATTGACCAAGACTTTAAATATGTAGTCAAAAGAAACAATAATTTTATGTGTATTGCCAAACCCCCCCCCCCCCCCCCCCCAGTTAAAGTTTTTAGATATCATCAATTACCTAGCGCCCGGTTTTAGTTATAGCAAATACCTGGCCGCCTATGAGGTCAAAGAAACTAAAGGCTTTTTCTGTTATGAATACATAACCGATTTAGAAATATTAAACGAAACGGCGCTACCACCCTACTCGGCTTTTTTTCTGCCCTTAAAAATACTAACCTTTCCAGTAATGAGTACGCCGAATGTCAGAGGGTGTGGATCGATAACAGTATGACCACTCTGTGCGATTTTCTGACGTGGTACAATAACAAAGACGTGGTCCCCTTCCTAATTGCGTTAGAACAACAGGTTAGTTTTTACGCGGGCCTAAGGGAAGACATGTTCAAAGATGCGATTTCGGTGCCCGGCGTAACGTTAAAATATCTTTTCAAAACCCTCCCGTCAAACGTTACTTTTTCTTTATGCTCGAAGCGGGAGCAGGATTTACATAACACGTTGCGACAAAATATAGTTGGGGGACCCTCAATTATCTTTCACAGGTTCCACGAACAAGGCAAAACGTGCATTAGAGGCGGCAAAATGGTGCATTGTATTAAAGGTTTTGATGCCAACGCCCTTTATTTGTGGGCGCTAATGCAGAAAATGCCCACTGACTTTCCTGTTAGACGAAACAGAGAGGATGGTTTCAAGTATCACAAGGTTAATAAATACACCTTGCAGTGCCGCGACTGGTTGACGTGGGTGTCGCACCAAAATAATGTGGTTTTAAAAACCCAGTTTAACGGTCGTGAAATGTCGTTGGGTCATAGACATATTAGGGTAGATGGCTGGGACAAAGACTCTCGCACCGTCTACCAGTTCCATGGCTGTCTGTTTCATGGCCATCCTAACTGCTAACTAACCACTGGTCGCGACGTTAACCCAGTCAATAAAAAAAAACCTTGACTGAGTTGTATGAAAAGACGCGGGAGATTGCCGCCTATTTGAAGACCGAGTGTGACTTCATCTTTGTCGAAATGTGGGAGTGTGAATGGCAAAACTTGAAGAAAACCGATCGCTCAATCGGTCGCTTTCTGAGCGCCACCTTCCCGACCCTGAAACCATCGTATTCCAAATATCGGTACCCGCTAACGGAGCAACAGACTCTAGCCTCTGTGAAAGACGAGACATTGTTTGGTTTAGTCGAGTGGGACATTCATGTCCTTGACAACTTGAAAGAACATTTCTCTGAAATGACGCCTGTTTTTAAAAACGTTGAAGTCACGAGAGATGATATTGGACCATTCATGCGGGAATACGCCGAAAAACATAAACTCCTGACTACCCCCAGAAGGACGTTGATCGGTAGTTATGTGGGTAAAAAAATTCTGTTGGCGACGCCTCTGCTTCGCTGGTACCTGGTCAAAAGCATAGAAGTCACCTGTATATACCAGGTGGTTGAATATACGCCCGCAACGTGTTTTAAACAGTTTGGGGATACTGGTTCAGACGCGCGCCGACAGGGTGATAGAGATGATGTCTACGCGATAACCAACGAAACCATGAAATTGTTAGGTAACGCCGCCTATGGTAAGACGTTGACCAATAAGGCGAAGCACGTAGATGTCTCGTACACGACGGGAGAAGGTACTTCTAAATTAATAAAGTGCCCCCGCTTTAGAAAAATGACTTTAGTGACTGATGACATATTCGAGGTAGAAATGGTTAAAAAGAAAATTAGTTGGGACCTTCCCGCGCAGACAGGATTTTTTGTTTACCAGTACGCCAAACTGCGCATGTTATAATTTTATTACGACTGCTTAGATAAATTTGTGGATAGGTCAGATTTTCAGTTATGCGAGACAGATACAGACAGTCTTTACTTGGCCCTTAGTACAGACAACTTAGCCGACACTGTTAAGCCTATTGCGCCGTGAATTTTATAGAACGTACGATCAGTGGTTCCCCGAAGAAGTGTGTCCCGACCATCGTTCCGTTTTCATAGCTAGTGAGGGTAAGACGCGCCTCGTTTGTCAGAAATTTCGCAAGCAAAAATTATTTGAGAAACGGACAGCGGGATTTTTAAAATTAGAATACGACGGCAGTGGGATAATTTCCCTCTGCAGCAAAACGTATCACTGTTTTGGTAATTACGACAAAACCACCACAAACGGCCTCAACAAGCACCACAACAAAATAGACAAAAACAAGTTCTTAGAAGTCCTCAACACCCAACAAGCACTGGGCGGGAAAAATGTCGGTTTCAGAACACACAACTCCGCCATCTATACACATGAACAACACAGAAATGCCCTGTCTTATTTCTACATCAAGACACAGGTACATCCCGACAATGTCACCACATCCCCCCTCAACATCTAAACTCTCTGTACACCAACCACAAACCATACCACACAGATACCTAGGTATATGCACGCGCACGCACAATACAACACATAAACTCCCTACCCAAAAAACTATCTCTCTTCCACTATGTACACGCACACAGATACCTAGGCAGGTATATACACGTGCACGCACCTCTCTGTCCTATTTTTACGATGACAATGACGACACCCCTCCCTCTATAATTGGTCTGGTCTGCAGCCTAGAACATAACTGTGATATTACATTTTATGTCGTCCAATAAAACGTCCCTACCTCTTTCCAATCTGTGATGATATTACTTTTTTTGAAAAAAATGCTGTACACACCTCCCATCTTCCAATATGTGATCATATGTGTTATTTGAAAAATACTATACACGACTCTTACCAATATATATATATATATATATATATATATATATATATATATATATATATATATATATATATATATATATTATATATATATATATATATATATATATATATATATATATATATATATATATATATATATATATATATATGTATATATATATATATATATATTGTACAATGCCAATATGTGATATTGTTTTTTGAGAAATAAAATATATTGTACAACTAAATTCTTTGTCACCTATGTATATATGTCTATGTATATATAGTATATCTGTTGTAATATATATTGTAAAATATGTCTAAGTATATGTGTAACTAAATATTGTCTACCTGTTGTAACATATGTATAAATATTTTGTATAAACAACATACACACAACAATTAAACTAATAGAGGACAACAGGACGCAAACTGATCGTCAGAGGAAGTCACCCCGGCTAAAATATATCGCTATATAAAAAGTCATGCCCCTCCACCTTACGCGCCTCAAACCTGAAATCGATCGGAGTATTTCTTTATATAAAAGTCATGCGCCTCTACCTGAATGCTAACCGTTTCCGCTCTACTATACTACTTATAGGGATGTAGGTCTGCTTCATATTTGGTATCATGTTTAACAAAATAGATAGATGTGTTTCCATAGGAGATTTCTTCCAGGACATTAGATTTAGTTTTAAAGTTATAAATGAATGAAAATAATGTGTGGATAGATTTTACCAGTGTTAAGTCCAGATCGCAACTGTGAGAGTTTAGTAGCAATTATTTCATTCTGCTAGAACTGGCAAGAAAGGCAAAAATAGTAGGAAACTATTTCAGACATGGAACTGGGCAGAGATGTTATCTAAGACTGTAATTTAGATAATATTAACTTGTTGGCAAGATGGCAACCGAAGGGCCACGTATTGATGACTGCATGAAGAAGGTGCCAGTGAGTCTGCGTTAACACTCTTAGTTTTCACGCGTTGTAAGCCTATAACGTTACGCTATATTATATTGGGTGAATTGACACGTGGGTGAAGGCAGGTTAAGGTAATTTTCTTCAGTAATGGAAGGGATAGTTTAGGTTAAAGTGTATTTCACAATAATTGATCATAATACTACTGTATATATGTTAAGACTGTTATTGTAGGATGTAGGAGGTCAAACCTGGACAGTACAACGTTGTGGTGTATATTTGGGTCACCAAGCGTTGAGGCGCTGACAATGTGTAATGTTGTCTCTCTCTCAAACACCATACAGGCTCTCAAGTGCGTAATGCTCGTAGAAGTGTGTGGGTTGACATGATGTGTGGGTGAGTAGACATCAGATAAGATGATGGACACGAATGCGTATAGGCTCTTGGACAAGTTCACAATGCACCCACTCAACCACATGTAGAAGTCAGTAAACGTTGGTAATACTGATGACCTTTTCAACAATTTATAACGAGACATACGGGGACATCAACAGCACAGTCAATAGCTCATGGATCAGGGATATCACATACATGGATATGGTTGAAAATATCTAACATCACAAATCTTGATCAGCTCATACATCAGAATGCAAACGACAATGGTCTGTCAATCTACGTTCTGCTCATACTGAAGCTCGGGTACCCCTGACTAAGCGCCTCAGGTACCTCTAGCAAATATGCCGCACGAAAAGGGCGGCCTCTCAATTGCTTAACAAAAGTTTATGGCTCTTCTGGCATTACATGCCAGGTACTCCTTCTGGTGAAGAATCTAGGCTGCAAAAGGCGGGCCTCTATGGCGACAGAATCAGACCGCAAGTAGCGGGCCTCTATAACAAGGTAACCTCTGTGTTATTTCTCATAAGCAAGGCATATCCATGTATGCCGAACATGCCGCCTGAATAGCGGTTACCAAACAGTACAATCTTCGCTGGGCTTCTGTTCAACAATAAGACGTATAGTCTTGGTTTCTGTATGGAGCACAGATAGTTGACTCTGTCTATCATATCATCTATGAACTCTACTCAAAAATGTCGCCTCAAAAATATCAATCGTTCTTATGTGCATACATCACCTAGTCTGCATATCTAGGCATACGAGAGGATTAAAGTGTACATATTACCTTGGCAGCATCCTAGAAAATCACCAAACACAACACTTGCCATCCTTGGCGTACAGAATAAACTTGGGAAAGAATCACTGACATATCAGTCACACAGAGGACTTCATTTCCCCGTAATAATGGCAGAGAAAATCTCCGGACCTCTTGTCCGTTCAGAAACCCAGGTACAATACCCAGATCGGAAGTGTCTCTCGATCTGCGAGCAAAAGCCTGTGCATGTGCAATAAGCACAGTCCTGAGTAAAGCTAACACAGACAAGGGCGTTTCCCCGAAACGAGAGGCAAAACCGCTCCTTATATGGTCATGTGAATAGCGACTTAAGACATGACAACTATTTAAGACATTTCCCTGAAACAGGTCAACATCGATCCTTATAAGGATAGATGAATAAGACAAGGGGAAGATAACCACTAATCAAACCTGTCACTGAAAAGTAAATAGACAGTTCTCTCTCTTAGACCATCAAAAAGTATCCAACAGGTTGACGTCTATATACAGGCACAAATGACAGTAACAATATATTTAGTGGGTCACTTTGAGATTAGTTAAATTACATCTGTTGTGTACACAGTGTTGTAGTACTAAAGTTTCGTTTGAGAAGATGAATCTAGCTTTAGGTATTTTGATTTCTGGTGAGCGCAATGCCACTCCTTTGTGTGTAAGGCACGATGAGACAGACGTGTTTCTCTGTTTGCTCCTTGCGGAGCATGGCAACACCAATGCTGCTGGTGTTCATTACAGGCCCATAAGAAGCATTTTTATGCTATTGCAGTGGTTGTTTCGGTAACGATGCGTTTCATATGACGAGATTCCCAGTCTTATCAGTAGTCATATACGACACGCTTGTTGCCAGGCGCACCAGTCGTCACTTACGACATGCTTCAGAGTGCAGAACGAATATTGATGTGGATCGGTGTCGCAGATATAGTTGATGGTGCACTCCAATTGACGTTGAATGAGAATCCAATTGTCGCATAAAGAGTTTTGTATAGTAAGGAAGATATGTAGAAAGCACATCGACCTTTAGACACTAGTTTTCACAGATGTGAGCTAGTGTTGAGGGAAAGAGTTAACAGAAGGGCACAGGTTGGTGTCAGTGATTCTCTCACCTTTTAGACTACCAACTCTTGTATTTTTCTGGCGACGACTAACTCTTTCTTACTCAAATCTTTTTGAAGATGAACTAGTAGTAACAAGTAATACAAAGAGGGTTGAGAATGTTTTTCTGAACAGAACATACAATCTACTAAGTCAAACTCAGAATGATGGTGAGTTACAGAATGTACATAATTACTTTAATTACAGTTAAAAAAAATCAATGTTGACATGTACTTTGAAAAAAGAAATACTAGGAATTTTAGAACTGTCAGTGTCTTTGGTTCAGATAAGAATAAGAGACTATTTTCCTCACTGACGAAAGTTTATTCCTATGGCTATTTCGTGGAAAAGTGAATTCTGATTTTGGTCTGGGTTTTACGTAGACGTATCTGCTTGGACTTCTCCTGGGCGTCACAGTAGGTAGGGATTACCAACTGGAGAATTTGATTCAGTGGGGCTACAGTCCAAGAGATGACTAGGCTTTTCGTTAACCTGGTTGTGAAGTTGCGCTATGCTGTTCAGGTGCTGACGATGTGTTGGAGGCTTATATGCTGTAGACTGCTCAGGGCTGCTGACTAGTGATATCACCGCTAGGTTTCAGACGTAAGCGCTAGTTCTCTATGTAGCATAGAGCAACTAGCCGGTTTACTCGCAACAATTTACAGCAATCAAAATCCAGAAACTGGCTAGGATTCTGCAACTGGGCTGTGGAAGACAATACAGGCAATCAATCTTCTGTTTGTTTTACAGATATATTAAATACAGCCACTCTGGACATTTCGTCGCAGAATGGTGCCTAATAATATATTTACCTGAAACCGTAACGTCAGTCTTTTTCCCTTAAAGGCGACTGTCCATTTGTTTACAAATTCCTGTCTAGCGGTAGTCTCACAATCAGGTCAGGTCAGTCAGGTCAACCTTTGTTATAAGCAGACGCCTGGCCGTATGCGTTCATGCGTGACGGTATTGGAGGAATGCTATTTCATTCACTCGTTCCTTGAACAACATGGTTCTTCTCTCGTTCACAGCAGCTTTCTCAAAATCATTAGAATGTAGTACTTTCAGATATCAGCCAGTACTTACATCATTATAATGCATCAATAACATTCAAAATACATAAATGCAAAATAGCTATCATTCTAATGTAAAGAAATAAAACCACAATATTAAGTATTTCACACTATACATCAATTAACTAATCCCTTGATATTAGAGTTAGCTAATTAAGCGAATACTGAGAGTTTGCTTACCGCTCAGGACTTTATCCACAGCTTAAGAAATAGAACTTTAGTAGCGTTTATTCTCAATCACAATATACTTGTAGATATGAGGTAAGTTGAGGCTTCTCTTCTATAAGCGTGCGTTGTATTCCAAGGGTTAATCAGCAAGTGATCTTAAAACTCAGCGTTCGTTTGCATGAAGTTAAACCATTTCCGTTCCCACGTCCAGAGTTAATTATTTCCCGTCTCTCGCTTAGACACGAAAAAGATTTATCGTGGCGGTTTTCAGTTGACCACTGAACACGGAAATATGATACTCTGAGAATCACTGTCGTTTCGACCAAGCTAATAAATCGTATAGACGTCCCTAAAGAAATAACTTTAAGTGCCCTTTGTAGAAGAAGATAACATTTGGATAGTATGACAGGACTATTAGTGAAGACTAGAAAAACAGCTAAAGAAACGATCGCAGGTGCAAATATTTCCGTAGAGAAAACAGACAAAATGTGAAGGAAAAGAAAAGTAAGGAATTTTAAAATAATCTAGACAAAATCGTCGAGCACTCTGTGACAGATACTCCCCAATTTAAAATAGTTGCAAACTATTCAACGAGAGAAGGTCTTTGTCTAAATTATAAATTCCTTCTGTCACCCAACTTTTCAATTCTCTTGACCTTTGTCCGCTTGCTAACGCTCTACTTGGCCATGGCTCTACATTTTGAGAATCCCTGTTCTGATTTCTCAATGAGCTAACTTTCGTAATTCGTTCTGGTCCCGTTCGTCCGGCCAAAATGCCGTACTGATTCACCTCTTCATACAAAAGACGTTTAGTATGAACTACTTCAGCCCGTCCACTATCTGGTGTCCTTTCGCTGCGCTTTGTCAGCGATTGTTCCGTGGCCCACTTGAATGGGCGTGCAAAACATCCTTTATCACGGTAACAATGAGATTCTTGCTTGTGTCTCTTCCATGAGACATAGGACATCCTCAGGTATCTCCTTAACTCCGCTCCTACGTTCGACCTGCTCAGGCGGTTAAAGTTCCCGTTCTTTCTTTCTGGATTGAAAGATTCCCATGGGCTACGTGGGTTCAATCTAACAAGAGTTAAGTTTCCTAAACCTATCAAGTTTTCAGATAACTTGTTCATTGATAAATCACACCAAGATTGAGTGTCACTGGCGTTCAGGTATGAACGAAGCAGTTTGGGGTGGGTGAAAAACAACCTTATAGCTTTTCTCACAAGTGGTTTAATGCGAGAGTCATTCTCTCCCTTCCACTTTCTGTCCATTCGCTGGTTATTCCCATTATCAATTCTTTTCTCAACCACTAAGGTATCTTGTACCTCAGTCTCTGCTGAATGGTTTTCAGCCTGGGCTTTTCCTATCACTTTTGTGATTTTCTCAAGCAAAATTTTGTTTGGATCTTTCAATGACCCTGGCGTATCTCCTCTAATTTGAAAATGTGCTTCTCCTTCTGTAAAACTAATCGTCTCCTTGAGATTAGGGAAGCTGTTATAGAATGGCTTCTCAGCAGAAGTATGAACTCTCTCATTTTCATCCGTGCACTGAGGCATGAAAGGGTCAGGCTTGGAGCATAAAGTCACAGGTAAAAAAGTTTCCTCCTGAACCGGGTCTAAGACTCTAATTAAAGAGCCCATTGTGTCTCTATGAGTCACATGTTTTATCAGCCCTTTTGGTGGTTCCGCGTGTACCATCAAAGGCTGTTTCAGTTCTCCTAGAACTATGTAACTTCCCTTGTCGTTCACTCCGTAAGTGTCAACAATGAGAGGTTCCTCTGGGCTACTATTAAGCTCTCTGTCCTTTTGTTGCCCAGATGACATTAATCGCAGGAAGGGGCCGTTACTGAAATTTCCTGTCTTCTTAAACGTTTCTGTACAGTCCTCATTCCTCCGGTTTCTAGTGTTTTTGTAGTCCTGTGCGCTTTTGTTGTGGTTATGAAATCGGTCTTTGTGTGCTTTCTGAGATTGAGCGAAGGCATGTTGTTGCTCATTAGAGATGTTTGGGCTGTCTGGGAAATTCCTTTTCCGACGTGTTCCTGACGAGAGTGTACTTTTCCTCATACTACAAGCATTTATGTGCGTAGGTACCTTCACAAAAGGGTCATGACTTATCGAGTTCGATGTCCGCCTCTCTGCTTTGCCTAAACATGAGCTCTGAGTACTAAGTTGCGCTTCCTGTGGAGCAGAGGCTGCTTCCTCTTGAAATAATGGTTTATCTGACCTGGGAGTGGGGCTCTGGGATTCCGTGGCCTCATGACTAATCATGGGTTTCAAATCTCTTGGAGAGTTTTGAGTTTCCAGTGGCGGCGTCTTCAACTTAAGGTAGGGTTGAGCTTCCAGCAGTTCCTTCTCATAAGCTTCACTGCTAATGGCCTCTTCTTTCCACGTGGCCTCCTTCTCGTTCCAGTCGCTAGTCCATTTTTCATCACTCTCTATCATTTCCATCTCTGTTCTCGTGAAAAATTCTGCCTGTTCTATGACATGTTTCGCAATTAACTTTCTCGAGTAACCTCTTTCAATGCCTTCCAAATAAGAGTCACTTATCCATGTATCTAGACATCTTATAATTTTTATGGAATCGTTCACTTCGTGATCTATCAGATATTGCAAAAATTGAGCTCTTAGTTCCGCTACTGCGTTCATTTTAGATCGCTGGGTAGGTAGTTCAATCTCTCAGTATACACTGCACTAGTTTCCAGTTATTACTAATAATTCTATGAAGTATTGTAATAATAAACCACTGATCAATTTACAGAAGCTCGAGGTAATACTATTAAGTCTACTGACGTAATGTATCTCTTTACAGATGGTAGTATTATTGATATTTTAATAATACTTATTTCTGCTGAATTAAGGTATTATTAACTTTAGACAGACGCTACACTTGCTTCCGATTATTACTAATAATTCTATGAAGTATTGTAATAATAACCACTGATCAATTTACTGAGGCTCGAGGTAATACTATTAAGTCTACTGACGTAATGTATCCCTTTTCAGGAGACTAGTATAATTGATATTTTAATAATATACTTATTTCTGCTGAAATAAGATATTATTAACTTGAGCCAGACTCAAATATAATTGATTTATTTTTAACCCTGTGTATACTCTTATTTCTTCTGAAGTAAGGTATTACAATTGCAGCCAGTCTTTCACACACAATCATCAACTTGTACACTTAGTTATCTTAAGCCACTAATTAACTTAATGAGCTTAATTAATCTAAGTAACTTAATTAATTAAATGATTAATTAATTCCAGGACCATTCAGATTTCACTTTCCTTATTCTACTGTGTAATTCCACAATTCTGTTCAGAAAATATAAGAAGTTTCGTTGTCTAGAAATATACAATAGATTCTACTCCAAGGTATTGATAGACTACTAGTTAACGATTCAACTATTCTTCTGCAGATAGGTCACCAAAGGTAAGATTCCGGACTAAGACCCCAATTTGTTGCAGATATAGTTGATGGTGCACTCCAATTGACGTTGAATGAGAATTCAGTTGTCGCATAAAGAGTTTTGTATAGTAAAGAAGATATGTAGAAAGCACATCGACATTTAGACACTAGTTTTCACAGATGTGAGCTAGTGTTGAGGGAAAGAGTTAACAGAATGGCACAGGTTGGTGTCAGTTATTCTCTCACCTTTTAGACTACCAACTCTTGTATTTTTCTGGCGACGACTAACTCTTTCTTACTCAAATCTTTTTGAAGATGAACTAGTAGTAACAAGTAATACAAAGAGGGTTGAGAATGTTTTTCTGAACAGAACATACAATCTACTAAGTCAAACTCAGAATGATGGTGAGTTACAGAATGTACATAATTACTTTAATTACAGTTAAAAATAAAATCAATATTGACATGTACTTTGAAAAAAGAAATACTAGGAATTTTAGAACTGTCAGTGTCTTTGGTTCAGATAAGAATAGGAGACTATTTTCCTCACTGACGAAAGTTTATTCCTATGGCTATTTCATCGAAAAGTGAATTCTGATTTTGGTCTGGGTTTTACGTAGACTTACCTGCTTGGACTTCTCCTGGGCGTCACAGTAGGTAGGGATTACCAACTGGAGAATTTGATTCAGTGGGGCTACAGTCCAAGAGATGAATAGGCTTTTCGTTAACCTGGTTGTGAAGTTGCGCTATGCTGTTCAGGTGCTGATGATGTGTTGGAGGCTTATATGCTGTAGACTGCTCAGGGTTGCTGACTAGTGATATCACCGCTAGGTTTGAGACGTAAGCACTAGTTCTCTCTGTATCATAGAGCAACTAGGCGGTTTACTCTCAACAATTTACAGCAATCAAAATCCAGAAACTGGCTAGGATTCTGCAACTGGGCTGCGGAAGACAATACAAGCAATCAATCTTCTGTTTGTTTTACAGATATATTAACTACAGCCACTCTGGACATTTCGTCTCAGAATGGTGCCTAATAATATATTTACCTGAAACCGTAACGTCAGTCTTTTCTCTTAAAGGCGACTGTCCATTTGTTTACAAATAATTTTATGCGCTTTTTTAGTGAAATTGACAAGATTAACGGTCCAAAGACTAAGGATAAAAATACATAATTGCTAGGCTTAGTACATGATCGTAGTCGGGTCATCACCATCCATACAAAAATTGACAGCTTATGGAGGGGAAGGTGAATGGATGTGGTACATTGCGTGAAGATCCAACTAAGGAGACGCAAAGCTATCACGTCACACCCACCGTTTGATAAGCAACTCGACAGAAGGGCGATATCTTGATATGTTACGCCACAGACTTTTCAGCGAAAAATCAAGCCTCGAGCAAATTTTCAGCGGCTAAAACGCAGATGTTTGGAATATTACAAAAAGTAAAAAGAAATTTTTCTTAATATTAATGCATTAGGAATATAACAAAAATTAGCTGGCGGATGGCCCATTCTGATTTAGTGAACTAATATGGTCTTAATTTTACAGATCGGATAGATGCCATCCTGAAGATAATGACAAAAGACAACATCATCGACAGACTGTATTGAATCTAAAAGTGTCGCTAATTGCACAAAAAAACACGACCTCGAGACGCAGGGGTTCAAATTTACTTAGTATGGAGGAGAAATTTTTGGGTGGTAGCTGTGTCTCAAATATAACTTTTAACGACAAAATTTTGGAGGGGGAGAAAATTGGTTCAAAAATCAAGTACATTTTTAGAAAACTCAAGTAGAGACGGACAGACTAACAGATAACCATCCACCGTTACTTGATGAAGCATGACTGTGACTTTATGGTAGGTCCCATTTTGAATTTAAAACAAAACCTAGGCAGTGATTGGCCACAGACAATCATATCATTAGCGCTCAGACGCGAAAGTGGGGCCATTCTTCAATAGTTGTTCAGTGATAGACACAGATTTTAAAGTGTGGTGATTTCCATATGAAAGAAGTGTAATAAATTTAGGGACGCCATACTATAGCCAGCAGCTCAGCTGAGTTTTGCTAGCAATTCTGTGTTATTTATTCATAATCTGGTAAGATTGAAATTATTTCCTTATATATTTTGAATATTGTTTCATGTTCGAGTGATTTGATACTGCCATATCGAAATCTAGCCTTACAAACAAGTAGGGATTTGCTCTAGATTGCCAGGGTCTAGGGACCAACAATGTACATAAACTCCAGCAAGGGTTAGGCAAGACAGATCAAGTGTTGAGAATAATGAAACATATTACCTATCCTCTTTTAGGGCAGGCAACTAATAAATATTTTTCAGAACCTATAGTCTGGGAGGATCTATCTGATGTAAAACCATCATGGTAAATGTGCTGTTTGGTCAGAGAGATCTGACCTGTCTGTATGATGTGGTTGTTGTGTCAGTGTTGTGTCCAGACGTGGGTAGAGAATAGATTTTGACACATGGCCCATACTTTGATTGCAGAGCTGCGAGTTTCTGTTGTCAACCAAGCAGTGTCTATTCAGTTGGTGACTTTACTCGAGTGTATATGTGCAGTACTTGTGACAGAGACCACCATTATTGCCCGCCAGCACGGAGAGGTGGGACCACCTGATTTCAGCACCAGAGCTACAACTACAAGATGAGTGAGCCTCTGGTCTGCTGGACATTCACCAACGCTGTGTAGTTACTAATACCCCATAAAAATTCCCACCATTTTCTGGACACTGTGTAGTCAATATAGACAGGTGTGATGAGGCCACCCCAACAGCACAAACATTAACTATCCTCCCAAGTAGATGACTACTAGAACATTTTAATAAAACTAACTAGTATAGTACATATATATGTACACTATTGCATTTATGATATAATATTCCATGCATTTCTTTCATAATCTCTAAATCCTTTTAAGTTCTGGTCAACCTAAAAAATTGATCCAGAACAAAATAAATGTAATATAATTTTATCAAAAAATTTTACACACGTGAGTTAGTTCAGTGTATTTTAACATTTATTAATATTATTAGTCTTGTTAAATATCTGTGGGTATATCTAAAACCTATTACACCACACTACATATCATAACCCTAGACACTTTACGTAGCCACATTCATTAAAAAAAAATTAAGTGTGAGGTCGTAGTGGTAGCAAGAAAGGCCTTCTGACAATTCACAACTACATTTTAAAGGAGCCTTCACACTGGTCCATTTGTTTACAAATTCCTGTCTAGCGGTAGTCTCACAATCAGGTCAGGTCAGTCAGGTCAACCTTTGTTATAAGCAGACGCCTGGCCTTGTGCGTTCATGCGTGACGGCATTGGAGGAATGCTATTTCATTCACTCGTTCCTTGAACAACATGATTCTTCTCTCGTTCACAGCAGCTTTCTCAAAATCATTAGAATGTAGTACTTTCAGATATCAGCCAGTACTTACATCATTATAATGCATCAATAACATTCAAAATACATAAATGCAAAATAGCTATCATTCTAATGTAAAGAAATAAAACCACAATATTAAGTATTTCACACTTTACATCAATTAACTAATCCCTTGATATTAGAGTTAGCTAATTAAGCGAATACTGAGAGTTTGCTTACCGCTCAGGACTTTATCCACAGCTTAAGAAATAGAACTTTAGTAGCGTTTACTCTCGATCACAATATACTTGTAGATATGAGGTAAGTTGAGGCTTCTCTTCTATAAGCGTGCGTTGTATTCCAACGGTTAATCAGCAAGTGATCTTAAAACTCAGCGTTCGTTTGCATGAAATTAAAACATTTCCGTTCCCACGTCCAGAGTTAATTACACTGGCTAACAAAAAAATTTTTTTTTTCTTTCTCTAACATTTCTATGTTTTTCTGGTCAATTTTAATGCGCTGTTTTTAAGTCTGCAAACCGTTTTTCTCCATCAGGTCGGGATCTTTAGAAATACACAATTGAAGGTTTTTAACAACGCATACAGTATTACAACATCATTCGTACAAGAAGTATAACAGTTATGTAGGCTTGAATTTCTTTGCAGTAGACTTTCGTCGGTGAATGGCATGTGGTACATCGCGATGAAGCATCCAACAATGATCGGCAAGCATGGTCACACTCCACCGTCCTTGATAACGTGACTCCATTACGGCGATATCTTGATGGAATCGTTCTCCATGTTCATCGCTGACTGCGCCAAGGTTGTCAGGGAAAAAGTCAAGATGCGAATCGAGCAAATGGATTTTGAGGGACATGTTACAGCCCATAATTCTGTATACATCTATGCACTGCTTAACAATATGCACATAGTCGACAGATTTGTGATTTCCCAGAAAGTTATCGACGATCGATTTGAATGCCATCCATGCGCGAAGTTCATTACCATGTAACAAGTTCTCGAATTGTTTGTCTGCAATAACTTTCCTAATCTGAGGTCCTACAAAGATACCTTCCTTTATCTTTGCATCGCTAACTTGCGGAAACTTTTCTCGAAGATAAGTGAAAGCTTTGCTCGTTTTATCTAACTCTTTTACGAAATTCTTCATGAGCCCCAACTTTTATGTATCGGTAATAAAATGATGCTGTCTTTGTTAACTAATGGCTCGTGTATTACATTTTTATGCCCGAGCTGCATACTATCCCTGATAGGCCACACCTTTCTTGCATAATGTTCCTGTCTGTTGCGGCTGTCCCATTCACATAGGAAGCAACACAATTTAGTATACCCAGTCTGCATGCCCATGAGAATTGCAATGACCTTTAGGTCTCCACAAATCCGCCATTGGTAGTCATTGTACTTTATTTTTGCCAAATGTATAGCCATATTGTCATAAGTTTCTTTCATATGAACAAAGTAGGCGACTGGAATTGATGAAAATAAATTTCCGTTATGCAATAACACGGCTTTTAGACTAGTCTTGGAAGAGTCGATGAAAAGTCGCCATTCGTTGACTATGTGCTCATGACCGAGGTGCACCATTAGACCGTTTACATCTTTGCAATAGCAAATGTCATCATCCATCTCAAAGTATTGAATAAGTTCTCCGTGTCTGTGACGAAATTTAGATATCGGAGTATTGAGCGCTAAAAGATTCCTTCTTTGAATCGCGAACCAAGTAATTCCATTTGTCCTTTGGTAAGAGCAAGATCACGTATTAGATCTGAAAGTTCTGAATGGTCAATAAGTGAACTCCATCATTCATCGGTATATAATCCGAGGCAGAATTAGTTTCTAAAGCAGGTAAACTATCAATTTCTGATGGTTCATTCACGTCCAACGGATATTGTTCTGGTGGAACTGGGGTCAGACACGTGATTGGATCATGAGGCACAGGTTTCGAAACCGATTCAATATTTGGATAAACCACAGACTTTCTAGTTTTAAAAGTGAAACCATGGATATTTGTCAAGCAGAAGTAACAATCAGTAGCGTGATTTGTCGGTTCACGCCATATTACTGGCACTCCAAAAGGCATCGACTTATGCTTCGGCGATTTTCGTAACCAACCTGCCAATGTATTTGCACAAGTCGAACAAACTGCATTTGGCTTCCAAGATTTATTTGCATCATCAACTTTCAAATCGAAATAAAGTTCATATGCTTTCTTTAGTAATGGTGTAAAGTTTTTCTGGTGAACACGATCGGTAAAATATCCGCACATGTAACAGAACGATCAGCCGAATTTCTACAACTTCTAGAAGCCATATTTTGCTCAGAATTATTTCAAAATACAGTAACTATTTAAAAAATAGCGTAACATATGTCATGCATCTTTTAGCAGTATAAAAAGTAGAATTATTTTGCATTTTATTAATTTTTAATAAGTTATATAGTAAAAATGAAACGGAGCAAATAACGGTTTCCCAAAAATATATTTATTCACAAATATCTTAAGAACCCGATGTGATAGAGATAAACGGATTTCAGATTTGAAATCAGCGCAAGAAACTGACCTAAGAACACTTATTCTTATATAAGAAAGAAAAATGTTGTTTGTCAGTGTTATTTCCCGTCTCTCGCTTAGACACGAAAAAGATTTATCGTGGCGGTTTTCAGTTGACCACTGAACACGGAAATATGATACTCTGACTATCACTGTCGTTTCGACCAAGCTAATAAATCGTATAGACGTCCCTAAAGAAAAAAATTTAAGTGCCCTTTGTAGAAGAAGATAACATTTGGATAGTATGACAGGACTATTAGTGAAGACTAGAAAAACAGCTAAAGAAACGATCGCAGGTGCAAATATTTCCGTAGAGAAAACAGACAAAATGTGAAGGAAAAGAAAAGTAAGGAATTTTAAAATAATCTAGACAAAATCTTCGAGCACTCTGTGACAATCGGTTGCGAGGGAGTAGCTTATTCTCATTATTGAGAGTATTCGTTGTAGAAATAGTTGTATATTATTCTATGTCCATTTTATTATTATTTAATTATTTTTATGTGTAGAATGATTTGTGAGAGCACGTGGGCTCACTTGGAGATATATATTTCTCTTCTCGCTCCATATGGAGCATGGGGCCACCAATGTGGCCGGCATCCACATGAAGCCCTCACAAACTATTCATATGCTCATGCAGTAGTGGTTTCGGTAGAAATCTGTGTTACATGGTGAGATTGCCAGCCTCATGCACAACACCATACTAGTCTCATTGGACGACATGCATGAATGTGTGTGTGGGATAGCTGAGTGTGTCAGGTGGCGTGGAAGGACTGTTTGGCAGGTGAGAGTATCGTTTCTCATTATTTAACTATTATGATTTTAACTAGCCGGTGCTTTGTTTCTGTTTCAGATTAGCAATAGAGCTCTGGCTGGGTGTTTTGTTTTGTTTGCTTTGTTTTATTTGTTTAATGTTTGCTGTGTGTGCTTAATGTCACTGACTGGGTTGTATGAATAAATACAGCCCCTGCCTTAGAATCAAGAGTTTTATTGTTGTTCGTGTTGGTGCGAGTGTGAAAGAGAGTGATCACATATCACAATAGCATCATCATCATCTCGCCCACCCTATCACAATTCTATTAAAAACCCCATCTGCTTGAAAGTCGACACATAAATGTTTGGTGCATGTTTGGTGAATGTTTGGTGCATGTTTGGTTAATGTTTGGTGAATGTTTGGTGCATGTTTGGTGAATGTTTGGTGAATGTTTGGTGCATGTTTCGTACAAGGAGACGAGTTGCAGTGGTGGTTCCATACTCCATAAAGGGGTGAAAAGGAAATTGATGATGATGACGCATACATGACTGCTTACCTTCTTCACTCTTCTCCTCTCGTTAGACCTCTGACTGTAACTCACTTGCACGAGATTTCACTTCAGCCCAGCTCACATTTACTCACTAACAACTAAACAAACTATATGCACCAAATACTACACATCTAACCTTGTACACAGTGTACCCACATACCAAAATATCGCGTGAGGTAAAGATAATAAGATGATGATAATATCCTGGACAAATAGATGTATCCGATGATACCAGGATAGTGTCAGATAAGAGACTGGTCTTAAAAGAAATACCCCATTCACTGAAAAAAGTAATGGTAATCAACATCAAAGGTATAGTCAATCTGTATAGGTTCCTAGATGAGATGGTAATGTACTATCTTAGTTTCCTATGATGCCCCTCTCCAGACTAACCTTAGAATATGACTCTGCTACGGGTAATTAATTACCAACAAGAACTTTGAACCCAACTTAAATAATTCACTGAACACTGTGGGTACAATTTATAATTTATTTATCTTACTTACTTAGTCGTTCCCCTTCTACCGTGAGGTGTAGAGGTTTGGAAGAGAGAGCGCCAGACTATCCTATCGGCTGTCGTCCTCCTGGCCTGGTTCCATTCTAGTCCTCGGTCCGTCAAAGATTGTCTAATGTTGTCCTCCCAGCGGACTCTGGGTCGTCCTCGGGGTCTGGATCCTTGGCTCTTTGTTTCCCATGCTTGTCGTGGTAGCCGATCTTCTCCCATTTTGCAGACATGGCCAAACCATTTTAATTGGGACTGTTCTACTTGGGTCTGCAGGGGGTAGGATTTAAGGCCTTGACGTATCGTCTGGTTGCGTCCCATGTCTCTTCTTGTTACTTCAACCACCTTCCTCAGATACCTCATTTCTGAGGTTTGGATATGGCTTTTATGGGTTGTAGTCATTGCCCATGACTCGCATCCATATGTCAAGACTGGGACATAGGTGGAGCGGTATTTTTTTTATCTACAAGACCTTTTTTCTGTGTACTTCTGTTAAATTTCTTCTGTTAAAAATTTCAAATAAAATAATATAAATATGATATATTATATAAAATATAAATCTATATATATATATATATATATATATATATATATATATATATATATATATATATATATATATATATATATATATATATATATATATATCTTGGTATATATTCATTGAAGAAGATATCCTGTACCTTTGGGCAATTGAATCATGATTGTGGTAACTTGTACCGATGAATAGACGTATCTATGTCCTTGGATAGGAGGAGATATCAATTTTGCAATCCGTCTTTGTTAGTCAAGGTGACAAAACACAATTTGGAAGAATGATCTGTACATATTGAAACCCGAATCGACGATCGAAAGGATGTAGATGATCATTAATGTTCATCATAAAGAAATATGTATGGCAGCAAAAAGAGATTCTTCTTCCTGAATTACAGAGAGACTATAATATTGACAAGAACCAACTGATTTGTCATCTAGATCGTGGAAAAGAGATTGTAAGTGTTCAGGACGAGATTTAAACTCCTTAAGCGTATGAATAGAAGGATTAACACATGATGAAAGAGAGTTAGTTGTCTACCATTATAACTATTGTTTCTGGATCTATAATTTTGATTATTATTATTCCAGTTATAGGTACTATTGTTATTCGAAGTGAAGTTATATGGTTTCTTCCAGTTTGAATTTTGTTGAATGTTGTTGTTATTTCTGTATTGAGGTGACTGATGCCTGAATTGTTGTCTACCTCTATTGAAATTATCATTCTTGTTGTAATTAGTATGTTTATAATACTTGTTGTCATTATATTTCTTATGGGTAAAATTTCTATCAAGACTTTGAGCTCTTGCTCTATTATTACCGTGCCATGTCGCAGCTGAAGCTACTGGTAAAGCTTCTCTCAAGTGAGAATTAGCTATACAAACACCTGGGTGTGCAGTATAGATCACATTTACAGTTAATTTATTGGAACTAATAAAGTTAATTTGATCTGTTTTCTTGATCCTTGATAAAATCTGTGTTTTTTGTGCTTTTTTGAATAGAATATCAATGTTAATTTATGATAAAGTCATAAAGGCTGAAATGACTGTCAATTGTCTTCTAAATAAGCCACAGACTTTGGTATTATCATAACACAGTTTGTTCGTAGGTGTGGTGATATTTGTAAGTTGGAGTATCCCAACAAAGAGCCACTTAACTGTAAAAGTTCCTTTTTAGGCTTTGTACAGCAGTATGATTGGAGAGAATCCTACAACTTCGGGTCTTCCAATCGTCAAGAGGACACAGTTGATACAAGCAAAAGCTCTGAACAACTTGAGCATCTACTAGCTGACTTGGTACAAAAGATTTAGTACGACACTCAGGGCAGGATATAACCTGAAATATAATATACAACCTACGTAGTTACGCTCATAGTCCACCGACCCAGTCAGGAGGTATAATGAGACACTTCAGACAAGCTGTGGTTAATCATAAGAGACATAGAAAGTCATGAATAACACAATTCCTTCAAGTTCTATAATAATATTTCAATAACTTACTTGTTACAGTTATGTCCATGATTTGCTTCTTTAAAACCATATAAGCCTTATGGTAATCATTGTGTCGTATATCAAACAATACAGAAAATCAATTTGTTAAATCATTTATTCTTCCAGTTTGGATAGTCCTTTCCAGCAAGCATAATATCTTTTGGGGAGGAGCGGGCATTAAATTAACGGCAAAATACAAAAATGATGGATTTTAAGATTAATCCATTTTCTGATACTTTAACATCTCCTGAATCTAAACATAACAGAATTAAATGTCAAAATGCACTCTAACAATATGTATTTTGACTTTGAAAAAGGTATGGTACATAGAGATTTTCTCAAACTCGAGACAATATGCCTAATTGGACCCAGTTTTTTCCATAGCAACCAAGCCTGCACCCCTACGTATTATACATCATTGGATTCGCCTAGATCTGGGGAATCCTGTGATGTAGTTCATTTATTTTGGTAACAAAATTATACCCGCCAAGATCGAGAATTTATGGGTTGCTTTTTACCGATTACTTCCATATATGGAAATAGTCGGACATTTGCTGACATCGGCTTTTTCCGCTCACTATTCTAAACTGTTCGTTGGCTGCGTGAATCCACGTGACTTGTAACCGCCGTGTTGACAATTTTGCGTCGGATTGATAAATTCTGTGTACATATTTAGTTAGACCCATTTTTTTTCGGAACTTTTTGTGTGAAAATGCCTCGAAAAAAGAATAGCTTTCGTCATCTAAACATGGAAACGGCAAGGGAGAAAAGATGGAACCAAGATAGTGCACGTAAAAGTCGCTAATTTTGTTATGGTAATGGTACAAAATGAATCACTGTAGAAAGCCAGGCACGCACAACACATTTAGGCTACACAAATTTAGTTTTGATTGACTATGTTAGAACTGAGTGGAGGGGGAAGAAGGTACTACATTTGGATATTGGAAATCTGACTTAATTTTCTTGAATTAATACACAATATGTCCTAATTATAAACCCATAAAGGGTTCAACGATATACTTTAAAAAAAAATGTCACATGTGAATAAGCTATTATTTTTTTTTAAATTATGTATTTGCAAGCTTTTAGTAAACGCGTTGGCAGTAAACAGTGATCACATTTTTCTGGTTTGACAAAATGACATGATTCCACATTATACCATAAATTATCATGGTATTTATAAGCATGTGACATATGTTTCTTGAGCTGTGATTGTTTCTTATGTACTTTTTCAGAACTAACTGGTCCCCCTAATGAGCCTAGTCTGCCTGAGGTTATACTGTCAGCTTTAGCTGTAAATGAATGAGCCAGCACAAGCTCCTCTACAACTTCTACTTGTTCACCTCACAGCACACCACGGTTCTGTAAAAAGCTATAACTAAGTGCCTCATCGGTGCAAGAAGCTTCAACGCCTAACAATACGGTCTCCAGAACTATAGTTGATATGTCTGAGATATGCAACCTTGTTAGTCAGCTTGCATGTCCAGAATGCTATGGGAAGCTATCTGCAGAAATTAATAATCAGGCCAAGAGAGGTCTTGTTCAACACATCAAAGTGAATTGTTGTGTTTGTAACAAAACCGTTGCATCAACGTACATATCATCGGTTGATGAACATAATTCATTCAGTGTGAACAAAGTTGCAGTTCTATCATCATTGTTATCAGGAATGGGACCCTATAAATTTAACTACTTTGCACAGAACATGGATATGCCTGGCCTGCATAAAAAAACTTTCAACACAATTGCAAATAAATTTTTTTTGCAAACACCAGAACTCGCAAAATTAATATTTGATCATGCAGCTAAGCTAGCACGCAGCGTAAACTGTGCTCAGAGCAATCAACCATATCATGAATATATTATGGATATTGGAGTCAGTTTTGATGGCAGCTGGCTCACAAGGGGCCACAGTTCAAAAATTGGTATTGGTTGTGTTGTGGAGATCTTCAAAGGTCTTGTTATAGATGCCCATGTGCTTTCAAAATACTGTCAGACATGTGCTACAACTGGTTCTTGGTACCAGAAGGAAGCCCCGGGAAACTTCAGCAAATGGAAAGAGGAGCATGTGAAGCAAGGATGTGATATAAATTTTGAAGGTATTTACTTCTGAATCTTATTTTTGATTTCTCCTTCTCCTTGTCTAAAAATTTAAACTGATCTAATTTTAATTTCTCCATAAGTATCAGTTTTAGTAACATAATTTATTACTTACATGTGTTTGCTTTGCTTCCATTGTATTACATTTGCTTCTACATTGTAAAGGAAAGTGTTCAATGTTCGCTTACATCATTATTTTGAGTATTACTAATTCATACCTTTTCTTCTTTCTATGAAGTTCAGGTGTGATGGAGGCTGAGGCAGCTAGTGTTTTATGGAGCCGGTCTGTGACACGACACAAATTTCGCTACACAACCATGTTAAGTGATGGTGATAGCAAAGCCTTCAATAGGGTCATGGAAATTAAACCATATGGCCCTAATGTTGAAATCATCAAAGAAGAGTGTATTAATCTTGTAGGAAAAAGAATGATTACAGCTCTTCGTAATTTAGTTGCTGATTGCCGCAAGCAAAAAGTTACGCTTGGAGGCCGTGGCCGTCTGACAGATACAGCCATCCGAAAGCTTGACATTTATTATTCCAGGGCTATCAGGAATATGCTACTGCAGCTGATATGAAGAATGCTATTATGGCTAGCCTACATCATTGCTATTCAACTGATGATTATCCCCAGCATCAGTTTTGTCCTACTGGCCAAGACTCTTGGTGTTTGTATAAAGCAGCCTTATCTAGGAATGAGTATGCTTTTGGGCATCAAAAACGTATACATACGCCCCTGAACTTTAAGCTGTTGAACAGACATTTGACACCAGTGTATGACAGGCTGACAAATCTGAAACTGTTGAGTCGCTGTGAAAGAAAGGCTACCCAAAACTCCAATGAGAGCCTTCATTCAGTTATTTGGAGTAAAGTGCCAAAGCATATCTTCCATTCACGAAAGCGCGTTGAATTCTGCCTTCTAAGTGCAGTTGCTGAATTTAATGAAGGACCCGAGGCTGCTATATTTTTCAAGAAAGTCCTGGGGCTGAACAGGGGAAAAGAGGCTTATCGACTGGCAGGAGCAAGAAAGCGTAAACGTCTCGTGCTCAGCTCTAAAACGGCAGAAAACTGAACTAAGAAAAGGAACCAAATTAGGCACACATCTCAACAGAAAGCCAGACAAGAATCTGCAGAGGAAGCTGGATATATGGCCGGTATGTTCTGAATGACAAGTAAGTTTTCTTTTTGCTGTAGTATTACATACTTATTTAATTGTTGTCTTCTGATGTATAAAAATGCGGTTTTCTCATAATCTATTTTTTAATCCTAATTTTCTTATAACTTCCACACTTATGTAAGAATTGGAACATATATTGCCCATAATCTTTTAAAACTTTTTATATGATGGATTTTAAGTATCTGATCAAACTTTTGATTAATTGACAAAAGTAATGTAAAATTTAGTAAAATTTGTTACTATTTTTAGACATTATTTTCAAAGTCCTACAACATTTTTTTGTATTAAAGTTATCAAAAATCCATCACAGGAAAAGTAAGAATTGGAACATATATTGCCCATAATCTTTTAAAACTTTTTATGTGATGGATTTTAAGTATCTGATCAAACTTTTGGTTAATTGACAAAAGTAGTGTACAATTTAGTAAAATTTGTTACTCTTTTAAGACACTATTTTCAAAGTCCTACAACTTTTTTTGTATTAAAGTTATCAAAAATCCATCACTGGAAAAGTTTTAACATATAATGATAAACGTTGTGTTCATATTTGGTATTCATAGCTTAATAAATAAAAAAGCCTTAGCAAATTGAAATAGAACAAAGAATCAAATATTGCTCAGCTCTAAAACGGCAGAAAACTGCGCTAAGACAAGTAATTAGATTAGGCACAAATTTCAACAGAAAGCCAGATAGGAAGCTGCAGAGGAAGCTGGCTATGCTACCAGTATGTTCTAAATGACAAGTAAGCAATTTTTCAGGGGCAATATTACAGACTTATTTAATTGTAGTCTATTTATGGAGAAAAATGCGATTTTCTCAAAATCTAATTTTCTCATCCTAATTTCCTTAAAACTTCCACACTTATGTGTTAATTGACATAAAAATTGGCACATATGTTGCCCATAATCTTTTAAAACTTTCGTATTGATGGATTTTGAGTATCTGATCAAACTTTTGATTTATTGCAAAAAAGTAATGTAAAATTTATCAAAATCAGTTACTACTTTTAGACACTATATTCAAAGGCCTACAACTTTTTTTGTATTAAAGTTATTAAAAATCCACCAATAGAAAAGTTTTAAAATTTAATGATAAACGTTGTGTTCATATTTGGTATTCATAGCTTAATAAATAAAAAAAGCCTTAGCAAATTGAAATAGAACAATATAATCCAATAAGGCCGCCGTTTCTATGGCAACCAGTAGTGCAGTGCCATAAAACTCTTCATTTTTCGTATCTAGTATTGATATAGGTTAAGGCTGTGCATTTTCATTGAAATCCAGCAATTAATAACGAAAACAGCATTTCAGTGGAGCTCCTCCCCTTAAAACGCTTTCCACAACCAACTAGCTCAATCCATTCGTTCTACTAATTTAATGTACACTTACACTAAACCAACACACTTCTGGTTATCGTCCAGAAATAGAACAATGATTCTACACAAACCAATATTACCATAAGCACATATATATATATATATATATATATATATATATATATATATATATATATATATATATATTTAATTAACATCTCGCTTACCCTGAATCACAGAATGGCAAAGGGGTTGACACAGATGCTGTTCTCCGTGTCTGTAATTTGAATTAAGCGGCGAGTGTGTTTGCGCCTTCCGTTTCTTCCATTTATATAGTGGGTTTCCGGATGTACGAGATAACAACTAGGCCAAAATATTTTTGCATTCACCCAATATCGTGTAGGTAGGGCAAGGCGTGCTTAGATGACAAATCTAAAATAATTCTGGAGTCCTTATTTCTGCACCGATTTCCTCTATCTTAGGCTTATTTTACTCATGAATGAGTTCTATCACTGTGGACATTCAACTTATACTATAGTTTATTCGACATTTCACTGGAGTAGCCGAAACAGGGAAAAACACAACATGCTCCACTGTCTTCTATTAACAATAACTTCGGCTTTACACCCCTTACTTACTTACTTAGTCGTTCCTCTTCTACTGTGAGGTGTAGAGGTTTGGAAGAGAGAGCGCCAGACTATTCTATCAGCTGTCTTCTTCCTGGCCTGGTTCCATTCTAGTCCTCGGTCCTTCAAATATTGTCTAATGTTGTCCTCCCAGCGGACTCTGGGTCGTCCTGGAGGTCTGGATCCCTGGCTCTTTGTTTCCCATGCTTGTCGTGGTAGCCGATCTTCTCTCATTCTGCAGACATGGCCAAACCATCTTAGTTGGGACTGTTCTATTTGGGTCTGCAGCGGGTGGGATTTTAGGCCTTGACGTATCGTCTGGTTGCGGACCATGTCTCTTCTTGTTACTTCAACCACCTTCCTCAGATACCTCATTTCTGAGGTTTGGATCTGGCTTTTGTGGGTTGTAGTCATTGCCCATGACTCGCATCCATATGTCAAGACTGGGACATAGGTACTTGGAGCGGTATACAGCCATCTTCGTTTTCTTACCAACCTCTTTCTTGCTGAGGAATCCTCGATTTATGGCCTGATAAAGTCTCCCAGCCGCTGCTTTTCGAGTGCCCAACTCTTCTTTGATGCCCCCCTTTCGGTCTATTATTATCGAATAGGGTCCTTCCTTAACTAGGTACTCTATGTATATATGCACACTGCTTTTCGAACTATTACCAACATCTACACTTTCGTTGTCTCCATGTTGAATAGCCTAGCGTATACTCCGACATTACGTGTACCAAGCTGGCGTTTCATTGGTCCTTGGTTTTAAGGGGGCTGCGCGGGGACAATTTTTGAATGATCGCCGGGATATGATCCAGACCTCACTACATAAAACATCACACGATTGATCTAACATCACATTCAATTTATTACGACTGTAGGACATTTGCCTTTCTCTTTCTGTAATACACTCCATCTCATTCTCTCTTTATCTGTGTATTCTTTCAATTTATTATTACCATAGGACATTTTTAATCTTCTTTCTCCAATACACCCCCTCTCATACTCTCTTTATCTATGTCTTCTTCAGCATTTACCTTATATGCTATATTCGTATTATCTGTGCTGAGTATCAATCATTAACAATCTTTACAAATATCAGTATATAACATTAACGTATGAAATTCTATTTTTCTAATACTTTCAGCAAAACCATCTGGAACAGGTATCGTTGGTAAGCGAGTTTTCAACATTTAGTTAATGTAA
The DNA here is from genome assembly GCA_024509875.1 of Oreohelix idahoensis. Lineage (NCBI taxonomy): Eukaryota > Metazoa > Mollusca > Gastropoda > Stylommatophora > Oreohelicidae > Oreohelix > Oreohelix idahoensis. Next base: position 240,843 of record JAMPIV010019216.1, read on the forward strand.
ATCTGCACTGATCGATGAAACATACAACATTTTAAATAAATGAGTAATCGAATATATATGTGATCGCTATTTGGAACATAGTTGAGACAAAATGCAGAAGACTGACGAGAATAGTAGAGATCAGGGAGCACAAGAATCATATCCAAAAACAGTTTAAGACCGCAGTAGACACAGAAAAGGAGGGTTTACGACAGGTTTATGAGCACGTCAAAGGCCAACATGTTGCTCTTTGTAGAGCAGAAAGGTTCTGCAGATCATAGACAAAAGCAGACTCATAGGAAAGTTCAAGCTGTGGTACCTCCAGTTCATGATGATCCCTAAGATGCTATGGTGTGACGACAGGATTTAAGTCAGATAGTCAGATAATGAGTTAGTCAGATAGTCAGATAGTGAGATAATGAGATAGTGAGATAGTCAGATAGTCAGATAGTCAGATAGTCAGATAATGAGATAGTCAGATAGTCAGATAGTGAAATAATTAGATAGTCAGATATTCAGATAGTCAGATAGTTAGATAGTCAGATAATGAGATAGTCAGATAGTGAGTTAGTCAGATAGTCAGATAGTGAGATAGTCAGATAGTGAGATATTCAGATAGTCAGATAGTGAGATAGTTAGATAGTGAGATAGTCAGATAGTCAGATAGTCTGATAGTGAGATATTCAGGTAGTCAGATAGTCAGATAGTGAGATAGTGTGATAGTCAGATAGTCAGATAGTGATATAGTCAGATAGTGAGATAGTCAGATAGTGAGATAGTCAGATAGTGAGATAGTGAGATAGTCAGATAGTGAGATAATCAGATAGTCAGATAGTCAGATAGTGAAAGAGTGAACGCGACAGATTCCATGAGAGAATCAAGGGCTATTATATTAAGAATGACTGATATCTGCTGACACAACAAAGAACACTTTTCTCACGATCAGGGTAGTTGACTGGTGAAACTGAAAATGAATATTTAGTAGAAACGTAATCTGTATCTCTCTCTCTCTCTCTCTCTCTCTCTCTCTCTCTCTCTCTCTCTCTCTCTTCATTGAGTGAAATAGAGACAGAGGATTAGTACTCTAGTCACACTTCTATCCCTTCCCTGATTGATTTAATTGTTATTTCATTTCCAACTTTTTTTCCTTTCGAGTTCCCAGGTAAAAAATCAAAGAATTTATCTTATCAAACTTATTACCACATTAAAGACAACAATTTTACATCTGACAAGTTACAAAGTATAGCAGGCACGGTTGGTTTAGTTATTCAAATATGAAATATAATTTTCTACAGAACAAAAAGAAAACAAATAGAATTCCATTATACAGAATGATATTTACACTGGTATTATTGCACGGTTAGTGTTACATTAGGCTAGTGTCAACACTTTGTTTCAATGTTTGTGAAGTTGTATGTTTCGCTCTCAATAGATGTTGTTTGTTACTCAGCTTTTGGGAGATTTGATGGTCTTCTGTGGTTGATGCTAGCGGTTTTTTGACTCAATGGGTTGCCTCGCCTGTGGTCTGTCCTCTCGCTTGTATGGACTAAGGTGCAAACGCTGGATCTCTTTTCACTACAGTCTCGTACTTCAGCACATTTGGCTGGTACTGCATAAGGACTTTCTTATCTACGCCATTAGGACCGTTCAACGAACTCACTACTGCTCTAGTTCGTGATGGCTTTAGGTCGTTAAGTTCAATGACGTTGAATCCTAACTAAATGTTGTCTATCCAGTTGGAACACAGTGTGAATGGTTGTTGTATGACAGGGCCCCAGTCTTGGTTCTTTGTTGAGTGCCAGAAACTTTAGGGTTCCGGATATTTAACAGGTCATCCTATTCCCTCCCTCAAGCATCACGTATTTGGTGGACAGGGCTTAAGATTCTAAAGTATTCCTATTCTCTAATAAGAATGTGTTGGTCTAGTGTGGCAGACTTAATCTCACAAATAATCTTTCCTTTATCTGGGCTTCACTGTCTGTTGCATATGTTCTCAGAATTGTCAGTTATTCCCCGTTTCGAAATTTATGGTAGGCAATAAAAATGTCTTGTTTCCGTTATTGCCCATTTCGTTAAATGTGTGTATCCCGCCTCCTCGTCTCCGAGGTAGTGAATCTTATCAAATACGCTATCTGTGAGAGGCAATTTATGATTCTTGACGTCAAGTGTTAACCTTCCTGGACGGATATGATGCACTATCTCGTCGCCAATAAGTATGCAGTCGTCTCGGTTCTCATGTCTAACTTATAATAACGTGCGCGGAGAATGACCAAAAAGGAGCTGACAGCAGAGTATGGCAACAGTACATGTCACGCCGTTATGCTACGCCGCGAACGTGTAATAACAAAGGGCATTTGAACAAAGAAAATAGCACTGAATGACGTGCGAACTGCAGCTATTATAGGACGAGGAAGAAAATTATAAGGAAAAGTGTCGCAGAAAGACTTAAGAAGCAAATGGACGAATTTTAATTTTGTCACATTTGGCCACATGTTAGATATGAAATAAGCACAAGTACAGTGGAAGATAAAGAGAGAAGAGTCAACGAGTTCTTAAGGAAATTGCTAAGTGTCAAGGGGTGTTTACACTATGACGATGACGTTCCCAGTTGTCAGGAACATCATATCATGGTGGGTGTGGGTTGTATGTAGATGAAGATCAACAATGGCTCGTACGAACTAACCCAACACCACTGGTACAGTTCCAAGACATTTATTAAACTGATATATATATATATATATATATATATATATATATATATATATATATATATATATATATATATATATATACATATATATATATATATATATATATACAGTAGAACTCCATTTATCCGAACCCCAATTATCCGAACATCCAATTATCCGAACACTTTGTCCAGAAAAAAAAAAAAAACCAGGTGCCACCAGTCACGTTAGACTACAATTCTGAATCTTTTGATGCGGCAAGCTTCAAATGTGTGCGAACAATTTGTAGAGGATGGGATGGGCTAATGGTCGGTCGCTTACATACAGGAAGTCAGTTAGATCATTATATCATAAAGTCAGTTAATATCTAGTTTACCAATCCAGTGTACGAGTGCGTTCTAGGCAGAACACTGGCTAAACAGACAGTTCAACTTAAAATAATTGTCTCTGCTACCACAGCAGAATAATTTTGGTGTACAAGTATTTCTCTGTGCGATAAGGCATCTTCCAGTAGGCCTAATGCATATAAAAGGAACCGCAATGTTTTGTCAATTGAAACGAAAACAGAAATTATCAAGAGACTAGGAAAAAGTGAAACTGTGTCTTCACTTGCCAGAATTTTCAATGTTGGGAAAGCTAAAGTCTCTGACATCAAAAGTAACAAGGATAAAATTATGAGTTTTGCATCGAAATTGGATAGTGAAAATGGGTCGAAGAAACGTAAAACCATGAGAAATGCGAAAGATTTGAAATTGGAAGAGGCTTTGTATATATGGTTTGTGCAAAGAAGAAGCAAAGGGGAACCTATCTCTGGCTCTCTATTGTGTGAAAAGGCACTTCAGTTCAACAATCAACTTGACGGTCCTCCTGACTTTAAGGCTAGCCAGGAATGGTTAAGAAACTTTAAATCTCGTCATGGCATACGAGGATTGGAGATTCAAGGGGAATCTTTATCTAGCGATGCAACTGCCGCTGAAAATTTTAAAGAAACACTCTTGGCTTTTTTGGAAGAAGAAAGTTATTCACTCGATGATGTGTATAATGCCATGAGACTGGCTTATACTGGAAATCAATGCCTCAAAAATCACTTGCATCTCAGCGCAAAGCAGCTGCCCCTGGGTTTAAAAAGTGCAAATAGAGAGTAACAATTTTGGTAGCCGCGAATGCCAGTGGAAGTCATCATTTACCGGTGCTAACGATCGGCAAAGTAAAAAAAACCACGTTGTTTAAAGAATGTGACATGTCTCCCATTGTGCTACAAAGCACAGAAGAGTGCTTGGATGAATAGTGAAATATTTCTTGATTGGTATACAAATCAGTTCATCCCAAATGTGAAGAGGTTGAGAGAACAAGAAAAGAAAAATGAAAAAGTATTCTTCTACTGGACAATGCACCATCTCATCCAGAGACGGATACATTGAATGCAGTTGATGCAAATTTTAAAGTAATTTTTCTGCCTCCTAATGTAACAGCACTGATTCAACCAATGGATCAGGGTGTTATAGCAAAACTTAAAAAGATGTACAAGAAGGAAGTCCTGCGTCGTTTATTGTTGGCTGAAGATGAAGAAAGTGTGGTGGCGTTTTCCAAGAAGCTTAATCTCAAAGACTGCTGCTATATGTTAGCTGATGCTTGGACCACCCTGTCACAAGATAATCTCAACAAGGCTTGGAATAGATTGCTTGGGAAAAAAGAAGGAAATGAAACTACTGCAGTGGACACAAATGATGATTGTATAAATGAAGTTGTGGAACTGTTTCAAGCAATGCCCGGATTTTCGGACTGTGACAAAGATGATGCACACACGTGGCTAGAAGATGATAATGATTCTGGTTTTCAGTTTTTGAATGACGAAGAAATTTTGTCTTTTGTGCAAGAAGAAAACCAAGTACATGTAGTGACCGATGATGAAGACTCCTCAGAAGTACATGATGTACTTGTAGATTATGAAGAAAACCCAAAACGTCGACCAAGTCCTGAAGAGGCCTTTATAGCACTAGAAACAGCGATGGCTTGGTACGAGCAAGAAGATGACAGCTGTCCTACACAGCTTCTGCTGTTGAAGAGAATGCGGGACTTAGCAGCCAAAAGGAGACTATCCAGTTTGGTGCAAAAGAGGATTCCTCATTATTTTAAATAGTGGGCTACATCTGTGCAAGTACATGTATACGTAAGTTGCGCATGGTTTTGAATCGTTTGTAATGTTATTTTGAAAACATTTCTCTTTCTTAAAAAAACATAATTAATACAAGTAGTACATGCACTGCTGTGTAATAAAAGATTTTGGCACACACACATCATGGAAATCAAATACATGTAGCAAGCATACTGACTCACCTCCAGGCTGACATTGCCTGCAGGAAATAACTCTGACTCGTGTTCACGAACTGACCTTACATGAATACACACGCTAACAGTTACATATACAGTCCTCGGTGCGGCATACCTTCCTCGCACAATCATAACACCATCCAGGTGTGATCCACTTATTATTAGTGGTTGGCGGAATTAAGCATCGCCATCTAGATTCTTCCAGAATCTCATCCAGGCGGGAAATCACAACGCCTCTATTATTCCAATAACGCGACACGGCAAAAAACGCGTCGCCTTTCTTCCAGTAGCACCAGGGGCGGAAACACCAACGCCCTATACTGTTCTCCGCGAACAGAATATAAATGTGGTTCCAACAGGAACACTTCCAGGCGGTATAACTATCTTCGCCCTCAACAATAGGTATGACCTACACAATATATAATAAATATATCCTCACTTCAGAATAATCACATCTGTGGTTCTCCAGTCATACCAATACGAGCTTACAGCTCGGCTTCTAATCACACACTCGAGCGTACCGCTCGGCTGTCAAACACAGAATAATCCAGTCACACCAGACTTGTATTCACTACATGTTTTCTCCCAACGCATGCACAAGTCACACCATGTTGACATAAAGTCAGACATGAACTCAATACCTGAGTTACACTTAACCAAGTGTTAACAATTGTTCAGTGACCCTTACACCAAACACTATCATCATTCAAACTCATGAAAATGTTCTGTGGCATCCACCCCCCTCTCCAGATGGAAAACGAAGTTTTGCACCGAAGACCTGAGTACACGCCACAGAACACCTCATGTACCCACACATAATTGGCTGGAAACATATGGTCTTACTGAACCAGTTGTCATATTACTGTGACTGGAACATTTACACCATAAACGATGGGTGATGTAGCGGGAGGTTATTTAAAATTATTTATTATGTAAGAGTATGCCAGTAACGAGTTCTGACCTTACAAGTAATACCCCAGTCTTAGAAATAAGCACTGGTGTATTGTTATCATAAAAATAGTCAGACTGTGAAAACCCTGGCCCAGTTGATAAGAAGTAGAACCAGAATTTATGGTGTCTCCTCCCTGTGACTATCTTATGATTACTTATATTCTAGGGGATAAGTAAAATGTACATTCACTGAACCCACAAAATGGAAGAAGTGAATAAATCCTCAGGTACAGTTAAAATAGTTTAATAATTACACTAATATTCTATTTCTACTAGTTGGAAAAGAGCATACACACATATATATATAAAAGTATTCACACAATTACTATTATTGTCTGTTTAGACTTCAAGATCTTAAATAATAAAGTTACTGAAATCACTGTTATTAGTCCTTTGAATTTAAGGATAACTGTCATCAGTTGACTGAGTTTCTGTATGGTTAATTATTGTTTTCAACTATTGGCTGTTTCACATGTATAGGTGGTCAGTGTCAAACAGGACACTTATCTTTCCAACTTGATACTGCTGAAACTGAACTGTCCTTTGCTGATATCAGACTTGGTAGGCCCAACAGTAGGGATGCCAATGACCAGTTGAAGTTCACTCTTTGGGGTCCTGCACTTTTGTGGGATTGCCTCGGATGAACGACACAGGCTTCTGATACTGGACAGTCTGGTTTGAGTTATTTCATGGAACCTGCAACATATCAGCCTTGGCTAGTATCTGGCTAGACTTGTAGCTGACTAGCACAGATGTCAGACCAGTCAGTCATCAGATGTCACCGTTATACAATCATAGTAAGTAAGGACATCATTTCAGTGATATAGCATTAATATTAACATTTCAATTAAGTGTAACTGACTAGCACATAAGTCAGACAAGTCAGTCATCAGGTGTCAAAGTTATACAGTCATAGCAAGTAACATCATTTCAATGATATAGAATTAATATTAACATATCAGTAATAAACATCATCTGGTTTATTCCGCTCCTATACATCCCTTTCTATAACTTGATCCTTCCAAATCATATCAAATACAAATTCAAATACTGATGCTATTCTTAGCATCTACACAAAATTAATACATAAATAAAGAGTGACCAAGCGATCACGTTTCTTTCTTCGGTAGTACAAGTACATAGTTTTGGAATTGAAACCTGGCTGTGGAACCCTCCATTTTACCAGCTGTAAATGGGTACACAGTTGTGCGCTCGAACTAGGGAAGGCAAAGGCAGCGAGGAAGGGGACTAGTCACCTTAACCTCGTACTGGGATCTTCCATGATGAAGTTTCTAACACTTCATTTCCCTATGACAATCTCTGCCATGGGACTGCCTTTATCTTCGTAAGCGATAAAGCAATATGATAAATATATCTTTATTAGGCTGTGGGGCTATTTGTGATTAATTTTTGTACAAGCAACAATCATCCACAATGCACATGTTTAGATCATATTAAAAATACAATACATTATATCAATGACTATTATACAGGCATATTTTGTGAAGTTTATATGAACCTGAAATATAAAAAAAAAATATTATACACGGTAGTTATCATAATTTCGCTTACCCTCAGACTTCAGATACTGGACTGAACACTGTTTCTGGCGATACGCTCACAATTCATGGGTAGTGGCGAAACTCTGCCTCCAGTCTGTCTCAAACCTCTTTCGATGTGTATCTCTCCAGTTTTTACCGATACGTTTATATACGCTTAATAATAATAATAAATTCTTTAAGCGCCAAACACGGCGCATAAGGCAGAAACCAGTGCTCTCCAGGTTGTAGTGGACGAAACTCCTCTCCAGTCTGTCTCAAACCTCTTTCGATGTGTATCTCTCCAGTTTTTACCGATACGTTTATATACGCTTAGCGCGGACGTATAGGAGGGTACTGACGTCACAGCTAGAACTAGGCCAAAAAAAATCTTTTCCGAACATCGATTTCAGCCAATCTGTGCGTCGACTGAAATTTTGCCTTTCTCATTCTCGGCATATATAATATCCATATTGTTCCATCTTATCTTGTTTTATACAGCTGATAAAACTCTATCTTCCTATCCATGTAAATTCCCAAACTGTTATTTATTGATTTTAATATTTAGAACAGAAGTGGGTTACACGCTTTTAGCGTAACTGTGGGCAGCCGAAATACGCATATATCTCCGTAAATGAGAACTTCCTACCGTTCCTTCTTATATGCAGTTATACACAATCCTTCCCTGTACTGAAATGTAAAATCCTTTTCATACTGATTCCCTTCTGCTTTTATTTATCCTTGGCAATTTCCTGTCTGATACACATTTCGGTGATACGCCGCCATTTTGAAAGCGGTCAATCGATCGTTGATGGGTTTATAAATCTAACTGAACCCGTTTGGCCCCACATTCTCTTTTCCAATAATATATTCATCCTTTAATATCTCTCTCCTTCCAGTTCGGCTTTTCATCCAGGCTCTTACTGCTGGTGAAACGGGGTCGGTAGGTTTCCCATGAAGTTTACCGCCCTCTTTTCGTTGATAGTTGGATGTGGTTTTCCCTCGCAAATCCGTAGGTGTTTGATTTTCGCTACGTGATTTGTTCCTTTTTTCCAGCGCATGGGGTTCAGACTGCAATTGAACCTGTGTGGGATGTTTCCTTTCCCCTCCCGTGCAAATCTCGGAAGTACCCATGATTGCTGGTTTGCTTGTAGATTTTTGATGAAGACTCTTCCGTCGACTTTCTGAATCTACATAGGTGCACTCTGGACAGGAATTTACATACTGATTTATGTCTTCCGTAATACCTGGCCAGTAGAACTGGGTGGCTATTCTTTGTTTTGTGGCACCATTACCCAGGTGTTCACTCAAAGTTGATATGTGTCCCCAGCCTATAACCTTATTCCTATAGGTGGATGGTACAACAATTTGACCATGACTTTTCGTCCCTCTGCCAGCTTTCCTGTACAAGAGTCCATGTTCCCTATAGAAGTGTCCTTTCCTTGGTGTGTTATGTGTCTTTGACAATTTGCCAAAACAAGGCTTCAATGTGCTGTCTGCTTCTTGAGCCCGTTTCATTTCAGTCGAATGAAATTTTAAGTTGGTGTCCCTCTCTATGTTCCTGGAGTCAGACCTGGTCTGGATTCCTGCCATAACCATAGGTTTTACAGGGTCTCCCAAGAAAACATATTTACGCCCCAACATTAGGGGGTAAAAGGGATCATCTATCACAGCTGCATTTATCTCCCCTTCCACATAGCGACAACTGACATGAATCTTTGCTATGGGTAAAGTAAGGGGTGATGTTACTTTTAGTGGCCCTTGAATATCTACTGTTTCTGTGGATATTTGTTCAGGGCACACCAGAGATGCACACACGACTGCATCATAGGACAAACCTGTGTCATACATTCCTGTGACTTGTTTGCCATTCACAGTCACTATCTCCTGTGTAGGTGGGTGATGGAGGCTATTCTGACTCACAGTCAGTTCCTTCCTAACAGAAGTCCTCACCTGTAGACATGCAGCATGATGAAGGGGTTTTTTCCTCCCACATTCATCAGTGTTGTGGTTGCTCATCTTACAAAATTTGCACCACTTATCTCCCTGTTTGTAGGGTTTCTTTTCCTGAGTCTGAGGGTTCTTGTCCTTATTATCAAATCTTTGCTTGTATCTGTATGGTTGATCCATCTGGTCAAACTGGGTATTCTGTGGTGGTGGCTTATATCCTTCTACCTGCTTCCTTTTTGTTCCTACCAATTCAGCTTGAGCTGCTTGGTATCTCTCTGCACATTTCAAAATGTCTTCCAGCCTCTCTGCTCCTTGTTCCATAAGGAATTTCCTCATTTCTTGAGACATGGAATCTTTCACTTGCTCTAACATAACCATTTCTTTCAGATCCTCGTAGGTTTTCTGATACTTACCTAAACTACTCCATTTCAACAAATACGTTTCTAGCCTAGCTGAGAACTGGTTATATGTTTCTCCAGGTAGAGGTTTAGAAGTTCTAAATTTCTTCCTATATGCCTCAGAGTTCTTTTCATACCGGATCAGTAAGGCTTGCTTTAGTATTTCATAATTTTCCTGATCTTCTTTGGGGAGTTTCAGAAACACATCATATGCAATACCTCTCAATCCCTGAGATAACTTTAAACTCCATTTCTCCTTTTCCAGTCCATATGTAGAGGCTAGCCTTTCATACCTATCCAGGTACGACTCGATTGCGTCCTCCTTTTCAACAAATGGATCTAGGTGGAAGTTCATGGCCCCATTTGCTGTGTTCTGAAAAGAGCTATTCGCAGAATGAGGTGAGCTATTACCATGGGTGATAGTCCCAGCCTGAAGTTCAAGATCAAGCTGTCTCATTTTCAGCTCATGGTCTCTCTCTGCTTGTAACCTCCTTTCTTCTCTCTCAGCTTCTAATTTCTTGGCTTCTCTCTCCGCTTCTAATTTCTTGGCTTCTCTCTCTGCTTCTAATTCTAATTTCTTGGCTTCTCTCTCTGCTTCTAATTTCTTGGCTTCTCTCTCTGCTTCTAATTCTAATTTCTTGGCTTCTCTCTCTGCTTCTAATTTCTTGGCTTCTCTCTCTGCTTCTAATTTCTTTGTTTCTCTCTCTGCTTCTAATTGCTTTGCTTCTCTCTCGGTGTACTTTTCACATTCCGTCGTGACATACCGGATCAGAGCGTCACCATCCATGCCAAGTTCTTTTCCCACCTGCAGTGTAGCAGACCTAAATTTGACCAAGTCAGCCATGATGTATCTGTAGTCTAGTAGGGCAAGTGATCTTACTCAAACTAATTTACTACAATATAATTAACTTAGTTAAAATTAAAGTTAATTAAACTGACTTCACCATATATGAAACAGCTTTCTTTATCTGTACTCAATGGTACTCCTAAAAATATAATTATTTCCTATTAGGTTACTCTTTCCAAAAAAATTTTCAAAACAAACTTTTCTACACAGCAGAAATAGAAAGTTGGCTCAGGAATATCAAAGATATATCCCGCAGACGAGCCCCCACTGTAGCGGGAGGTTATTTAAAATTATTTATTATGTAAGAGTATGCCAGTAACGAGTTCTGACCTTACAAGTAATACCCCAGTCTTAGAAATAAGCACTGGTGTATTGTTATCATAAAAATAGTCAGACTGTGAAAACCCTGGCCCAGTTGGTAAGAAGTAGAACCAGAATTTAAGGTGCCTCCTCCCTGTGACTATCTTATGATTACTTATATTCTAGGGGATAAGTAAAATGTACATTCACTGAACCCACAAAATGGAAGAAGTGAATAAATCCTCAGGTACAGTTAAAATAGTTTAATAATTACACTAATATTCTATTTCTACTAGTTGGAAAAGAGCATACACATATATATATATAAAAGTATTCACACAATGCAACATATCAGCCTTGGCTTGTATTTCTGGCTAGACTTGGCTAGACTTGTAGCTGACTAGCACAGATGTCAGACCAGTCAGTCATCAGATGTCACCGTTATACAATCATAGTAAGTAAGGACATCATTTCAGTGATATAGCATTAATATTAACATTTCAATTAAGTGTAACTGACTAGCACATAAGTCAGTCATCAGGTGTCAAAGTTATACAGTCATAGCAAGTAACATCAATTCAATGATATAGAATTAATATTAACATATCAGTAATAAACATCATCTGGTTTATTCCGCTCCTATACATCCCTTTCTATAACTTGATCCTTCCAAATCATATCAAATACAAATTCAAATACTGATGCTATTCTTAGCATCTACACAAAATTAATACATAAATAAAGAGTGACCAAGCGATCACGTTTCTTTCTTCGGTAGTACAATTACATAGTTTTGGAATTGAAACCTGGCTGTGGAACCCTCCATTTTACCAGCTGTAAATGGGTACAAAGTAGTGCGCTCGAACTAGGGAAGGCAAAGGCAGCGAGGAAGTGGACTTGTCACCTTAACCTCGTACTGGGATCTTCCATGATGAAGTTTCTAACACTTCATTTCCCTATGACAATCTCTGCCATGGGACTGCCTTTATCTTCGTAAGCGATAAAGCAATATGATAAATATATCTTCATTAGGCTGTGGGGCTATTTGTGATTAATTTTTGTACAAGCAACAATCATCCACAATGCACATGTTTAGATCATATTAAAAATACAATACATTATATCAATGACTATTATACAGGCATATTTTGTGAAGTTTATATGAACCTGAAATATAAAAAAAAAATATTATACACGGTAGTTATCATAATTTCGCTTACCCTCAGACTTCAGATACTGGACTGAACAATGTTTCTGGCGATCCCCTCACAATTCATGGGTAGTGGCGAAACTCTGCCTCCAGTCTGTCTCAAACCTCTTTCGATGTGTATCTCTCCAGTTTTTACCGATACGTTTATATACGCTTAGCGCGGACGTATAGGAGGGTACTGACGTCACAGCTAGAACTAGGCAAAAAAAAATCTTTTCCGAACATCGATTTCAGCCAATCTGTGCGTCGACTGAAATTTTGCCTTTCTCATTCTCGGCATATATAATATCCATATTGTTCCATCTTATCTTGTTTTATACAGCTGATAAAACTCTATCTTCCTATCCATGTAAATTCCCAAACTGTTATTTATTGATTTTAATATTTAGAACAGAAGTGGGTTACACGCTTTTAGCGTAACTGTGGGCAGCCGAAATACGCATATATCTCCGTAAATGAGAACTTCCTACCGTTCCTTCTTATATGCAGTTATACACAATCCTTCCCTGCACTGAAATGTAAAATCCTTTTCATACTGATTCCCTTCTGCTTTTATTTATCCTTGGCGATTTCCTGTCTGATACACATTTCGGTGATACGCCGCCATTTTGAAAGCGGTCAATCGATCGTTGATGGGTTTATAAATCTAACTGAACCCGTTTGCAATGACTTGAAACCAATTTCGCGACAGGTGAGTCACACTCTAACCCATACCACAGTTGTGCAAACTATCTCTCACATGGAGCAAATGCTACAACATACTGTCATACCATTCCACTAATGGAGATAAATTAAATTGTTGAATGCAATTTCATAATACCCGTGAAAAAAGATTCTTGCAATAACTAACAGCTATTTACTCCAATGGACAATACATTACAAAAGGAAAATTATTAGCAAATTCTTATGACACACGTTATCCAAATAAATACATCTTGTGAAAAATGTAGTCTTATACACAACAGTACGTCAGTCACGTACACTAGAAAACAAATTAATTAAGCAATAAACCATGTTGCTTTACTACTATGTGTCTTTATCCAATCCCATAATCTACTTAATATCGAAAGCTTCCAATTCTTTTTAATCTATTCTGTGAAGATCTAGTATCCTTCACTGTGATCAGTTTGATCCACAAAGATAAATTCCTCTCATATTCCTTCAGTTCATCCAACGAAAACGTTGCTCTATCACAATTGTGTCTGTGAAGTTCTGGCAGATAATTATAGCACCTTCTTCACTGCTTCCTACACCTCAAGGACTATGCTCATGTCGAGAATGCGTTATCCAGTAACTTGATTCTCTAAAGAAAACGAGATTTAATATCTCCATTCCTCTATCTCATTTTAATCCTTACTGCAGACTACTATCACAACAGTATCATACATCATCATTACAATAAATGCTCTATCGATCCATTCAAACAAACCCAAAACAATTATGTAAATGTATACAATTACATATCAGTTCTACCAAAATATGCTGGTGTTATGTGTACACCTGACACTCACAATCGCATAAGCTAGACGTCATCTATGCTTTCATCAGAATTACACTACTGAAGTCATTACCATTACATTGTAAAGGCGAGTGTTACCAAAGAAAAAATATCACATCTCACTGCGAAAAATGCGAGTCTTTTACTCCCCAGTGACTGATTCCCTTTAAATTAAAAAAATGCAACATCAACATTTTTACCCTCATACTACATAGTGTCAGCCACTGTAAAGACTATCAAACAAGTATATACATTACACTTTCAAAAATTGCAGTATGAACTATATTTCACACTATATATCTAAGTACACCCGTGTACACTCTCTAAAGATTATCAAAGCATAGGATAAATTCTTAACCACATGGAGACTGTAGACCATCTCAGCAACCTGATGACGGATGACCATGTCTAGACACTCTCAGTGATGGCATAAAGTGCTTCAAGTAGTAGCAATCCCAGGTTTACCTACACTACTGCGTACCTAAATAGGAGCTCCTTTATTGCTTTATCTAGCTCATCCTGAATTTTCTTTGTCGCCTCATGTTTCTCATTCATTGTTTGGATTCGAGCCCTGTATTTCTCCTCAATTGCTTCGATGTTCTCCACTTTTAATTTGGCTAATCCCTCTTTGCTTCTCCCTGCCATCACATATTCCCCTCGTCTTCTTTGCATTTCAGCTCTGTGTTTATCCTCTAATTTTTCCTCTGTCTCTTGTATTTTTTTCTAGTCTTTGCTGTGTAGCTCTGTAAAACTCTATTATCCTTTGCTTTTTCCCCTCATAGGTTTCTTCCTCTAGAATCACTTTGTCTATATCTAATTGATCTGTATCAGACAATAACACACTCTCTTGAGTAGTGACGTCTTGGGATGTGTAACTTGTCTCTGCATGAATAGACACTGGAACACAATCTATTTCCTCAGATGCTTTTATGGTTAGCTCTGTAGTCTTTGTACCACTCCTTTGGTTTTCTTCCTGTGATCTTACTATTTCTTTACTCTTGACTGAATCACCATTGATTTTACACTTGTCTGGTATCTTGACTTCAGTCACTTTCGATGACATCTCATTTGAAAATGAAGTGCTCTCCCAAGTGTCATCAGTCTGGACACCAACATCATTTGTCTCGATTTGCACTGACACACTCCTTGTTTCAGTTTTCTCCTTATTTATTGCTCGATCAGACTTCTTCTTTAAATCCGATTTAGGTCTCTCCTTATATTGACTGCATTTTGGTTGTACCTTAGTCTCAAAGGTACTCTTCATTTTCAACTGATAAACTTTCACACTATCTCTCTTTCTTACTTCTATACGAGAGTTATACACCTCATATGCATCACCATTCCTTATTCCCAATGCCAACTCTCTCAGAGCTATCCGCCTTCTTCTGTTCTCACATGTTCTACCGCACTCTTGCATCGGATCATCCCATGATGAAAATGAATCATCCATGGATCCCGCAGAATTGCCCATGTCTAAATTTCTTTGAGCAATAACTATAGCCAATGAAATTGAAAGTGGGTAAGACTATTTAATGAAACTAGTCCCACTTAAGACTCTTGCTGCAACAGCAAAGCAAGAAATACTAATGAAATAATGAATACTTACATAATCAATTATAAAAGCCTAACCTTTAGCACTCACTCTCAATACTCACTTATATCAAGTCATGCATAAAATATATAAATGATTTCCAAGAGGACAAACGGATCTGATGATGATGAAATACACTACAAGTACAAGAAAGACAAACAATAACCCACAGGCGGGGGGATAACAGATGAAAGTAAAAGAAAAATAGGTATAGGTGTATAATACCACGCCTGCAAACAGAAACAATAACAATGGAACTGTAAAATGAACTTATTTACAATGATAGTAAGAACTTACGCAAGAAAACTATATGTAAACACCACAGCAGAAATACTATAATTTACACGACTATACAAACCAGACTAAACAGCTAACGCACATAAATGTTCAATTAATACCAACTGGCTACACCTCCGAGTCTCCACAAGACCGGCAGACCAAAATGGTATTGATTTCACAAGACCTATAGACGGATCAATACAGGTTCCTTTCGGGAAAGAAAGATGTATTAATCTTCTCACACAAAATATAGCCAAAAATAAACGCAACGAATACAAACACTGCACAATGGATAACCACCAGAAAAAGCTTAAGTGGTATGTTAAACAGAGAAGAGTATATGTTGCATGAAATATATCGACTTATCTCTGAAGTAGTGTCTTGAATGGCAGGTCCAATCAAGGTGTTGAAATTCTGCAGTCAGAAATACTGGGCGATATCATTCCAGCTCACTGATACAAATTCTGAATAAAAAGAAACATAAAACTATTAACATCTAATCATAACTATAATATAAACACTACTGTATGCACTTCAAAAATACTAATACTATACTAATGTAAAATATGTCTACAGTACTAAATATTAATCAGAAGTAAATATAGACTAATTCTTATAATCTAGGTTTAACCTAGTTAAATGACGACAAGTACGCTAACTATATTACTTCAAACAAAACAACCAAACAGACAAAAAATATCTATCCTAATGTACTACAAACTAATTACATAAACCTGAAAAAGTAAAGGCAAGTATTATAATGTACATCAAACAACACTTACAAACGTACAAATAACACAGCAAAGAATGCAAAAACTCACGATAACAACAGATTTACAAAAGGTAAACAAGCCTAAACAAACTGTGCAAATCAAATGAACACACACCGCACGAAGTGACTTACACAAACGATAACCAAAGAAAACGAATACACAAACAATCAATACTAATTTATAAAAATAATACGTATCTTAAGTACAGGTAAACTTGACAATCCCCTATGCTGAAGAACTAGTAGTAACTGTTCACACTTGTCTTTCCTGGTGACTTCATGAGAGAATGTGGACAGCACACACAGGACATCACGTGACGTAGAAACTCGGACTCAAAACGACACACTTCGACAGGCCAGTGCAAATCTGCAGGACAGGTCAGCTTGTGGTTGTAACAGTCAGTACACCGTCAAACATGGCAAGGTTGACAAAGCAGTAGGCCACTTCTGTGTAATTCTACTGCGCAGACTTCGTCAGGTTATTCAACCTATTTCAAGCAGAACACAGCTTGAAAACACTGCTGTACAAGTATCTCAACTGGTCAGTAGGTCAGGACTTGCTCTCCGCTGATTGGCTGAGAGTATATTTTGACTTCAGGACCGTAGATTGCGAGCACAGTGTAACAATAACAGTATGTTTACATTTGTAGATGCAGGGGTGAAGTGGATGATCTTTCTTTGCTTCCCCGGTTCACGATACTCCTTCTAAGAACCCCCACTATGTCAGGGAGTTGTTAAAGGTTTTTATTTGATTGAAGATACTGGTGGGGTCATCAATAAGATAACTGTTATTATTACTTTCGCTGATAAATGGCGATCAGCATAAGTCGGGCTTACGGATGGCCGACCGGTGTGTGACTATGGAAATGTAGCATACCCGAATGTGTATAGGTTCTTTAAGTGGGTCTATGATAAGTCACTCACACCACAGCAACGTGGAAGTCAGGAAATATTGTAAGACCTGGCAACGTTATACAGTTTATTGACGAGACGGTCACGTAGACATCATAAAACAGCATACTGTCATAAGTTACTACAAGTATAAAATACGTGGCAAATGTGTGGCAGCACATAGTATCAACATGAGAATACATATCCATATCAGCAACATACAGTACAATAATAGTACATTCTACAATTATTAAATATTCCTTCCACAAAAAGAATATATGCTGGGACACACTAGCAAAAATGGTAAAGCGTCCATTTCCAAGCTCTGCCAGCTAAAAACTCTCACGAAAAATCCCCTGCTTAAAACAGCTCAGTACCCAATTCAAATCAAGCGCAAACTCGCAGCTTGAGATGTGAGCAGAATTCATCCGCCTTTCCCCCTCAAAACAAATTCAAAGAACGTTCGACAGTTTCTCTTTATCCTATTTTTTAAAAGCAAACTAACAGCTAGACAAAAGTGCTGTGTTCAAAAATTACTGTGCATACAGCTCCCAACTAAGAAAAATCTCTCATCACACAGAGCGTGTGTACTAGCGTGTTTACAAAAAATCCGACCTGTACATACAAGTCTTTTAACAGTTAACTCCCCTTAATAAAACACGACTTAACAGACAACACTGACCCCCGGGGAAAAAAAATGATATCATCATATTTTGTTGTTGTTGAAAAAATACATAGGGCAAAAATATGAGGTCAATGCAGTACTAGTATCTACACACAAAATTTACACAATGTTAAGTCATATAAATCAACATCGTATCAATAAACACTTATCATGGCAAAAGAACATACATAGAGAAAAGAAAAAAGAAAAAACAATACATGTTTACGGCATAGAAGAAACAGCTAGTTACAATATAAAAAAAAAAATACAATATGACAGATAAGTAAGTTAATAAACCCGTGGGGTACAAATGATGAACCCATATAAATATAAAAAATAACAATACCGTTATTCATACCTATTCCTGACGCACAATCACGCGTCGGTAAAGAAAAATACATCACAACTTCAGAAAAAACGCTTTCTCAATGTACTAATATTGCTATACATAGTTACCAATAGCGCACAATCAAGCGCTGGGCAAAGAAAAAATACATCACAATGTCAGAAAAAATATCTTTTTTTTCTCTCATTTTCTTTTCCCAACAAAAATGTACAATACCGAAAAGTATCGTAATGATAAGTTATGTAAAAATAGTAAGATCATTACAATTGTCATACGATCAACATTTATCAAAACACAGTAGTATAATATTATGGTAATGAAATTGTGCATTATCAAAACACAGTAATATATATATATATATATATATATATATATATATATATATATATATATATATATATATATAAAGATATATATATATATATATATGGTAATGAAACGGTGCATAAAGATGAACCAACATACTATCATAAAAAAGTTATATCATGTCCTAGTACAATACTATCTAATATACTATACTATACTAATATACAATATTATCTACTATCCTGAAGAAGTCATATACTAAGGAAAACTTTAGTGGTCTTGGAACATCCTGAGATCACGTAGATACAAAAACATCTAGAGTGGCGTCAAACTGCCGACAGGCTTCACTGGAACAGCAAATCTAGCGATAAATCAATATAGCAGCTCTGGCTCTCATCGCAAAGCTGTGGCTGTGAAAAAACACAAATGAAAATCTCTGTTTGGTAAAGGTAAGATTTTATGACAGGCAACAGTTAATTTTACATTAAACCTATCAACTGTGGCTGTGTAAACGTCCGGTACCTGTACGATGTTAATCAAACCTTCCTCCGTTACACAAAAAAGGGTAACAGAGAAAGTAGCACGGTCTAAATTGGAATAATAATCATATAAAGTGATAAAAGTGTCCGAGATGAATAGCAGTGTGCAATAATGTATGGTAAAGTTATGAATATACAAGATACCGACATCAATAGGCAAATCCATAAGATGGTAATAATGATCAAGAGTGTAATGATGGCTGACAATCTGAGGTTTTGTGCAAGACAAAGGAAATGCAGTAGACAAAGACGTACATCTTAAAGGCTGAACTGAAGTCATAGCCGTGTACTGGGCAAAGAAAAAAGTAAGAAGCATACAATAAAGATGCAAAAACATACAGTAGTAAACTTGGACCTACGTCGAAGTTTAAAAGGAATGCAGTGAGTGCGACAAAAAGTCATAAAAGACGAAGATACCGAGCTAACCGGTCCAGCAAGAAAAGTAAAGAAAGTTGTAAGGTATAGATATGTACTAACAATTAAGTTCGTACATGTAGCAGAGAAAACACTAGTCATTGCAGCAAAGAAGTTGCAATCAACGTGACTGGATGTAGATTCAGTCGTAGCTATAAAATTAGTGTGTGTGTCAGACAAAATCAAAGGATTTTCTTCTACAATAGTAGTTAAAGAAGAATCAAAGTTAGAGTTGCGACGTACTGAGGTATGTCGAACTGGGCTAAAAGAAGCACCAAAATTAGCATGATGAACAATAGTATCATCCATACTGCAAGATTGCACGAAATTAGCAGAATGTATCACTTCAGCAGAATGTACTTGGTGATAAGATTTTGGCATAGTGGCGGCAGTAAGATTATGTTGCCGTTCCCAAGCAGCAATTTGTACCGGCGTACAAACCTTTATACCATGTATCTGTCTGACAGTAAGGTCAGCGATAGGCGCTCTAAGCATACATGCATGTATATAACCAGTGAAAAACAGTGTGGCATTGTGGACTATGGCAGTCGGAAAAGTCTCAACTGTCCCACCGAATGTCACACATTTCACCATTTTACCTGTAGCGCAAGATGGATGAACTAGAGACTGTCTAATCCCAACAGTAGTGCATCCAGAATCAAATAGAACTGAAACAGGATTGTTATTCACAAACCCATTATGTAGAGTAAGAGAACCTCTTCAGTCATGCGCAGCTAAAGCAGGAAGAGTGGGTAGAGGATGACCGCAACTCAAGGTAGTTATGGCTGTAGGTTGGAACAACGTTTTGCACTCCGGGCACTGAGATGCTCTCTCGAAATCGAAAGCAGAGCAAGCAATTGTGTTAGAGGCGCTATCATTATTGTTACCTTGATTATTAATAACCTGGGGCTCTTGTTGAGCAGAGTTAGCATGGCGATGCAATCTATTATTATTTGGAGATCTACTGTCATATCGCGATCTATCACGACTATTATCTCTATAGGGAGCATTGTTATTTGCTCTATTGAAACTATTGTTCTGATTTAAACCCCAGTTAGCATTGTCACAATTACTATTTCCCCTTTGGTCAAAATATCTGTTAGATGGATTTTGTTGTCCTCGAGAAAAATTATTGTAAGGTTGATAATCTCTATTATAGTTACCCTTTCCAAAATTTCCATAATTGCTGGAACTAAAATGTTGAGGACCGTTAAATTGTCTCCAGTTTCTTGAAGAAGGAGAATCGTTACGTGATGGACCCCTTTGGTTCTGTCCAAAATTACGATTATCTCTCCTACCAAAATGGCGATCAGCACTTTGAGATCTACTGCGCAAATTAGGACCATATTGGTATTGCTGAAGCCATGGGTAAACCTTCCTTGACCTCAGAGTGGCCAACCGTCACATTTTGGTGTGCAGTGACGTATTGGCGACAATATTGTTCCATATCTTTCAAGTTTGCAGGTTTTCGCTCATGTAAAAAGGAAAGAAAAGAAGCGTTTACAGATGACATGACTTTGTCACGAAGCAATAAGTCCATAAGGGCTTCATTTGTGTGTTCAGTTTTAGAAAGTTCAATCCAACATGAAAACGTTAGACGTATATTTGCTATGAACTCTGAAAAATCTACCCGTCTCCAGTAACAGAGTCTTAAAGCGCAGACAATAACCATCTTCGTCAAGTTGGTATTTCTTCAGTAATTCAACCCTGGCAGTATCGTAGTTATTTTTGTCAGGCCCCTCCAATCTCATTACAACATTCATTGCATCACCAGTAAGTAGTTCCACAAGTCGTGCACAATATTCCGACTTGTCTATCTTCTGAGATTCACATGTAAATTCAAATCTATTCAGGTAAAATAAAATATCGTCGGAGGTAGGTTTAAATGGAGGCAATCTGAGTTTTTGGGAATTATTATTTGTTTTAAGAGAAGTAGTTTGAGTATCTGTCGCACTCTGTGTATTAATCACATTCACTACCTTCATTTTCTCCAGCTCCATAGCTAGCAACTTTTGCTCATGGAGTCTTTGGTTTTCTTCATCTTGCATCTGCAGCTTCTCCTCCATTTGCATTTGCTGTTGAATTTTTCTATCCTCAGCCTCTAATTTTTGTTTTTCCATTTCCATTTGAAATTTTCTCTCTTCTGCCTGCATCTGCAATCTCCTATCTTCAGCCTCCATTTTCTGTTTCTCAGCCTCCATTTTCTGTTTCTCCATTTCCATTTTCTGTTTCTCCATTTCTATTTGCTGTTGAATTTTTCTATCTTCAGCCTCTAATTTCTGTTTTTCCATTTCTAATTTATGTTTCTTTTCTTCTGACTTCTGCGCCTTGGCATATTCGACAAGTGCGAATTCTCTTACTTCATCAGTAGTCATGTTAAGGGATTTCCCTTGCTCAATGAAGTAATCTAAAGTAGAAATTATGTCTAATTATATGATATAGATAACTTATGTCAATATACTTATGAAGAACCTCACTTTATCCCAACTCAGTTGGTGACAAGTCCTTGCTGAAGAACTTGTACAATTACCTTTAACTATTAATAGTGTAGTTAATTATCTATAAATTATACATTATAATATTGACAGTGCATGACAAAATAGACAGTACAGACAAGAGTGACAAAGACAAGATATCAAGCACAAATGACCACGTTCGCAGGAATCAACTAAAGTAAGAAAGCAGAAATAAAGAAAAAATATTGCAAAGCTTGCAATGACAGCTGCGAATAGAATGACAAGACAAATGACAGCACAGTGTATAAACGAAAAATTTGTATATAACTCAAAGATAGAAAGGGGAGGAAGGCATTCACAAACAAATTAATGAAAAAACTAAGGTACAGAGAAAAAAATATAATGACAACAACACTGAGATGTTTCGTCACACCTAAACAATTACTGTCATGAGGGACAAGTAACGGTCTGAACCTCGGCAAGGTTTTTAGCCTTGAACCGGAATTACCGCTCAATTGAGACTCACAATCTCAACCCTATAGAACGCTCATGAAGGCCCTGTGTGAACTGGGATATTCCCTTCATAAGTCACCGCTCCAACCGCACACATAAACATGAAACATATATAACACGTGAAAGAATAAATAGATTATACTCTGAGGAAGGCTCGATGTTACACCGAACAGTGGTACAGTTTACAAACAAACAAACCACTTATCTTCAAAAGGAAAAAAAATCCCAGCCTCCGCAGCAACAACAATGATGTAAATCAGGTATCACACAGTCTGAATAAATCCAATGGTACTGGAACTCCAAAGTGATAGTGGCTTTCGAATGAACTTCCTGACATCGGGTGCTGAAATCCTAAGTTGGCACACGAGAAAAAGAACTGGAACACTGCCACTCTTGACTTGAATAACTTGTGCATAAAAAGTCAGTACTGACAACACTGTAAATCCAGCTGAATTGACATCACAGTAAACTGCTGTACTGTTTATACCCCGAATCACTGGCGACCACTTCTGTTAAAGGTTTATTTGATGGAAGATACTGGTGGGGTCATCAATAAGATAACTGTTATTATTACTTTCGCTGATAAATGGCGATCAGCATAAGTCGGGCTTACGGATGGCCGACCGGTGTGTGACTATGGAAATGTAGCATACGCAAATGTGTATAGGTTCTTTAAGTGGGTCTATGATAAGTCACTCACACCACAGCAACGTGGAAGTCAGGAAATGTTGTAAGACCTGGCAATGTTATACAGTTTATTGACGAGACGGTCACGTAGACATCATAAAACAGCATACTGTCATAAGTTACTACAAGTATAAAATACGTGGCAAATGTGTGGCAGCACATAGTATCAACATGAGAATACATATCCATATCAGCAACTCTCAGTGCAATAATATCCATGGGAATACATATCAGCAACTCTCAGTACAATAATATCCATGTGAATAAATATCCATATCAGCAACTCTCAGTACAATAACATCCATGGGAATAAATATCCACATCAGCAACTCTCAGTACCATAATATCCATGGGAATAAATATCCATATCAACAACTCTCAGTACAATAATATCCATGGGAATAAATATCCATATCAGTGACTCTCAGTACAATAATATCCATGTGAATAAATATCCATATCAGCAGCTCTCAGTACAATAACATCCATGGGAATAAATATCCATATCAGCAACTCTCAGTACAATAATAGTACATTCTACAATTATTAAATATTCCTTCCACAAAAAGAATATATGCTGGGACACACTAGCAAAAATGGTAAAGCGTCCATTTCCAAGCTCTGCCAGCTAAAAACTCTCACGAAAAATCCCCTGCTTAAAACAGCTCAGTACCCAATTCAAATCAAGCGCAAACTCGCAGCTTGAGATGTGAGCAGAATTCATCCGCCTTTTCCCCTCAAAACAAATTCAAAGAACTTTCGACAGTTTCTCTTTATCCTATTTTTTAAAAGCAAACTAACAGCTAGACAAAAGAGCTGTGTTCAAAAATTACTGTGCATACAGCTCCCAACTAAGAAAAATCTCTCATCACACAGAGCGTGTGTACTAGCGTGTTTACAAAAAATCCGACCTGTACATACAAGTCTTTTAACAGTTAACTCCCCTTAATAAAACACGACTTAACAGGAGTGTTTAAACGATGACGATGAAGATGTCCCCAGATGTCAGGAACATCATATTATTATGGTGGGTGTTTGTTGTATGTAGATGAAGACCAACAATGGCTCGTACGAACTAACCCAACACCACTGGTACAGTTCCAAGACATTTATTAAACATATATATACATCGTGGAAATCAAGTACATGTAGCAAGCATACTGACTCACCTCCAGGCTGACATTGCCTGCAGGAAATAACTCTGACTCTCGTGTTCACGAAATGACTTTACACGAACACACACTAACAGTTACATATACAGTCCTCGGTGCGGCATACCTTCCTCGCACAATCATAACACATCCAGGTGTGATCCACTTATTATTAGTGGTTGGCGGCATTAAACATCGCCATCTAGATTCCCTCCGAATCTCATCCAGGCGGGAAACCAACAACGCCTGTATTATTCCAATAACGCTACAAAGGCGGGAAACGCATCGCCTTTCTTCCAGTAGCTCCAGGGGCGGACACTGCAACACCCTATACTGTTCTCCACGAACAGAAATAACAACATGGTTCCACCAGGAACACTTCTAGGCGGTACAATAATCTTCGCCTATACAATATGTAGGACCTACACAATATATAATAAATAACTCCTCACATATTCGAATAATCACATCTGTGTTTCTCCACAGTCACACAATACGAGCTCACAGCTTGGCTACTAGTCACAGACTCGAGCGCCCAGCTCGGCTGTCAAACACAGAATAATCCGGTCACACCAGACTTGTATTCACTACATGCTTTCTTTCAACGCATGCACAAGTCACACCATGTTGACATAAAGTCAGACATGAACTCAATACCTGAGTTACACTTAACCAAGTGTTAACAACAGTTCAGTGACCCTTCACACCAAACACTATCATCATTCATACTCATGAAAATGTCCTGTGACAATACACATGCACAGAATTTGAGACTTTTAATTTGCTGTATTTACACTAATTTAAAAATTGAAATTATATCATTATCAAGTATTGGAAATTGAAATTATTATCTGGAGTTAGAAACTCTATATATCCTAATTATAACCCATCAGAGGTTAAAGGTGATATTTTTTTTCTTCATTAATAACATCACTAAAGTTGCATTTTGCTTATCTTGAAGAATGATGCTTTTCTTATTTTCAAGGTAACTGGTCATTAATCTGGTGACACATTAACAACATCCCAAAAGCATGAGTTCCATGGAAGCAGCATTTATTTAAACAACTAATATATCCTACATTAACTCTTTGATTCCAAAATTATTATTCACACTGTGCCTTGATTTGTGTGTGTGTGTTTTTTCCCCAAAACAATTCTAAATCATGGAGTATACCACATTTTAGTGTACATTTTATGTAAATCCTGTCTATGAACATGCACATAGTTTATATAAAACTGATGGGAAATTGATAGGGAGTTAATTGCGTGCAGTGCTTCTGTCAGTGTTAACACAAGCATATTTATCAAAACAAACTCCATGCAGTATGAAACTCATGAACAAAGAACAGTAGAAAATGAACTTACTGAAGGAAGTTTATTGTTTCAGTCATTGAAACTTGTTCTTTAATCTTGGAACATCAAGGTAATTCATATATGAATTAATATAACACTGAATATGTCCATATTTAGTCTTGTCTGCAGGTTATGTCTTGGTGATTTTGATACCATAATGTGAAACTGTGTGGTTCAGATTAGCTGTTCACATGCGTTATATAGGGTGTTTTCAGTGGATGCATTGTTTTTGACATGAGTTGTCTCATCTCTTGTTGTGTGACAAAGCAACAAGGGATGTTCCACTATTTCATGTGGGTGTTGGCAGTGTCAACATTTTGGATGGTTTTTAAAAATTTTGAAGTGTAGCATATAACTGTTATCACTGCCGGATGATCAGCTTCCTGTAATTCTGCCAACAGAAAGATGTAGAATTCAAACTAAATTAAATTTTACCCAATAGTAACTTCATTTCAAAGAAATGATCACATTCTTTTATTGTGCAGCTGATGATTAAAGTGAATTTTAGTAAGCCATCACGGAAGTTATCAATGGAAATTTGGAACAGGTACTTTGAATGCAGGGAATATTGCAGTTTTAAATGCCACCTGGAAATATCTTGTCCAACATTTTCTTACCTCTTTTTTTCTTTGTCATCTAAAGATCTACCAAATCAGCTGCTGTGATCTAATGGTAATTGTAATCAGTCGGTTGGTGACTCATGTGTTAGATTAAACATTGAAATTTCTGGGTTTATTATTGATAAAAAGCTGTCCGCGTTGCTCCAATACTGGTGCTTAATCAAACCAACACTTTGAGCATTGCTCTAGAGTCTACGAGTTATAATCTTGTTTAACAGTAATTTACTCATGTCTCTGAGAAGTGAGAGTGAGTCAAGCGTGAGCTGTCATTTTCATTCTGATTTTTTTGTTATATTTGGAAGTGTGGTGGGTTTTGATGTTATTAAGTGTGGTTGCTATGTTACTTAGTGTACTGAATGAGGTCAGTTGTGAAGGTCCCTGAGGATAACAGTTTATGTGAGTTTACAGAGTACCTTGCTACTACCACCTACGACCTCAATCAGACTTATTCTTGACTAGTATGTCTGATAGCTACATCTAATGTCTAGGGTAATGAAATGTGGTGTGCTGGTAATTAAATACACAAACACACACACACAAACACTAATATTAATCTCTATGATCAAGTCAATTAACACTGTGTTTAAATTTTAGAAATTACAATTTTTTTCAAATTTATTTTGTCCTGAACCAAGATTTTTCTTATGGTCAGGACTTTTAAATCAATATGAATCAATTTCAATAGAAATACATATAATCGAGTAAACACATGAAAGACTTGTACATATACATAATTTAAATTTGCTAATATTGGTACTAAAACTAAAAGTCTTTAGGAACTAGTGCTGGATGTCGGGTCGGGGTATTTGCATCATACCCAGTCTTTATTTAACAGTGTTCATTTGCTCTTTAAACAGGATTAATGGTGGAAAAGTTTCTTAATACACAATGGAGTTTCTATTATATTATATTCGTTGATGAATCTCAGCAGGCCAGGTCTTTAATACTTATCTGGCCTGTGACGATTGAAGAAAGTTGTTCCTTAGGCCCACTCCTCACTTGCTCTGAGGTAGTATGGTAGGCATCTCGTTTCATACAGTGATGTACTCTTCAGAACATCTGGCACTAGCACAGTGCCAGACAAAGAAACTCTGAAACCACAAAATTAGGCTAGGTCTTAACATACTACCTAATCCACCATGTTTACAAGCATTAATACATTGAAATAAAAGACAGGGTCAGATCTCTCTGACCGACCCAGCACATCTACATCAAGGCTGTTATCAAGTAGCACTAGTTTCCCATTCCTCTCCTCTATGGACTGCACTGCATCTGAAATATTTTCATTAATCTCTTTTTTCCATATAATAAGGTGGGTGATATGTTTCCACCTGACCACCTGAAAAGAAACATCTGTATTCTACATTTCTGATAGTTTATCATATTTTAATTCATCTTCTAGGCCCTGGAACAGTCGGCTGGGGACCTAGAATAAGTACTCACTTGTCGTAATCATTTTTCATTATATGGCAGTATCACTCACTCAGAATTGTTAAATAAAAGGTTAATAATTTCTGCCTTACCACAATTCAAAATGAAAACACACAGGTACGTTGAAAATAGCACAAACTCAGCTGAGCTGCTGGCTAGACTAGGGCGTCCCACTACTATTAGCACATATATTCAATGGACAACAAACTTCTTAGCCTCAACGATCTGCTTGTATGGACAGTCTTCAACAAAATGGCAACGGGCCGTCCAATTTTCTAATAATCTTAACTGTGTTGACCAATCAAATTGGAAAGCCAATCTTTTTAAATTTACAATTTTACACTAAGGTCCAAATTTGGTCCAATGTGTAGTGTATTTCTGTCGGTCGGTCTGTCCGAACTTGTCATTTCCCAAAATTGGACTTGGTTTTGGCCTAACACTAAAAAACTATTCAAATTTTCTCTTACTCACTTCTTAGATTTCTATTGCGAAGATATTTTTAGATTCTATCCGCCTTGTCTCCCCCTTGTTTACATGTAATCTTTTACTGCCTTCGTCTCAAGAACGCGTCAAAATGTAACTTTAGTGAATGCAAAATTAACATCTGTTTTCGAGTCTGCATCAAACAAATCAGTCTTTTGTCAATAACTTCTGAGATATCTGTCCGTCCTTTTATTTTAAAGCATATTATTTATCAGGAAAAGATAAGCTCTTAAACTAGATAATTTTTTGTGATTCTAAACTTATTAATAAGGAATTCCATATTTTTTCCATGTTATCCAACCTATTCATGTCTTTTAGCACTAATTTCAAGCTAAATACGAGATTCTCCCGTAGTACGTGGGAATTACGTCATTCTAAATAAGAGCTAAGTCTGTTTTCGTGACCCAATTGACTACATGTTCTTACTTTTACATCGTATTTCAAACAACTAACTACAAGTTCACACGTATGTTAGGCTTAGATTCAAACGCGTGCAGACGGCCTCATTTTTTTCTTCCCTCCTTTTCTTACTCCGTCTGAATGAATAGGCCTTTTGCGTCCCCATGTTATAAATAGTTTTTTTCAATGACACTAGAAAAAGAGGGTACGGTCTACCAAAATCAACGCGCTTTTGGCGTGGGCGAAGAAGCAGCAGCGTATCTTAACTATATTTTATTCCTACATTTTATTTTAACTTTTATATTTATAATGGAGGATTTTATTGCTGTATCAATGTATTCCACCACAGGAAGGTAATATTTAGATGAGGGTATTTTCACTGTTGGTGTGAAAGGCATAAAACAGATTTGGGGGGGGGGGGAGGGGCGGGGGGACTGTAGGTCACAGAAATATTGAAAATGAAATGAAGTGAAAGAAATGGAAAGCAGGAAATTATTTATTTGTTATGGCAAAAGCAGCGCATTAATCTCTAGTGAAAGAAGCAGAGATAGACCAAGAGACACAGGTAGAAGATAACTGGTGACAGATATGAAGGGTTTAAGAAGACATGGACAGACCTTGAGCTGATATCATGTGACCTTAAAACTTGACATAAAATTGTTGAAGTCCTATTCTCCTTGGGGAGCTGAAGGTTGATGAATGAGTGCAGCTACATTAGGCCAGCAGTTTGATAATGACAATTGCTGGGGTTTGATGTTGCTTAAGTGTTGTATAAATATATATATAGTATATCTTATAGTCTTTAAATGATACCTATCATATGCTACTATTCATTGCCTTCAGGCTGGATGAAATATGGAAGCTAATATCACAAGTCTGACTGCAAAAATAAAGCAGGAAACAGATTATGAGGTATGTAAAATATTTATATCATTATTGTGAAGCTTTAAAGCTGGGATAAGCTAAAGATCTGCCTTGAGAAGTTTCTAAATTGTGGCAGGAATAAGTTCCCACCTTCAGATAAATGCTACTACAGCGTGGGCTACAAATAGACTCTGACAACCAAGCCTTCCATCTACATGTGGCTCAATTTGAGCCCAGTGGAACTGTTTCTACTGACAACAGGAGTCTTCTTCGTTCGTCCTGAAAAGGATGTTGGTTGTGTTGTGTCCGTTTACAGCGAAGCTGCGATATTTGCGCCTTTCGGCCGACACATCCGACTTCAGCACGGCATTTTTGGGACCGGGTTAGCCTTCCCTGTTTGATCCCTACTCACTCAGCCAGACTGCAGTGATGCAGCCTGTTTCCAGGACCACCACTTGGAGGTGGATTAGGGTCTTGGTCAGCTCTGGTTCGCTGACCCTAACGCAAGCAGTCTAGCAATGGGTCGCTAACTGCATTTCTCACTGTTGACGCGTCTGAGGTCCCACAACAGGAGTGAAGGCAAGCCACTTGTGCCTCAAAACCAGCAGCTTCAGGCATGTACAGCTCATGATCCTTGGTTGGTTGCCTATCTTATTCTTCTTTGATCCTTAGCCGCCGACCGACAAAGCAGTTAGTGGCCATCACGCCTGGTGGCATCTTGTAGGGCAACAACAAATTGATTCCACTTTGCTCGGTTGGAAGCCATCGTTCGTACAGTACCCCAACTCTGGTTCATTCTTTGCAACTCAGCCTCCACAGTCCTCCGCCAAGTTGTTTTTTCAGCCTCTCTTTCGTTTTCCTTCAGGGGTCCATAGCATAGCTATTCTTGTGAAGGCATCGGGGTCTCTTCTAAGGACAAGGCGGCTCCAGCGTCTGCCAGCTATGATGGTGTGCATGTCCTCTTGCTTGCTCTGAGTAAGCAGATCTTGGTTGGTGATGGTATTCGGCCAAAAGATTCGGTGAATTTTTCTTTGCATGGTGTGTGAAATGATGATAATTTCGACATTTCCTTCTCTGTAACTCTCCAGCATTCCACACCATAGAGAAGCACAGAAAGCACACAGCTCTGATATAATCTTAATTTTGTGCTTGTGCTGTACTGAGAAGACTTCCAGATGTTGTTTAGACTATAAAAGGATGTTCTTGCATTGTTAATGTCTTTGCTTGCTCCGCCATCTGGTGTTACTATGCATCCTAGGTATGTGAAGGTTTCTGTCTGTTCCAGTTGTTGATTCCTTACTGTTATGGGTTCGAGGTTGCTCACATTCAGTGTCATGACCTCTGTCTTCTTTAGATTGATGTTCAGTAGCCTATCTAGGAGAAGGTAAAACTCTGATTTTAAATCTCTGCTGCCTTTTACAGGAAAGGCTTCGAGAGTAAACCCTGAAGAAAAAAGTCCCTAAGTCTATTTTTGATTCAATATTGTTCTGGCATCTCCTGCAATGTGTCTAGTACCACATTTGTATTGGGTATTGCTGTTTCTTTGCACCTACCGGTTACATGGAGATAGGTACATTCTGCATGGGTAACAGCTTGATCTCCATAAAACAGCCCAAGCTCATGCCATGGAGAGGATACTTCAGCTTCAACCTATGGTGTCAGCACTAACACAGGAAGTAGCAGCAAATGGTTATAAGTATCTTGCCTGGTTGGCAAGATGAAGCTTCCTATTGCACCAAGTGGTGATGCTTCCTATCACACTACCTCAGATTGGGCGAAAAGCTCTCACAGCAAGCACAAGAGGAAAGAACACACTCAAAGGAACACTAGGTATAATAGCATTTTCACTTATGACTGAAGGGGCTACTACTACAGGTACTACCATGATAAATTCATGTTTGTTCATGAATTAGAAATAAATCCGGCATATGTGTAATTTTTATCTCTGCCGCACAATCTGCTTCCTGCAATCCTATCATCGGAACCCTGGAAAATGAAAGCAAAATATTGCTAGAAAATTAATTTTGCTTCAAAGAAAAGATTTTTTTTTTTCTGTTATACAGTTTACGAGGAAAGTTAATTTTAGTAAATGAATAAGAGAGTATTAGTACGCCAGCTTGCAAATTTTTTTTTTTACTGGACGTGTGGTGAAAGTACCTTTAAACCTATGGACACAGTGCTTTTAAGTACCGGTGGGAGAGGGCTATTACAATGGTTACTGTCAGAAACCCGTTTGTCGTGGAGAATGGTGGGGGGGGGGGGGGGGGTGGGGTGGGGTGGGTGGGGGGGGGGAGGGGGGGGGTGGGGGGGGGGGGGGGGGGGGGGGGGGGCGGGGGTCTGGTATGGAACCGAAAGGTGCTAGCTACCTATCCCTCCCCACTCCAAGGGTTATACCACTGCTGTGTGGGTTTATAGTACTGCAGTTCTGGCTCACACTCCCAAGGGTATGACCACACAAACACTGGCTGACGTAAGTAATAAACACCTTTAAACAGGTACTTCCCTTTAATGTAGTATTATGCAACAGGGCCTCAAATGATACAAGTATATAAATACCACAGTAAACCTGCCTCAGCAGCCTAGGCTGTCATCTCCACACACGAAGGTACAAACTATGCCTCAAACGGCTACTATGAATATCGCTCACCCGGGTGCAAGAGCTGTGACAATCTCTGAATCATCAAAATACTATCAAACTATGGCTTGAAGATAATTCTATCTAAGCACTACAACTACGCTAGACTAAACAATGTAACTATCACCAAGACCAGATAACATGGCAGGCACTAATCTCGCAGTACTCCAATACAGAATATATGGCCATCCAGCTGGCTTAAGGGGAAAACGTCCTTCCCGGACAAGAGGCTACCTTCTAATCCCAATTTTGCACCTTTTCCCCCGACTTCCTGTAGTCACATGACCCACCGGGTTGGCTATCTACGCCAGTCAGTTCGGTCATTCCCGACCAGCTCTTCAATGATCACTAGACATAAAAAGCACAGCGAAATAACGCTGTGTCTGTTACCTAAGTTAAAAACTCTTCCCCCCACCTAGAGATCTACCATATAATTCCTTGGGATCTACCAGCTGATAAGGTTGATTGGTTGCTGGCTCCTGCTTTAAAGAAGGCATGATATACTATTACATTTTAGAGAAAGATTTATTTTACAACATTCTGTACATGTAAAGGAGATAGGGAGCTGCAGCCTGTATAAAACTTCTTTAAAGCTGTATGACTTGACAGCGGGCAATATTGAGGTGCCTTACTTTCTTCCCCTTACCACTGCCATTTGGGTTAGACTTTTCATATTTTTAAAAATTTTATGGAGATTCTTACCACACACAAATCAGTGAATGGCAGCAGAAAATATATTTTAAAAATAGTAATAACTGAAATAGATTCTATAGTTGAGAACCATATTAAAGAAGGTCCTAGTGGAACCACCATGTCTTTTAAGGGGCATCATGTACTACAGGTGATACCTGACCATCTTCAAGCTTCTGTACCTAATAAGGAATAAATAAAGAAATCCATAAAACTTTTAAAAGATGGAAAATCTACTGGTCCAGATGGCTTTCCGGTTTGGGCCATTCAAGGTAATATTAACATTTCCTCTGTAGTGTCATACAGATTACTTGGTAAGTCTGAGAGGGAGAAGACATTCCAGTAAAATGGAAGGAATGATATCTGGTCATGTTGCGCACGAAGGAAGATTTACAAGAATGCACAAGTATCAGAGGAACAATGTAACTATCAAAGCCATGGAAAATATTAAACAGGATCATCCTTTAGAGATTAAAAGATCCAAGAGGGTTGGTCCAAACTGTCATAGTGTCCTCCCCCACCCCCTCCCCACATCACCTAAAAATCTACAAAATCATCCTGTGTGATCTACCATTATACTGCAGTTACCGGTTGCCAACTTCTGATCTCGATAAAGCAGGAGAATTTCTAGGTTATTATTGGTAAACAATCTGGATTATTATTGATGAATCACTTCATTCAAGCATGCAATGACTTTGGTCTCACAATAAATCTAAAGAAAACAAATGTGCTTAGTCAGGATGTGGATGTTTTACCAGTTATCACTATCGATAACTATGAATTGGCAGTGGTGCACCACTTCACATACCTGGGGTCTACCATCAACAACAATCTCTCTCTGGACACAGAAATTGATAGCTGCATTGGCAGAGTACCTTTGCCTGCCTCACCAATTGTGTTTGGGGAAACTCCAAACTCACACCGAAGACCAAAGCTGCGGTATATAATATCTGCATCATCAGCACACTCATATATGGCAGCAAGGCATAGAAAACCTATGCAAGAAAGAAGGCTCAGTACCTTCCATCTACAGTGTCTATTCCACATCCTCTGTATTTTGTGAAAGGACAAAGTGACAAATGTCAAGGTGTTGTCACATGATGGCCTTCAAAGCATGTATACACTGCTTATACAGTGCAGACTAAGCTGGCTTGGCCATGTCCGCCACATGGAAGGTGGTTGCACCTCGAAAGATATCTTCTACTGAGAACTGGCAGATGGTGAAGAACAGTTGGGCGATCGCAGCAGAGGTTCAAAGATGTGTGCATGAAAGGGCACTGGACATAAATCCAGCAACCTGGGAGCATGAAGCTGCCGTTCACACCAAATTGCGATGCTCTCTATGGCGCCACCTCAGATTGGGTGAAAAGAATCTCTCACGGCAAGCAGAAGAGAAGAGAAAACTTTGAAATAAACACCAGGAAAATAAACAGCTGAGGGCTGTCACCTCAGTGGCTCATTCCCATAGTCAGTTATGACTGAAGGGGCAATTATTATTATTGGTAAATATGAATCATTTTGGTCAATGTTGCTCCAGCACAGGTGTCTAAACAGACCAAAACTTTGAGCATTGCTTCAAAGTCTTAAGAGTTAAAATCTTGTCTAACAGTGATTTACTTGTGTCTCAGTACAGTGAGAGTGAGTCAGGACTAAGCTGTCATTTTCATTGTGGTGTTTTTTGTTTTGTTTTAATTCAGGAGATAATTTGACTGTGTTTACTGCAATGTGAAAGATGTGGTGACAGGAGAAAGATGTGGGTCACATAAATATTGACAATAAAAGAAAGAAAAATGGCATATCTGAGTAATGTGCCATTTTATGGTTAATGCACCTGGTTTAGGCCCTATCTTTTCACAATTATTATTGCTTGGCGTGAATGGTATTCAGGTGTTAAAGTAAAAATTTGCAGTATATCTTAATAGTCTTAAAATGAACCGGTCACATGCTCATTCGTTGCTTTCAGCTTGAAAGAAATATGGAAGCTAATGCCACAGGTCTGTTTACAGAAATAAAGCAGGAAACAGACTTTAAGGTGTGTAAAATGTTTATAAAGTAGTTTTAACTGATTCTGTACGTAATTATTTTCATCTCTGGCCATAATTATTTTTAGACCCCAAAAGTTTGCAGATACATAAGGTAAGTTTACTGAGATAAAATATATAATTATAAGTAAAGTATAACTTATTATATATGAAATTAAAGGAAAATGAATGGGCATTATGAACATTTTAATCGTTTTTACTAAATTTATAATTTAGTTTTGTTAGACTAAAAAATACATACCAAAAAAAAAAAATGATCTGAAATTATGAAATTTTTTTCCACTTACCTAAGGCCTCCATCAAAAATTGTTGTCCCAATACATTTGAATTGCTTTCATTTTGTAGGTAATCCATTTGGTAATACAGAAAACACAACAAAACTGTGACTGAACATTCAGTTTTTTCATTTTTCACATAGTTGTAACACGAGTCTCACTGAAGAAATTCCACTAAAACTTTTTAAAATTCACAGCTTGCATCTTAAACATCCATGTTTATGAAAACACAACTACAATCACATAAATGGCACAAATTTTTCAAGAAAACATAACTAAACATTTTTGAAAAGTGGCTGTCAGTATAAAAACATATTTCTTGCTGCTGTGATACTGTTCGAAGCAGTAGTTGGTGCACAGTGGAGGATTGGCAGTACATCCTTTACACACAAAAGAACTCCTGGATGCTTTACAGTGAATGCACTTTCTCTGGTTACCGGACGACATAATAAGATGCAGAGATCCTTGAAGTCTCTCAACACAATTTGACATTCTAGGTCTACCAGGTAACAGCAGAGAAGATCCTTGTTGTACATCCTCAGGCATCAAAGTGGCTGCTGCCTCGGTCAGTTCTTTGATGAGTGCTAACTTGAAATCTAAAATATTATGTTTCCTTTTCTCATTTCTTGTCAGAGTATAAAGAATAAAAACATTACTCTGGCATATTTCTAAAAGCCAATGGAACAGTTTTTTCCACCATTTGTAAGTTTTCCTGTTGAAATTATTATAATAAGTCAAAATTTGATCGAAGCGGTCGCATCCATTCATAGAAAAGTTATATTCGTGTATAACTTTTGGTTTTGTTTTCAAATTCTTTCTCCTATCTGATTTACTAATATTTTCTACTGAAGCCTTGGAGGACCAATAATCACAGGCTTTTTTTGCCTTTTTATCTTTCCACGCAGTCACAAGAATTGAGTTATTGTCATCAAGAAATGATTTTGTTTCAAGATGACGAAGCTTCAGTGTCTTGATTTCAGCAGGAAAGTTTTTCCTATTTATATTTAGAGTTCCCGTAAAATATGTTTTCTGGCTAATCAAGTAAGTTACCAGCTGATGTGTAGTAAAATATCGATTGGCAAATACATGATGGCCTTTTCCAAATGGTGCCAACAGTGTTTGAAAAACCTTGACTGCCATTCCTCCATCAAGATCTGCCTCTAGATTATAAAAGGTTTTATTGCCAAAATATGGAAGCAAATTTATAACATACCCAGTAGTTGAGTCACACAGTGCAAATACTTTGATGTGATACTTATTTGGCTTACTGCAATTATACTGTTTATACTGCCATCGTCCTGTAAAACCAACCACCATTTCATCCAACGATAAATTTTCAAATGGGTAAAATGCATCGTTGAATTTTGCTAACAGCAAATTCATGAAGGATTCTATTTTGGCTGTACTTTCAGAATCAGTCTGTGAACAGTGCAGCATTGTATGAAAAATACTTTCAAAGCGTTCACATTTGAACATAGTGTGATAAAATGCATTATAAAAAATTTCTTTTCTCGACCAGTAGTGCTTGATGCTTGGTCGAACATCTATCCCCATTGCTATAAGTATGGCCAAAAATTGTATCAGCTCATATATAGTAAGAGGTGTCCAGCTTGAATAAATAGACCTCCTTTTCTGTGGATTATCATGCATTTATATGATGCATATGCATTTATTGAATCACATAAAAGCTGAAGAACATCATCTGTCAACAGAGCCTTGAGACAGTCCAGTGGTGTAGAGCTGTCATTTAGATTCGCATTAACACCTGGTGTTTTATTTGGCATAAATCTAAATGAATTAAACGTGGTAAGAGGGTCCTTCAATTTGCTGGTGTCAAACCTTTTCTTTGTAGTAACAGTTGGTCCAGCCGTTCTGAGTCTTACTTTCAGTTTTGCTACTACTAAATGGTGATCACTTCCCACATCTGCACCTCTTCTTACCTTCACATTGTAGCAATGTAATGCTGGGGAGGTTAAGATGTTATATTAAAAGAGTAAGTGTTACAGCGTGAGGTCAAGCTATGTAAGACCCTGAGCCTAATAGTTGAAATATTGTGATGAATTCTCAGAGGACCTAGCACTACCTCCCGAGATCTCACGCTGTGCTGTAATTCCCTTAACTAATTCAAAGTTTAACTGACAGGATGTGTAGGGGGATGAAAGTGTAATAATGAATGAATGTAAACAACCACGAAAGCAAACTCGATGAAATTAACAAGGCAGGAGTTATAGTTAAATTATTATTTTACAATTTTAATTTCCTGTCCCTCCAAATCTTTTGGGGCAGGAATGTTTAAAACTTAAATTTGAAATTGGATCTTTGTACACAATTTATTATACATAATAATGGAAATGTCCATCAATCTTAATTCTAAAATGTTCCAAGATTTCTCTTCCCTGCTACACAATAATGAAGTATGTATGGTCTCTAGTTGGAAAGACTGGTTGTCACATCATCTCATAAACACATTGTCTGTTACTGGTGGAGAATAAATTAGTTTGAATTGACATGTGGCCCCCTAATGAATCTTATCTTTGATTCCGTGGGCAATCAGGTAACTTGTTTGAGGTAATTGAACACTTCTACACCAAAGTGCTCTCTGAAGTCAGTTGACAACCATCAGGCTTGAGATGGAACCAACCAGCAGGTTGACTCACACTCTGTCACTCCAGATTCTGACACACTTGTTACTTTGGGATGGACCCCTGCGAACAATAGGAACAATCTCCCTAAGCACTCTCATCATGTATCTCTACCTCTTATTATCTTACATTATCAAACATGTATCTTGATCAGATGAAAGAGCTAACCAAATTAGCTACAGTCTTTAATTTTATATTAACCATTTCATATTCAGGGGTTATCTTCTTTTCTCCATATGGTTACAACGCCCCTGTCATTTAAAATCTTCAATATATTCAGCTGGGATACTTTCTTTTCTTTTCTTTGGTCAAATAATAAGTTCAATCTCTTTGATGGGACATCTTATTTATGTTCTCAAGATTTAATTTAATATTGTTTTCTGCCAGCAACTTTCTGGTCTTACAGTAATAATAGTGCATAATAATATTCAACTCAATTTGTACTCTTATTGGCTCCATAATAGGCTTTTGGCATGTCTTTTGCCCCTTGGATATTGCAACACAAAGTTTTTATGTAGGGCCCTTATCTGGGTTTGCCTCTACATACATAAGAATATAAATATACATCAATAAAATGGTTCCTCTTACCGCTAATTCAATGAAATATTTCACAACTTAAGGTTACTGGCTATAAATGGGTACAGGTTCGATGACTGCTGTTCCCGCCTGCAAAGGCAATCGCTCAAGTATTGCTTTGCTTAACCTTTCTCAATGAAATATCTTTACAAGTGGTACCCTAACTAAGCAAGACCGTGGTTTTATCACGCTCGCATGCTATGCGAATCTCACCCAATCAAATTTAAACTAATCCCACTACGTCTCTCATTCAAATAACCGCTATTTTGAAAAAAAAATACCCTCCCAAGGTTGGTTTCAAACCGAGAGATTACGACCATGTCTGTTAGTCTGTTGTCCCTTTCTATTTTCTTCAATAACTTTGTTAATAATTGGGTTATCGTAAAGTTGAAAACTGATTATTACTTAGATCACTATCCTTCATATTTATATATAAGTTTTATTATCGTCGTTCTCATCGTTTGCATTTTCATCTTTTCTCGTTATTTATGGTTTTCTTATACTGAACCTCAGTATAATGAAATAACATTCTAAGTTATTATAAGGAAGAATACAATATTATGATAAGTAATATGTTCATAACCCTTTAACCATTATTGTTATCTCTCTGTACCATTCTTTATTTTGTGAAGGAAAAATATCCAAGTTTTTCTCCTCTCTCCGTTCTTGTCCCTACTCTAGTGTTAATTCAAATTACAAGCTCTACCATCTCGGCTCCTCTCTCCTTGTATTGTCAAGACGGGCGATTCTGGACTAAGGCCAAATCATTTTATAAGTTACGTTTAAAAATTAGTACGGAGGTATGAAAAGCGGGGTTATGACGGGGATTTTGCCCCCTCGCGAACAATTCAAAATCCAACCACGCGTCTGGCGTTATATAAACACACTGTCGCATGTCATACTACCAACACGTTCTAAGCATGCTTTAGTTAGTTTTTTTTTATTTTTATTTTTTATTCTTCGTCTCACTCATTTTACACCGATCTAGGCATTGCGATTTGCCATCCGACATTTATGTTAGTGATGAAAAAGCCAGTAGGTTTGGTATCGTTCAAACCGTGGCGTTAATGCCTTTACCCACCAGCGCGTATCCTGGCGTGGTCGATGATGTCGGGCAAACAACCCAGGGCTATCACTATAGTAGTAGCGTTTATGGTTGTTACTAGTTTTAAAATGGGGAAATTTAGAGATAAAATATTTGCGCGTGTTGTTCATACAGATTTATATTACGACACACATCTTGTAATGCATGTCTCCATCTACCATTAATCAAGATGTGGTCTATCTGGTTTCTGTCCCGACCATTTGGTGATTCCCATATTAATTTGTGAATGTGTGGGAAGTGTTCCTCCAATGACCAGGTTGTTAACCCTCTGGCAGGCGCATTTCTTTTCTTCGCAAGAGCAGGTGCGTGGCGCACTCTGTGCCGCTTAAAATAAACGTATTTACATTGATCTGAGTTGCGGTCCGAGTACTTCAATCTTAAATTTAGCTTCATAAATGGAAAAGGAAACATAGCTTTGGAGGTTACATGTATTTTTATTGTTATACGTTTAAAAAAAAAACTATATAAAACATCATAATCATTACTTTAATCATTAATAGAGTAAAATGAACTACTAATATTTTTAATGTCATAAACCTTATCACCATGCATTAAATTAATCAAATATACTGTAATATTAGAACTCTACTTTATCCAATCTCTTACTCTGTCAGTGAAAGAAATAGACGATCATTTATAACTTTCGTCACTCATAATGGAATTGCCTATTTATTTGAGGAACAAACTAGATAGCCTCTGACCCTGAGACACTTGAGTAAGTGGATAGATAAATCATGAACTAATCACTTTAGTTATCCTCAACATCCGTTACTGCAATTTGACACTTCTCACATGTATTAGGCTCTTAGTGGCCTGTTGCGGTCTCAAATTTAATTTAAAAACAGAAAATTGAAATGAAAAATATACTTACATCACCGAGCGCATGGCACACTTTATACACCACTAATGACACTCCTCGAGTTGCGGGACCCTAAATATCTTGTCGCACAACATATAACAACACAACTGTTCAGAATGAAAGCTAAGACATGAATAAAGGAATACCTAAGAGTTCAATGCAGCCAACCGCAAAAGAAAATGGTGAAATTTGAATTTAATTTAATTTGGCGCACTTAGTGCGCCAACGCGCCCGCCGGAAAGTTAATGCTGCAGAAACTTATTAATTTATCCCCATTTTTGTTTGCTGTTCCGCTGCCACATTTCCCCATTACTCTTTCATTATAAGTGTGTTCCAACTTTTGCATTGAGGTCTCCCATTACTACGATAAGATCATATCTAGGTGTGTCTTCCATTTCTTTCTGCAGTTGTTGATAGAATTCATCCTTGACCTCTTCATCTCTGTCATTCGTTGGTGCGTAGCATTGTATTATTGTAGTGTTGGTGAATCTCCCTCTCAATCTTATTCTTATCAGTCTGTTGTTGATGGGTTTCCATTCCAGTAATGTCCTTTCTATTCCTTTCTGTAGAATAATGGCTACACCTTCATTGTGCTGTCCATCCTCTCTTCCAGAGTAAAGTACTGTTTCTCCTGTTGCTGTTTTAACTTTTCCTGTCCCTGTCCATCTGCTCTCGCTCATCCCTAGAATGTGTAATCTATAGTTTCTCATTTCTGCTGTGACCTGTTTTAGTTTACCCATCTCGTTCATTGTCCTGACATTCCAATATCCTATTCTTGTTTCGCGTTTTGCAGTCAGAACGTCCT
Organism: Oreohelix idahoensis; assembly: GCA_024509875.1. NCBI lineage: Eukaryota > Metazoa > Mollusca > Gastropoda > Stylommatophora > Oreohelicidae > Oreohelix > Oreohelix idahoensis. The sequence goes on from JAMPIV010019216.1 coordinate 281,923, forward strand.
TTTCGTGTCAGTGGCTTCCTTTCGGCTTTCACCACTGACAGTCATACGAGCCTCAGACTTCGGATGTCCATCCCACAGCAAAGTTTGTTCATTTGTTGTTGTTTCCATAACTTCATTTCTGTTTACATAGACAGGGGTGTCAGCCTATGCCAAAACCCCCAACCTGGAGGACCAGGGTGTCTGCTTTAGTCTGACCCCTGCCCGCGCAAAACTGTCCAGCTTGGTAGAACCTTCCAGGAGTAAAACTCCCGCTGGCATAGCTCTGGGGGGTAATCAGGGTATGCAAGCCGCCATACCATGACAAGGTATTGACACCAGTGATGGCAGTCTGTCACTTTCACTACTGTCTAATACAGTTTCCAGCCAATCTCTGGCCTGAATAGCTGTTAAACAAGCAGGATGTTTGGATTGTAAACTGTTTCCATACTGTATATTTTCAGCCATTGTTTATCATCTCGAAATGCGAATAAAAATTAACCAAGCACACCAAAATTTCCACCAAAACTTGAACAAAGACTGTTTCGAAATGCTTAAAAATGTGTTTACTTCCATTCTGGATAAAATTCAGGTCACTTTAAAATACTGGATCGGAAAAAAAATAAAAATTAGTTCGGGTCTTTAAACAGCTATACGAACAGAAGTGCACGTCTATAAATAGACTCTACGTACGAAATCAGTTAATGACATTGTTGTGTTTAAGGATTTTCATAGAAGTAATATTTGTGTTGCAACATGTTGGATATATAAATATATTATTTTGGTCAGTTTCAAGTGAGCTTTTTCAGAATTTATAGTGGTCTATACGATTGCTTCATGTCTTTGCCTTCTTAGAGCATTCATTCTATGGCACATTGGATGGTCTGTTAGTCTCTTGAATTTTTCAGCTTGTAGCTGAGCCCTGCTTTTTCTTCTATCTTTCCTTGTCTGGGGGCATGTAATCTTTTTGAGTTCTTTTTATAGGTGTTGTCTTCATGCCGCCGTTATAATTCTCATTGCTATATTTTGGAGTCTGCTGATTTTATCAAAGTTTGACTTAATTGCTGTTGCCCATGCTGCAGTGCCATACTCTAGGAATGTTCTCACACGCCCAGTGTATAACGTCTTTAGCACTCTCTCATCTGCACCCCAAGTTGTTTCAGCAAATTTTTTCATAATTACCATACTTTGCCTTGCTCTCATTCAGTTTCTGTCAATTTGTTTTTTCTAAGTCAGACTGCAATCAAAAGTAATGCCTAGGTAGTTTGGATTTTCATTTTAAATGTAGATTTTCTCCGTTTAGCACTGGTTTGGAGCTCTGTGGTTTATTCGAGAGGGAAAATACTGTGTATTTTGTTTTCAATTCATTTATCTTCATGAGCCATGTTTTGGCCCACTCTTCCAGTGTGCTCGTTGCATCTGAATGTTTGCAGTAGTGATATACTCTTCAGAGATCCACAAGGCTGTCATCTGCAAAGGATGGATTGTGGGTTTGTTTGGGGGAATATTTTCTGTTATGTCATTTATGTATGAATGGAACATTGTAGGTGACAGGACACCCCCCCCCCCCCGCTCTAATATAACTTTTTACTAGTCTGACCTTGTAGCTGTACTCTAGCAGTTCTATTCTGAAGGTAGTGGCCAATCCATTTGTACATTCGCCAGCACACACACCACTTCTGCTCAGCTTGACTTTCAAACCCTCTTTCCACACTTTATCAAAAGCTTTTTCTAAATGTATCCAAATCATTAGCGTGTATTTTTTTTCTAGGAAAGCATCTTCGATTTCCTGAGCTATATATGTGAATTCATCTTCATTGGATCTGTGTTGTCTGAATCCTGCTCGTTGAGGGGTTAATAAGTGTTCGCTTTCCAGGTGCCACATCAGTCTGGTATTAATCATGCACTCTATCAGTTTTCCTACACAGCTTAGTAGGCTGATTGGTCTGTAACCATTGGGTTCTTTCAGGTCATTGTCTTTCTTTGGTATAGGTATCAGTTTAGCTTCCTTCCATGCCTGCAGGACAATTCCTCTTTTCCATATGTAGTTTAATACTGCCAGAAACTTCTTTTTTTGCCTTTGTGCGGAGACCTGTTAACATTTCATTGGTTATTCCATCTTTTCCAGGTGACTTATTTTTCTTTAGTGACTTGTTGCCTCATCCATTTCTGCCATTGTCAAATTCATCTTCATATGCTCTTCTGGTGCAATCTGTGTGTTGTCATGAATCAGCTGTTCATCTGTGATGATTTTCTTCCAGTCAGCAAGGACATCAATGTGATTTGCACTAGCAAAGTGTTCTGTAAATGCATTTGCAGCTTTTTTGCCTGTGGGCATATTGTCACCTTGTTTGAGTGCAATTTGTTTGTAATGAGATCCTTCGTTGTTCAAGAATAAGCAGTTTCCATAGCTTATTGCCAACTTTATCTAAGTTTAGATTTTCTTGCAGGTAATTGTTGAGGACTGTTTCGCGGCTTGCAGACATGTGAATGGTTGCAAACATTGGCATGCCTGCACCACGGAACTGCTCAATTGAATAAGACCAGAAATCGTGCAGATCGATGTATGACGCGTCTAGCCTAGTTACATGCTAGTCTATGTGTGGCCATTGAGCCGAACGGCAGTGTTGGAATGTGTGGTAAAACCACTTAAGGATCGTGTTTGAATATGTGGCATAGCCACTGATTAAATATATATGTGGAACGGCAGATCCACTGGAAAGTGTAAGATAGCGTAAGGATCCGTATCAAATTGATTATAGGACCAGGTAAAGTCCGGATTAGAATCGCGAACAAAGCAGATTACGTTCACCTTGAACTTATATACACGGCAGTTAAAGCCTGGTGATGCAAGCCAAAGATATTGATTAATGATACATAGACAGGATCTAAAGATTTACGGATAATGTACTCACTAGTATTGTGAAGGGATAATAATTCTAAGGATCGGATTCAGGAGTAGTTGGTTGCACACTCTTCTACGCTATCAACTTAACGGTTAACCCAGACGAGCTAAGTCTGTGACAGGAACATTGTGTAGAGCTTAGAACTATGATGAAGCCAAGTTAAATGTGTGAAATGTGTTACACCCATTGTGTAAAAGTATATATTAAATTGTTCAGTCGTCAATGGAACTTGTTGATTGCCTGAATTATGCAAGTTCTCACTCTGTGCTGTGACTGTCATTAATCCTTGCAAGGTCAGTCCAGATTATCACGGGTATTTCTAAGACTAACTATAATCTAACCAACACTGCGGAAGAATTAATATATAATAACGACACTGAATATAATAATAATTTAATCACACCATAACGGCTTAAAACTGCAATCGAACTATAAAACTGGAATTATAATAGATGAATTATAATATCTGAAATATTGACAAGCAACCCAATAAACTCACGTCCAACGGTGCTGAATCTTTTAATAACAACTAGCAAGAAAAGATACAGCGGGAGACCGTAACAGTAATGATAACAGGATTGAACTTGAAGAAACACCAATACAAGATGTAGAATCGTACACATATCTTGGCAGCAATATAGACAAAGTTGGAGGGACAGACAGTGATATCAAACTAAGAATACAAAAAGCAAGAGGAGGTTTCATTGCATTGGGAAATACATGGAGAACAAGAGAAATCGGATCCTACACGAAAATAAGAATATTCAACTCAAATGTGAAGTCAGTCCTGTTGTATGGCTCTGAGACATGGAGAACAACAAAGACAACAACAAAAAAGCTACAGACTTTCATAAATGGGTGCTTGCGTAGAATAGAGGGATTAAAATGGTATGACAAGGTTACCAACGTGGAACTGATGACAAGAACTAGACAAGTGCCAGTGGAACAAGAGATGAGAAGAAGACGATGGCGATGGATAGGACACACACTGAGGAAACCTGTTGATCAGCATTACTTTACAGAGCAGTCCTTGTTTCTGGAACCCCCAGGGCAAGAGAGGCAAGAGTGGTAGAGCAAGAGACAAGCAATGGAGAAGAGAGCTGGAATACAGAGGTGAAAAATGATAAGTGAGAACGTGGAAATAGACTTGAGGATGATGGCACGTGATCAAGGCAGGACTTGGCATGTGTTTGCTTGATAGGCCCTATGTTCCCTTTGGGAGTCGGAGGGTTATGAATGAATGACAATCACAAAGGAAATTGAGGGGGAAGATATTCATTACCCTTTCCAGCCCCTCCCTTAATGAGCCAGAGAAGACTTTCCAACAAATTCACTGCAAACCTTTCTATCCTATAAAGCTGTGGATGGGGGGGGGGGGGGTGGGGGGGTCGCCGTTGGTGCCCGGGGGGGGATCGGTAGGGCAGGCGCGCGCTGCAGGGGTGCAGGGGGGTTGGTGCGCCGGACGGGGAGGGGGGGTGGGTTGGGCTGGGACGGGTATGGGGGGGGGTGTCGGGGACCGTGGGGCCGTGCGGGGCGATGGTGTGGGTGGGGGGAGCGAGCGGGGGCTCGTGGGGGGGGGGATGGGCGGCGGGGGTGGGAGTGGGTGCCTGTGGGATGGGTGTGGGCGAGCTGGGGTGGAGAGCGGAGGTGGTTTGTGGGGGAGCGGGGAGTGGGCGGGGAGGGGGGCGAGGTTCGGACTGTGGAGGCGGTCGGGGGGTGGTGAGTCGTGGGGGGTGGGGCGGTGGAGGTTTGTCGGGGTGGTCGGTTTGCGCTGGAGGGTTGAGTGTCTGGGGCGTAGGCGGCTGGAGGGGAGGTAGAGTGTGGGAGCTGGGTGGGGGCGCGTGGGCGGGTGTCTGGGGAGGGGGGGCGGAGGTCAGGGATGGGAGTGAAGGGGAGGAGCGCAAGGCGGGCGAGAGCTGGTGGGCGTGTGTGGGGCGGCGGGGGGGTTGTGGGGTGCTACGAGTGTTGGGTGGGGGACGAGAGTAGGGGGGGGTGGCAGTAATGGGGGTGGGTAACCTGGTCTGGATGGGGTGCGGGGGGCGGGGAGGTTGTGGTAGTGGGGGGGGGGGGTGGGGGGGTGGGGATGGCCGGGAGTGTGCTTGGTCGGTTGGTGGAGAGGGGGGGGGTGGGGGGGTGGGGGTGTCGTGGGGGGGGGCGTGGCGGGTAGGTGTAGGGGGGGGGTGGGTGGGGAGTGAGAGAGGGGTTTTATTTGTTTTTTATTTTTTTTTTTAAACATATAAAAAATATTTCATCTCTCTATACGCACTCTCTCACACTCCTCTCCATCCCCTCCCTCCTTTAAAAACTAAAGTCATATATAATTGTATACAACATTTATTTCATCGCAAATACTTCACAGCTCCACAATTTATCATCTATTCTTCAATAAAAAATAAATTTCTCCATAAAACAAAAATCCCATATACATTCAATAATAAACCTACATAATACTCTACTCTCTCTTACCACAATACTCACACCATCTTTCTACATATTCACTCGTCTCACCCGCAAAAAAAAAAAAAAAAAAAAAAAAAAGAATATAAAAAAAAAAAAAAAAAAAAAAAGTCAAAATAAGAAAAAATAAAATATAATCCATTACCTATCCATACACAAACACAATTAATAACCCTCTCCTAGAGGTATCTACTCACGCCCCCCCCCATCATGTAGTGATGATGTTTGTTGAGTTAAATGATCTCCCTATATATTGTCGCCTGAGAGATATATAATAACCAACACAACCCAATGGATATAGCTAGCAGCAATTGTGATTGTGTGAGAGAGAATGACCGATCGCGACTCTTTTTGTTGTTTTATAGACAGAATAGGGTTGTGATATGTTTGTCTTCTCTAGATATAGAGCGGTACAGATGTTTAGACTGTTCTCATAAGGTGTGTCTCGTGAGAGATAGACCGTGTGTGGTTGTATAGCAGATATTGACTATCAACATAACTCACACAACTATTACACAGATGTTACCCGCGCCTATTGTGTGTCTCGCGCTCTCTCTGTGTAGGATCCGGTATGTGTCTCGTCCCTAAGGTGATAGACGCGCACTCGCTGGGTATTGTCACAGAGAGATAGTGAGAAGTATGTGTACCACTGACGAGGAAGAGACAGACATGGCATGAAAGTAAAACAGACAGTTATATGGATAGATGTTTTCGGTAAGCATATAAATTAAGATTTCTTCATGCTCCTGTTTTAAGCAACGTTTCACAGTTGAGGATGAATACTGCGTGCAAATATTGTAGGCTGGTGTGCTGTCTTTATTGTGTATGAACATTAAAGATGTTTGCACACCAATGGAATGCTCCCCCCCCCCCCCCCCCCCCCCCCCCCCCCCCCCCAACCACCTTCCCTGAATCATTCTGTAACCACTGTTTTCTTCCATTTAGATGTTAATATTTTAAAAAGGCGGCCTATCGCGAGGTGAAATTCTGACACCAAAAGATAATTTATTGGAAGAGGGTTAATATGTAAGCCATAGGTAAATCAAAAAATTAAAAGAACTTAGAGCTTTTTAAAACACCACATGCGTAGATTTTCATGACAAATTGCCCCTTTGACATCTTTGATACACTTGTCTTTATAGATCTTTAGAAAGGTGTGAGGCTGGGGAGAGCTAGAGATACATGGAGACAAGTCCTAACTGTGATTAAATCGGCTGTGATTCTTGTTTCGCTCGCGCTAATAAATCTTAACGCCTTCAAACCCCCCTCCACCTGGACCCCCCCCAAGCGTAGCGTTTACTCTATTTCCACAACCCCCCTCATCATGATTTTGATAAGAAGGACATGACGAATAGCATAAATTCTAGGGACATAATAGGTGTTTCTATGGTTCTATTAGTAGTGGTGTCAGACGGTACGGACAGACCATATCTCTGACTATACCCCCTAGCAGAGGCATGGTATTGTGCATCGGGCTACAGCTGACTCTTTTTTTCAAAGCATGCCATCCTGGTAGCACAGACGAACTCGCTATTCCAGGAGCTATGGCCTCTATAGTCAAGAAATGACTGAAAGGTAAAGATAGATGTAGTAATAAGCAGAAATAGTAGATGTGTCAACAAGATTATACATGCTTATGTGTCTAGTATTGTATGATAAATTTGCAGTGGAAAGGCGTAGCTAGTCAGCCAACATTGTTCATTAATAAATGTTCCTCCCATCAGTAAAAAGATTGTACCTTCTTTGTTCCTTGAGAAGAATGAGCCACCACATTGATTTGGGGTGAGTTAATTTCTGAAGTGATTCTCTCACATAATAATGTTTGCAAGCACATAATCTAAACTTTGTACCACTTCTTAAAAGTGCTTCTATTTTCCCGCTCTCGCACTCGCTCGGCGCGTCATCTTGAGATGTTCATCTTCAAAGAATTCTCTGAAACTTCGTGGGTTTTAATCCTATGAAGAACTCCTGAATAAAAAAATATTTAATGAAAACATTCACAGGCACTTGTCCGTAAGCATTTTTTGTGCAATACAGAGTAGTTGTCTCTGGGGATGGTGTAAGGAATGTTATCAAGGGCTCCAGAAATTTGGATGTTGAGAAGAAAGAAGAACCTAATCGTGATGATGGACAAGAAGAAGAAATGCGAATGCTCTCTCTAGATAATGTATTCTAGTAGTGCTATGGAAAAGTGTTCTAATTTCCCCTTGACTTTGCTTTTACCCTTAGAATCTTGATTAGAAAGAAGCCCCAACCTGCATCTAAAATGTAGAATTTTAATATATGTAAATATTTAACACTGACAGCACATTGTGATACATTAACACAACTAGATATTGATCAAAACAGTTATCGAGTTTATCATTTAAATATAATACATTATGAGGGTTAGGAGAAAAGAAAATGTGATGATGAGGTGAACACGACGAGTTCACATTCACAGATGAGATATAAATAAAGTTGTTAGTATAATCATTGTAGTGAGCCTATGTGAATAGTGAAATGATGATGTGTTATTTATATGTGATACCACACTGATGTCCCAATCTAAGCATGAGCAGTGTCGTCTCTCAGTGCTCCTCCACTGTAATATTCATCATGCCACACTTAAAGGTTTAGCCATAATCTGTACGGGGTGAGTGTTTGCGGTTTCAGTGTGTAAGGGCCGTACACGGGTCTGTACGGGTTTTTTTCGCCTATTTAATTAACCCCTGTTCAGCACCATTATGACGTACGCCAGACGCGACACTTCTATTGACAATTTTGTCGCTGTGCCGTACGAGTACGTCACGGATAGTAGTGCGATACCTGTTCCATCATCATCATCTCAGTTGCCGCTAATCTCCAAACGGTGGTTGGACTGTAATGGCATCTCCAAAGTCGTTCTTGTCTCTTGTCTTGGTGGTACAATCTGATAGCTTTCCCTGTCGCATCTCTTGATGTTATCTTCCCACTTATAGCGCTGTCGTCCACTTGCAAGTTTTAGCCTTTCAACTCTCCTTCTGATGTATGGTCTTCTGCAAAGGTGTTGATGTCCTTTTCGTATGTGAGCCTAAGTATTTTAGCTGCCGAAGAATTGGAGCTTATATCATTGTAGTTATACTTTTTCTATATCTTAGATGTTAACTGTAGGGACCTCTAGCCTTAGTTGTTCTTCATCTCTTTCCATGAGATACGTGCCCCATTCTTACGTTACATTTAAATTTTATCAACATTTCATGAGGCCTACAATTCTGTGTGTCCAAATGCTTTTATTCATTGTCCATGTTGTATTGCACCTTATCTGAAAATGCTGAATAGATATAACTACATGATTGGATTCTCAGTGTTTGAAATTTAGGTGCAGATATACTGTTTTGGCTGTCAGTAGATGGAGGTCTGGTTGTCATTGTCTGAGTGAATGTTTACGGTGGGTTGGTGAGGGGGTGTATATGGTTGTGTGGGTTGGGAGCGCTGGGATTGTGGTTTGGTGGGGGGTGACAGTTGGTGGGTCGGGTGTGGGTTGGGGGGTACCATCTGAGTGGGGGGTGGTGTGGGGGGATCGTGGCGCAAGTATGGGATGGGTGGAGTGTATGGATGACCAAGGGTTGGTATCGTAAGCTTGCTATGACTGTGTTCAGGTATGTTTCTCCACATGTATGATACGTATTTATTTTTGGTTATGTTTTTATCCCATAGAGTAAGTTCGTCTTGTTTTGCACATAATTATCATTGTTATTTGTTGTGATGCTTCAACTGGTTTTTATATTTATTTCCATATTTGGTTATTACTTTATAACGTGTTGTAATTGCTTTTTATTTGAAATCCATTGATTTATATTAGATGTAGCTTTGGCCAGTCACTTCCTATTACGGAAACAACAGCAAATGATTTCTGTTTCAATCTGCCATGCTGAGTCTGATTATTATATGACCAAGCGTAATTAGGGCGTAGATCTTGAAACTTGTTCACAGGAAACTCTTTCCCATTTACTGATTGATCTTTAATGACGGGATTATCGTCTGTAGTTGCGAATTATCATATAGTTTTGTTTTCTCAAATATTAATGCATCGGGTGCTCAGGTCCATAGGTCGGGATGCTTATACTGTTCACTTGCTGTGTCTACTTGTTCTTGTAACTCCTGTTCGCTTTCAGCTAACAACCACGGTATCATCTGCATATTCTAGGTTGTTTATTTGATCTTCCACTGATTGTTCAGTCCTGGAATTTCCTGGTATCTGTGTTGAAAATTTTGTTCTGGTGTATAAAATTAACAACTAGGGCCAGGGGGGACAGCTCAGAACACAACGTTGTCTGACACCTCTTTTTCATGTCTAGTGGTAGTGGTGAATAGATTCCTTTCCCGATCTTACTGTGGCAGGTTTGCTCCCAATAAACGGTTAGACTGATAGGTTTTCTTATCTCCTCTTTTCACATTATATACCTATGTCTTTGGAGGCATTCAATTATTTGTCTCATGATGGATTCTGTCCAAACTCAAGACCTTTCTGTTTAGGGCAAATGAATGCACTATGTATACATTCCTTTTGGGACCTCTGCTTATATTTTTATGCTAATCTTCTTAGGCAAAAATATTGCCCTCTCTTGTGCCACTGTCTCCGTCTAAAACCAAACTGTTCTTCTTGGATTTCGCGGTCGCCTTTACTTTTTATTCTTTCCTGTATGATTTTGAGGAGTATCTGAATTGCATGACTCATCAGGCTGATTGTTCATGAAGTCTGAACATTCTGTTGCGCATTTGGTTTTTTTGGGGCAATGTTATAAAAACTGATGTCTTCATGTCGTGTGGTAAATATCCTGTATTGTATATATCATTGCATATTTCTGTGATTGTATCGATACCAAAGCTCTCCAGAGCTTCTATCATTTCAATGTTTATGTTATCCATGCCTGCTGATCTTCCTTTTTGTATCATATGAATGGCATTCTCTACTTCATGATCTGAGAAATGTGTGGGCCTTCATTAGGAATCTGGTGATGGATTTTTTTACCCTCTGTTGTCCGATCGAATAGTTTCTTTTACGTATTCTGCCCATCTGTTTGATATGTCTTTCTCATCAAGTAATATTACACCATTTTTGTTCTTGATACAGCTTCCTCCTTGTGCAAACCGCGACCGATTTGATATTTTCTTTATTTCTTCATGCATATCTCTTGTCATGTGCTTCGCTTCCAAGTCTTCAATTTCCTTACATTTTGTTTCTATCCACCGTTCTTTTGCTTCTCTACACATAGTACGTATGTCATTGTCTATTGTTTTATATTCTGGAGTGTGTTTTGCTTTCTTTCATTCTGCCATTTTATTCAAGATGTCATCTGTCATCCAAATTTGATTTTTCTTAGACTCCTTTTTAGGTAAATTTGCATTTGCTGATTGTATGCTTGTTTTTAAGCAGTCCCATTTTGCGGTTGCTTTTTCTTCTGGGTTTTCTCTTCTATACTGCTCCATGCTTTCTGTCAATAACTGTTGGTATTTATTTTTGACGGCTCGATATAAATATTTCTGTTTTATATTCTGGTTGTTTCCAGCGCCTGATATTTCTATCTGGGGTTCTCCTCCTGATCGTCTGTTTCCTGCGTCTTTTCAGCTTTATATTTACCTTGATGACAACTGGATTGGGAGCTGATTGTTATGTCGGCGCCAGATGAGTGTCTTTGCACTTGGTGACACCGGTGCTTACAGCTATTGTTTTATCATGATATAGGTCGATTTGATTTCCGAAGGTTACATCGCCTGGGCGTTGGCCAGGGGTAGAAGGGCCGTGGGGGATGATCTAAATAGGTGTTAACATATGACCAACGGTTTTTCGTCACAGAACTGGCATAAGTGTCTGTGTCGCCCTCTATCAGGTCGGGGCCACTAAATCCATTACTGTCCGAATATTGTCTTGTGATTTTCCCTGGAGTCCTGTACTTTGTGCAGTCATAGCACCCAGTACGAGCAACACATTCTGTAGATTGTGGGACCTGGTGGGTTGTTTATGTGTGTGTTGGAACGCGGCCATTAGGGAGTTGCTTCTAGTTCTTGCCTCGCTGTAACTTGTAATCTTTAGATTGGTGCAATAAGTTTGTAAGATTGATATCGACTGCTGGGCTTTCTCTATCTTGAGGATCATCATTCTGTCATTTGTGTGTCCAGTATCCACAGATACGTAATTTGTTCTAACGCCTTCGTTAGCAACATTCCTACCCTGCTTGCGGGTTGGGTTCCTCCGCCTGAGTGTAAACAGCCGGGTACTGGGCCTCGTGTTATGTAGCCTGTATCCAAAAGTGTTCCGGCCGCTGCCAAACTCCCCAGGATATCGAGTTTCATGTCGCGTTGACTCTAATATAAGATTGTCCAGCTTTCTTCTCCGTTAAAGTTCTATCATTCCATGTTCCTATTATTAGGGCTTTCCATACTAGTTATTTTAGGTGGTCTTTCTCAGAATTGCTCCCTTTCAACAGAATTTAAGGAACACCGTCATTATGTACTTCCTTATCTTTAGAGGAGTTGCCTCTTCCCCTGTTTATTTGTATAGTAGATTCTTCCCAGGGGACAGAGAGTTCCTCTACCCATATCGGTTCTTATCTTGTTGTTGTGATTCCAATACTTTATGTAGGAAGTACGTGGTTGTTTAAGGCCCAACTCTTTCCCACGGTGGCAGCCGTAGTCTCTTTTCATGTCCGACATTGACTCTAGTGCGCCACACACTTTGCTGTCTTTCGCTTTTGCGAGCCGTTGATCTTCTAGATTCCTCCCGCCTCACTCACCGTCTCGTTCCCATACACCTATAAAAACGTTACGTTCCTACTTGTAAAAGCACCAGAACTCTTCTGTTTACAATCGTGATCGGTCAAATTGATGGGTTAACTGGAAATGCAGCATTTGAAAAAAATCTGGACAATAGCTTGAAACGAACAAAATATTTTACTGCTAGCGAATACGGTAGAACTGATAATAGTGATTTTACAAAAGCGAAAGTTACCATCGCAATAAGGAAGCTGAAATTTTTCGGTCATATAAAAAGACATAATAGTCTGGAAAAAACAGTGATGGAAGGATGGTTCCCTGGAAAAAAAAGGGGAAGGACACGTCGACCTAGACGACGGTGGACCCAGGACATCACCAGAGAGCTATGAACTTGTCTTGGCTGATGCAGGGTCGCTTGCCCAGCAATCGTGATGCGTTCAGAGCAGCTGTAATGGAGACAACGTTCTGGTAAAGAAAACAAACTATGTCACTTGATGATGATGCATGTAAAGTTACAAACATGGTACGCTTGCCATACGCCGATTCATAAACATTTTTGTGGAAAAAAAAAAAATAACAAGAGCACGTAATTACGTGTTTTTGAGTTGAATTTTATTCCATCTTGAATGATTCTGACAACTCTTTTTTCTGAGATTCTGTATTCATTCTACCTTTATTGCCCGTCGAGTATGTTTAAATATTTGATTTTCGTATCATTTTTGAGGTTAAGGTTGAGGTTTGTGGTGTACGGTAGATTGTATTAGAGAAAGTGCCGTAAGAAATGTACTTTGAACTAATACAAATCATATTTACTGGGTAGGCCCTCCATCACTCGCCGCACTCATGCCACGACCCCGACTCCGCCCCCCCCCCACCGCACTCTGCTCTCCTGCATCGATATTCTCTCCCCCCAGCCTCAACCCATTCTAGACCGATCTGAACCGGATTTAGGGTCCTACAGTCCGCGCGTCGGGTTCATTGCCCCCAGGCGTCCTAAACCCCGCAAATAATCTAAATGGTACGAAAATACCCCCCCACCTCCGACCGCGGAGCCCATTCGACACGCGACCCCAGCCTCCTTCTCCCGATCGAATGACCACATCCCACCATCCGCCACACACCTGCAACCACACACCCCCCCCTAAACCCCCCCACAACCAAAAACACACCTAACCACGCAACTTACCGGCATCAGTTGCAATCCTCTATGATCACAGGTCAGAGAAAAGTTTTGTTGGAGCTTACCTGATCTTGCGCAGTTGTGGAAGTGGCACGTTTCATTTATAATGGTAACAATGTGATTTTGCACTTGGCTGTATAAACCCCTCTTACCCGGTTATCCCATACCAATGGCAGAATCCTACTATTTAATTCGCCACTCATTCATGGCTCTTGAGCGGCGCTACGGTAGACAATACTTGGTTAGAACACCTAAAATTCGTTATGGGCTCTCCTCTGCTATCCCGGGACTATGCAAAATTCGGCAGTTCGGCTGGGATGGCTCGATAATCGTAGAATAAAGCGTAAGAAGCGAACAGTTTTAGCGGCGCCGCGCGTGTCACAGGTAGGGTGGATAGGCGAAACATTGCCGTCCGCTACCTTCCGGGTGGTATTATACTATCACTACGCGATGAGTTTTAAGATGTCGGACACAACCATGACTGCCAAGTAACCCATGTAGCTTTTTTTACCACCCTGGCTCTGAATAATCGACATAAACTATAATCTTATAATGCAGGGCAATTAAAATCAGAAACACATCATTACCCAAGACAAAACTGATCTCCTTGATATTAATCAAGACACATCCATTAATAGTTGTAATCTTATTAGTCATCTTTGCAGAACTAGGACATAATTTATTGTATCCCGAATACCATAGAGTCTTAGTACCCCCCCCACCCTTCTTACATACCAACAACACTTCAACTCCAAATTACCAAACGCAATAATAATGGCCTTTACCCCCCCCCCCACCCCCGTTGACCCTCGTGGACACCCGATATATGTCTCCAACCCCAAATGTACACCATGCGGACCCCAGTGAGCTTATCCCCCCCCCCCCCCTCCCCCCATCCCAAACCCCGTTTACCCCCCGAACATCGCCGGAACATCTAACAGCGTGCTGAAATCAATACCCGCCTAAGTCAACTACCACCCCCCTATTGGAGAACCCCCTCCCCTCCCCCCCCCCCCCACCCCGTGATACGTAAAAGAATCCACCCCCCCCTAATTCTACCCACCTTCCCGCATAACCCTGTGTATCCCCCCTGAACAGTATTAAGTGGATCCACCGCCGTTACCCCAATAAATTTGACATCTACCCTCCCACCCCCCCGCGTACCCGGTTGTCATCTGCAACCCCCGGTACTCCCCTGTCATGGTTGCTTGATCTAGCTCTCGTAAATTTGCCCTACTAATACGGAATCCTCTTGGCAGGTACCTTACTTGTTAATGACCCCCTAGACAAGACCCCCCGTGTGCCATTAATTTCTTCCTATCAACCACCACATGTGCACACACCATTTTGGGAGGGACTGAAGTTCCACGGCCCTAAACAGAATCCAGTTATCACTCTGTAACCCCCTGAGATCCTGTCTGCACCCCCGAAGTGAACAACCCACAAACATCCACCCACCAAGGTGTAAAAACCACCCCACTCACCCATCCTGTCCACTACCACACCCCATCCATAGTTCATGCCGCGAAATGCGAGCTCCCCATCATGTCGCATGCTAGACCATGCCCCGGCAATAGGTCCTTTCTACCCGACCTTTTTTGTACATAAAACAACAACAACCCCCAATCTACACCCCCTGATCCCCCCAAAATTGTACCCTAAATCCCTCATCCAACCCCCTCAAACCGGTCGAGGCGATACATATGGCGCTCGTTAATGGGGCCCCTCCTTGAACATACCAACCAATGGAGCCGACAGTTTGGAACATCTATCCCTACATCCCCACCCCTTCCTGAAACTCCCGACCCAAATGCATTGAATTAAATTGATCCTCACCTCGCTCACCCAAACATTCCATCCACAACCTACCCCATTATGCCCCCCTTATACCAACCCCACAGAACCTACATTAACCCTGTTTCTAACTTAACCCCCGTTTGACACCAATTCCCCCCTATTTTTTCTATCGTGGAGGCTAATCCCAATCCACCACCTTCCCTTTCCCCCATCTCACATAACTCTATCGTACACTCTAATCTATCCTCTATCCCCTATCCTCTACCTTTCTTACCACCACTTCCTCCCTCCCTGTCTATAACCCCCGTATCGCACACACCATCTCCCAAACCATCCCCCCAAGGGAAATCCCCCCTGGTGGTTATAGCATAGAGGGCGATTTCCCACCCCTAAAAAATCTAGGGTCCCCTTAAGTCCGGCCTTTTTGCGAATTGCTTTGAACAATCCCCTTCATTAGTTAAGTACGCAGCTCGTTTAGACGAGCCCGAAACGTCCCCTCCCCACAACCCCCCTTACCTTGTTACCTCAAATATACCGCAATGTGACCCGCCCACCCTCCCCCACCCCGCGCGATCCCAAGGGGATGGACCTCTACTTGGTTGACACTTATAGCTCGGTTCACATGAAGGACACTGCCAAAGAAAAATCCACACCCCTACCCCCCCCTGCCCCCCCCCCCAAACTTCATCCCTACCCCCTCCCCCCCCCGCCTACAACCACATGTATCCGAAAATTACCCCACACCCAGCCACCCCCCCCCTATGCCATCCTCTCCCCCCCCCCCAATTACAATTCTTTTCCTTTAACCCCTTTCTATGATCAGGTGTCCCTTTATCCCTACAGGCTCAAACATCATTTTCTTCTTTCTTTCCCTCCCCCCCCCCAAATTCCAGCCCCCACTTCAGAACCACCCCCCCATAGTTGCCCCCCCAACTCCATCTTTATTAACCCCCTACATATCCAGCAGAACAATGGCCCCCCCCCCCCGACCCCCGACCCCTCCCCCCCCCCACAACTATCATTTCTAGGCTGATAAATGGTAATGCTATTCCAGATAGAAAATACCCCCCTCCTGTCAACAACCTTCCCCCCCTTCAGTCTGTTCTATAAGCCCCCCCTGATCCTCAATCTAGTGATCCAGTTTGAACACAACCCTTTCATTTGTATACCCCATGTATACCCTTCCCCCCTCTGAAGGCTGGCCCCCCCACACTGTCCACGCCGTAAAGAAAATCCCCCCCCCCGCCCCCAGACACCCCACACCATCCCCCCTGCCCAACCCACCCCCCCTTATTAACTATTTTCAATGCATGCAATCCCAAAATTTTTACACACACTACAAAGACGCCACTTCGTTTTCCACCCCCAACCAAATAAACCCACCACCCATAGTTCCCTATCTATCCCGTCCCCCCATCCACCCTAGACCCCCTGATCCTCCCCCCTCAACCTACCCCCTCCCCACCTCCACACCACCCTATATCTTCTCTCCCTAGCCCTCCCCCACTGTCCCCAGTAATCTGGATACAGTGCCGATGCCATGCCCCCCCAATTTTCATACATCCCAACCCCCACCTTCCAGATTTTATACCCCCCAACCAACCCCACCCCCCCGCCCCCCCCGCCCCCCCCGAACCTTGCTGAACCCTACCCCAACAACCCAGCCAACCCCCTAACAATCCCCTTCCCCCCCCCCCCTGTTGGCAGTACACCCCCCCCCACCCGCCCCCCATAACCACTACATGCCTCAGGACTCCACACACACACGCCCCCCCAACCCAACCCCCCACCCAAACTCCATACATACATCTCCTTCATGACCACCCCATCCACGGTTACCATATACCCGCCCCCCCCCTGCTACCAACTCCCCTGCCATATAAATAACAACCCCCCCCTACCCACTCACCATAAATCCCCACAACAACCCCCCCCCCCCAACACCTCCTCCCTGACCCCAACCCCGACCACCCTCCTTAACAACACCACCACCCACCAACCCCCAACCTCCACCACCCCCCACACCAAAGCCCCCCCCCCATACTAAATGTAACACACCACCCCCCCAAACACCTCCCACCGGAACCCACCCCTCCCCTGCCCCTCCGCCCGCCACCCCAAATCACTATCCATCTCTGTCTAACTCTCTAGCCACAACCCCTTGCCGGTGGTCTGCCCGTGTCGCCCCCCCCCCCCGACGACTACATCCCCTATCGCTCCATGCCTCCTACCCTAATCACAGAGACTAACCAAACCCTGCTAATCGCTCCTCTATGTCCCATCGTCGAGTGCCCGTGCACCCTAGAATCAGTCTTTGTCCCCCCACGCGACTAGTTAATTCTCATTTCTTTTTAGCGTGATTGCTCCCTTTTCATCCCCCTCCGCTGCAAACCGTACACTGATTGACCTACAACCCCTCAACAGAGGCCACGCCCCCTTCCTAAAGCCTACTTTTATTGTTCCTACACAGTTGCGCATCTGTGAGCCCCCCCCGCTCCCACCGCTTCTTTAGGGCTGCTGGCATGCTTGTCAACACAACTACCACCCACCTCATACCCAATATGATTACTCACCCCCCTGACAAGTTGTATAACCAAGTGGACCACGCGACCCCCCCAACCCCCGGCCCTTCCCCCACTCCCATCGTGCCTGCTGGTCCCGTAGAATGCCGTAGTCTCCTGTAGTACCCACCTCACAACTTAAATGAGATCATATGGTCAAAAGAGTAAATCTCTTATCTGTTTCATAAGTACGTAGGTTTTTGTACCCATTGTCACTTACCCTCTGTTGACGCAATTATGCCGCTCCTACCCTATCACTACAGATCCAGGACTAGACAAAGACCGCCCCCCATACCCCCTATACACCAACCTCATCAGCCCTAACGACACATCCCCAACACATCATAGACAAGATCAACCGCTCCTCGTCAAGTCCTCAAGCATGTCAGCGACGAATACCACAACGATCCCACCCATCTATGTGTGCAACGCAGCTACACCACGAGAAATCACATACACTATCTCCCTACCCAACTAAAATATAAGACCCAACATCTCTCCACAACTCAAACTGTCATCTGCTCACAACGATATCTCATTCCCTGTGAATGCAAGTCCTATCCTCGACTACTAACACCCAGCACCCCCCCCCCCCCACCGAAGATCTGCTACAAAAAACTCATGACACACAAACTAAAAAGCTTACAGACAGTTCTTAAGTACAACAGGTGCATCTATTCCCCCGCCGCCCTTAGCCGCCACCAGTCGAGACTCGATAAATGGCCTGGCGACACAACAACCGCACCACAACACAAATCTGTCGCGCCCTCCGAATGATGACAAGAAATAGACAAGTGCCAAGTGCGAAACAAGAGTTGAGCTCATTGCGCTAATGTACCATGCTGGGCCGACCCCTCATAGGCACACTCCAGGATAACACACTCATTGACGGAAACATAGGTCTGTATGGATCCGAAGACTCTTCTCACGAGACCAGACTATCTCTGTCTGCTGCGTTTCCCCAGAACGAGGAATGAGTAGGATAAGATAACGATTAGCAACCACCTCGCATCCGCAGAGAAATACATCAACAGATGGAGCATGATTTGCACTGACCATTGGATAACGCTGGATCGCAGAAGGTGGATACACCAAGTTGCAATTGAGTATGTAAATAATCCTAATTTCGGCAGAGTAAGATGATTTTGAGTCGGCGTGTGAAAACAGGAGCATGTGTAAGATCGGGTCTTGGTATGCAGATATATGATGAGGCTACCAGTATAAGCTCTTCAATTCTCCGGATGATCTCCTACCCGATCCATATAACGAAAAAACCCCAGCCTCAGTATTATGAATAACCCCAATGGTCGGTCTACTTGATTTTTAAAGGTGTGGTAGAGAGTGGTGATCATATCCAATTGACCCAATCCTAATAAAATTATACTAGACCCCTCAATACTAATCGTGTTCTGTGTGGCCCCCTCCCCCCCCCTCAACACCCCCCTAATCCCCGCTGGCAGAAAAATGAGCATAAAATCTCGCTCTTCACCTAATTGGCGGACCCTACACTCACCAGACCTGTCACAAATGAGGCAACCACTCCCCTCAGAGCTCATCAGAGATATAGTGTAGAGATTCCTGTATCCATGACCTCTATAGTTGTCAGGTTTTGTATTCCTACCAGATTCCTCTAAACCTACATGTTCGCATACAACTCCTACCCATAGACACTAATACCCCACATCGCCTCACAAATCCTATTTGGCACTAGTTCGCGAAGTGATGACTAATCGACAAGGTGACCATAGTCTCAGCCAGCGCCTTAATTGTGAAATAAAGAAATCATGGAGAAGTGATCGTAGGTCAAAATACTAGACATCACACATATCAAATACCATACACCAAAGAAAAAGACATATGCACAAGAATAAGCTTAGACACATTTTATTACCCATCTCTAATATCCCCCTATACATATACATAGACAGACTCAACTTGTGAAAATATACGCTAGCCTCACACACATAATAAATCCTATCTCCTCACTTCATTGTGAAGAATTTCACCTTTCCAACAACAATAGTCCCGTCACACCACAGTCAACTTAGCCTCTGTCTCCCTATATACATATGAACGATTCGTAACCATCTCTCGCCAGCAAAACACTCATGTTATTCTCCAGCTTACTCCTCCATCCCACAAACAATTCATACTACATAATCTAGTATGCCCAACCAACATACCTAGACTTAACAAATCCCTCTTTACACAGAACGTGAACACTCAGCGCATCATCACTCTCCTGACCAACCCAAATAGTCAAACATTTAAACACCAGCTTGTACGATCTCAGCCCAAACCATACCCTCCATGTCATCCTCACCACCACCCCCCCCCACAAACCCACTCAACCTATATAACTTAAAATGTAAATACAACCATCTTGATTATTGACACTGAACTTCCTTACTTACGCCCGTCCTTACCAATGCTATCCATACCCCACAACAACCCAGCGCCGCGACGCCCCTATGAACAGACTAACCATCTTGCCCCCATAACCACAAGTCCACCATAGAGAGCAAAACAAATCTATCCATGCACGGTAACGCAATGTCGTCTTTCTCCGACCCCTTACAACATCGCTCTTCACTGGCCTACTGTTAAGTGATTTCATACACATGACTATCAACCGTGGTATTGTGACTTTTGGAGGAACCCAATAGTCATTCTTGCCAGCAAAGTACTCTAGTCTCACAAGATCTCCAGTTCTCCAATGAGATCACCAACCTTTTGTCTCGTCACTCTCACCTTGCAAATTATGTTGATGTTCTCTCATGCCCTAACCATGTCCAATCTGTTAAGAATGGCCGGGGGGCGCGCGGCCGCCCCGCCCTGTCTAAATTTGACAACATTGAGTATTACACCACACGAGGGGCACCATAGAAGGGCTGAGCACAGTGAGGGGACAATGGTCAGGCACCAATGGGCTCATGGGCCACACATATTGTATGGCCCCGAACAGGCACATATAACATCATTCTCAAGGCATACACCTCTAAAGGCACATACCTATTCCAAATGGGGGGCTCCACCAGCGCACATGGGAGGGCACTCAGGACCTTACCCCTACGAGCAGGACACCTTAATGGTGCACTACCGGCCATCCTCGGAGAACCACCAGCAGCGGATATTAGGCAATAGGAGGCTACTACTTGGGACATTCCCGGCCAAAACAATCCCACACATCAACGCCAGGGACATTGGGCAACATCTAATCGTTTTCGCCCACGCAGCATCACCTAACCTATCTCATCCTCACCAAAGCAAAAAGACAGAGCAAGGAGGGATCGGTATGGCACAATAGATTTGGCGTCAGCAAAGCAACACTACCAAACATAAATAGCGGCACACATATTCTGGGCACGGACTGCCCACATCCACACATCCATCCAGAGGATAACGGCAAATGGAGTGGGCAACTAGGTATCGCCAAACAGTTCTAAGAATATTTGTATTTGAATAATCAATATCTTCCTGAAGTGGGGGGCACGATCAATATAATAAACATCCGATCACTAATCACACAGCAAATTTTGGACCCAGTGTCGGCCGTCCCTTCACCCGCGCTAGGACGCGGACACTAAGGGAAATTAACATATTGGCTAAATTTTCTTTGGGTACTGACACAATAGTATCTGATATGTCGCCCCGCCGGGCAACCCCCCCACACCCCCCCCGCCCCCACCCCCCCCCACCGCCCCCCCGCACAACCCCCCCCCCCCCCCCCCCCCCACCCCCCGGCCCCGCCCCTCCCAATCCAACTCCCCCCCCGCTACCCCCCCCACCCAGCCGACCCCCCCCCCCCCCCCCCCGGCCAGGCCCACCCCACCCTCCCCCCCCCCCCCACACATACACCACTAGCACGCACATCTCCCATAACACATTTCATAACAATAAACAAACACAAACAAATTACATTCGAGCACATAACCTTTCTGGGGGCCCCTTCATATAAGTTACCCTTTCTAAACATACATAATCCTTATACCCCGCTACAACACATACTATCCCACAACCACCACCTGACCCGCGCGCGAAATACCCCTAAATACCATCATCACGGCACCCATTAATCACACAACAACGTCAATAGGGGCACATTCTGCACTTCTTTACACAATCCAAACAATAGGCACATCATCACTAACACCCATAATATACCAACCTTAAGAGTAACACTTATACACATTTATCCATTTCCAACTAGTTACACTCCGTGTCAACGACACCCGGACCCCACACAGACATCCCCCACTCCAAACCCCGCCTCCAGACACAACAGGGGCATGTCCGTTTCCAAAATCTAGCTACCCTTGATAGACGCTTTCCAGCACCATAAGCAGTAACGGCCGTGCATTACCTCATGTGACCACTCCACAAATACAACAATGTCAACGTCCTACCACGGGGGAAATTCCACGCAACATACCAAATCTTACACACACACCCACATTAAACCAAATCACGGCACCATCCACATCAGAACCATCAAAAATGTACTTGATGGCACCAGGACCACCATCACACCAGACAAATAATTTGTCGTAAACATAACTCACACAATAACCGGACCACCCACCATAGGCACTAAGAAGTAACAAGCGAATACCAAGACACATACAACCACCCCAACATTGTACTAACACATATTTAAAAATTACATTATAGGAACACATCCTGACCATTCCATGATCGTACATTTACGAGTAACATCAGGTTGATTGCTTGAGGACTGGCAACCACATCATGTGAACCCGACCACCCATTGACTAGAAACCTCTAACAACTGCATCACAACACATGTGATCACATAATTACAGGCAGGTTTAAGGGCACCATAAACCCAGTCACGGCATCTAATAAAACTCCATGAACGTCCAGACTTATATGTCATCACTCGAACATGAGCCAAACATCCGTGTTCAGACGATGTACCAATGATGATGATTTGCCGTAACGAACTATTCACCAATAACCGCATTGGGCTAAAATACCGTCACCATCATCATAAACACGTCACCCACATACGATGTGACAGTCCCAATTAAAACGAGCTTGCGATGGCGCTCCACCTCTAGGGACTAATTACGATATAACCCATGGCAAGTCACACGCAACAAAACAAAGTTTCAACCACCAGGCATGTATATTGGCCCCAGTACAGGTCCAGGCTGGAGCTTGGACCATCATTAAAAACATTGCTCCTAAGTTTGCTCTTCACATATTTAAGAATCACCATTTGGCAAGTAGGGTTGCTTGGCACGTGAGGACTATAGTACCCTGGAACAAAAAAAACGACCAGACACAGAAGCGGCAGTAACTGCACCACTAAAACGTACCCAGGGACATTGGCTCCTTACATAATACCATCGCCCCTGGGACCCACCAATTTTTTCGGGTCAACCCACCCCTCCGACAAATTGTCCGGCATCACACTTCACAGTGATGGCAGGCATACACTCCCTGGAAAAAGGGGAAGGGGTCGACCTAGGACGAGGTGGACCAGGACATTCACGAGAGTCACCACGGGAACTTTGTCCACATTAAAGCGCACATAAGTCCGACTTGCCACATATGTGCTGCGTTCGAGCAGCATCGCTGTACATGGAGACAAGTTCTGGAAAGAATCTGTCACATGCTGATGACCCGGCAGGCTTTACAGTTAACGAGTAGTTCATCTCTAGGTAAATCTGATGCGACTAGACCATGGCACCCAATTGGGGAGGAGCGAGGTATCTCTATCCATCAATGCTGTTCTTTCGACTCTTAGTGCCACACAATCCGCAAACCTATGGACACCCATGGGGGGGGCAGGGCCAAATTACAGTTCGATTCACGAATTAAGGTTCTCGGTCACTCATGCCACCGACATCACCACTGGCTTGTCTTTCCATTATCTCCGCTGCGAATATCAAACTACGTAAGTTAAGTCCTGACATCAATGTAACCATAAAAGGTACGCACTTTAGTCTTATCACCCTTGATTGGCTATCACAACAAGGGCAAACCATGTCGTTAGCGGTGGACTCTTGCTTGGGTTTCTGATCAAAGAAGCTTACATCAGTGGCGCACTCGGTCTGTTTAACGATGTAATTGCTCACATCGGCTACATCCGTGCATCATTGCGATAAGCGACATACGGGCTCTTGTTCCACCACATTTAGTGCTGTCCGAGACAAGGTAAACTTCATTGGCCCACCCGCTGTGTGGTACCAAGTGGGAGTATTATCTTTATAGGGAACTTAGTGTACTGACCGACCATGGGCAGCTGTGAAGCACATTGGATCTTACAAGTGTGGTGTTATTACAGGGGCAGGACTTGCTACCACCTTATACTAGGCAGACCTCTATTTTTTTTTTTCTGGAATATTGGTGATACGTTGAACCATCATAGGTTATGACAATGATGAGTGTAACCATACACAAAAACCCCAGCACTTGGCTAACCAATTTAATTTATTCACACCCTTTACAACACTGTGACATTCAGGGGCACATATAAGCACTATAAGACTATCTACCCCGATGTCAATCACAACCAGTTCACAATTATACTGGTAATAATTAGGGCTTTCAAACATGGGGGAGGGCATAGCACTGATTAACGGGGCACAGTGCACGGGGCACATAAGGCACGGGCAATCAACATGGGTGCGGGGGGCACACAATTTATAACATGGATTGCATTTTGGGGGGGACATAAGGCATTTAGTATTTTACCACGGCTATGGGCAAATAGTTGTGAACAATAGTACATATGAGCACATAATGCGTGGTTTGTTTTTCAACATAGATTGTTGTTTGTCTCATGCCTTCAGTGGCTCGATTGCTTCAACTGTGTTCTGGTCTGGAGACACAGTCGATTGCTTCCCCTCACCTCACTGGTTGCTATCTGGACCAAGGAGTATGCTGTCAGCCTCTGGATTCAGCAAAACTCAGACCAGGTGCTGCTTCAATAACTTAGGACCACGGTCCCTGAAACAAGAACGGTGTACCTCCTATTTCAGAACTAATTTATAATCTATTTCCTCACTGAACACAATACATAACAAACACTGAGTTCAGAGCGGTAGGCCAACTGCTAGCTTCATCTGAAACAATTTACACCAGTATACTCCTCCCTAATGGTTACTACGCCTCTGCAATTCCAGCATTAGTTCTTTCTAGTCAATAAGATAGGTGTCAGTGTACTGTTTGGCAATTCCATGCAGTTTTCTTTTCTCCGACACGTTCTGTTCAGGTTGGAGCACTATCTAGGCTTTGCCTCATGTTTGCTACTGAACCACACACATATACAGACATAAATTATCAATTTACATTCAATTTTCATTAAAAAGATATCAAATATGTCAAGCTTACCACAATTCATGGAAATAATACACAAAAACGTTGACTGGCGATGAATATGGCACAAAATCAGATCTGCCGCTGTCCCAGGCTTTTATTTAGAAAAAAATATAAGCTGGTTCTCAACGCACTGTTTCTTAGTAAGTTTAGTTTAAAATGTGGCACTGAACTGACGCTCCTAATTGACTATATTGGCGGGTCTAACCAATCGAGCCATGTTTACACAAGCGTTTGAAAAAAAGTACCCTTCCTTCCGTCTCCCCTAACAACAAAAATTAGTATTTGCAGCCCGACTAATCGTGTTTAGCCTTACATATCATTCCCGCCAATCAAATAGGATTTAACATGGTGACCTATTTCCCGTAAAATGGTAGTTTCAAAACATGCCACTGTGCGATTATTATTTGGTGTTGTCTGACACCCTCACTATTTTCTTTTGGCTATAATTTGTTAATTCCTAGACTATTTGCATAACACTTAACATATTCTTTGTCAGCAAGTCCTAAGGAACCCAAATATATAAGTTTTAAGGGAGCTAAGTGGCGGCGTTCAAAATATGTATTTTCTTCTACCTCCCGTTCACTTCGATACGATGTGGTGTCTGGGTACTGTCAGGCTTTCAAACGTAAACCAGTATAATGTCATGTTTCCGAATAAGCATTTTTCATGTTTTTAAACCTAACTCTCGTATGGGTAGTGTTTTTTATCACTGTCTATTTGAAAAAAAAGCTAGTGCTTCATGCCTTTCGCGTTGGGGGTGGCATTAATTGTATATCGCGAGACTGTGGTAGTATTGCCTGCGTTCCTGCTTTCAGCCCTCCCTCTCTCTATCCTAATTCCATCTGTCTTTTCATTACGCAGTGTATAAAATGAAATTAATGCTAGTATTAATTTAGGTCATTAAGCAGCTTGCGTATCTCAAGGTTTTCTTAGAAATGCAGTACACGTTTTATTGTTTTGTGGAAACGCGTGTATGCTGCTGTAGGCTTTACTAGTGAACGTGAAAGCGTGAGAATATGCAGACGAAGCAGAAAAAGGGGGATCTCGAGTACAGTCATTGTGACAGCACTGTTCTTTACCATTCTTCTTTTCCTTTTATTGAATTTATGTGTTAGGCTTTACATTTACCTTTTAATTTATATATGTGGATTTAGAATGTTTCACGACAATATTCTTAGGAACACAAAAACATTTTGGAAAACCTCTATGTTAATTATTTTCTTGACATGGCTAGGGTTAACAGCTGTATTATTTTTAAAGAGCGGAGAAAGAATCATCCATGTTGAAGAACTAGAAAGACCAAATTGTTACCTTCAAATAAATTTTTTGGAGGAACCGCGTGAACTCAAAAAGCATCAGAATATTCCTTCTTCACTGTAGTGCTCACTATCTTCTTCATCTTTGTATGTAATGGTATGATGGATGTTAGCTTAATCTGGCCTATAGCCTAGCAGAGAGGCCCACACTTTTAATAAGAACTCGCCTGTGATGATATGACAGTTTTATTGACATCAAAAGCGAGCTCCATTATTCATCAGATCGACGCAGGATCTATTATTATAATAATCAATATGATCTAGCATTATCAGCATAGAATATGAGTAAATATCTTTGTGTCTGTCCATATACATCGTGACACAGTCTTTCACTCAGACCTATCAGCGAACCATAAAAAGCTGCAAATATTCAATAGATACTTTCCTTACTCAACCAGACATCTCTGTCAGTCCTTAGGAATACACATTCTGTAATAGATACACTTTGGACAGCATTTATCCATCATACACTTAGAGCTTGAACACACAAGGTCTTGTCACAAAGACCGTACCGGTACTTGGAAGAATGACCAAAAGCTAAAAGTCTCTCTTTTTGCCCCCCTGTCTATCATCTGCTAGAGCAGTGCTCCGCAACCTTTTTTGCTTCACGGCACACTTAAGTGTCCTTCAGAATTTCACGGCACACTATAATACTTAAGTTCATAAAAAGGTAAATGCATAGGTAGTTACTTATAGATACTAACGCAGGGGAGTAAAGTGTTAGAGAGTTCACTATACTAGATCCAGCTTTATGAGTAGGGGTGACCAGGTATATAAGTGGGTTGATGAGGTCAATATTTTTTAATTCGCTGCAATCGTGAGACAAAGCTCCCTAGTTTTTTTGTATTGGATCGCTGGTTTCTGTTGTTGTTGCTGCTGTTTAACTAGGGCTGCTGAGCTCGTCCTTTTTTTCACAGTCAACGCCAAGTTGAAGAATTTGCAGAGAGCCTAGCAGTACTGTTCTACTTTCAATGGAGAGTTCTGGGCAAGTGAGCACGCTGAACTGTATGGTATGGAGCAGGTCATCTGTAAATAGATGGGCACAGTTGTGGCAGTTAGGCTCATGTTAGAAGTTTAATTTGTTTAGGTGTTTGTTGTTTTTCTGTAGGTTATGATCTAAGCTGGAAGATTGTGCTCTGCTTCACACATCGTAGGTTACTGATACTCTCATTCTTGGTGGAGGAGTGGGTTCTTTATACAAGGCACGTCTTGTAGATCTTCTGCCCATCGGTTGGGCCATTCCTCGTTGACGTTGTTTTGGAGTATTAATTTAGTTGTCTGCATATTGGCTGGAATATGTATCTGAACCAAGCTTCTCCTAGTTTTACAAGAGGGTCAGTTTTTTTCCTTGATTGGTATGTCTGTGTATCCTGGTATCCACTGGAGAGTAACTCTGATGTTGTATGTTGTTAGCAGGCTGTCAATTGTTTCAGCCAGCTGTATTATTTCTTTATTTTCAGTTTGGAGCTATTCTTCTGAAGTCTGAATTGTTGATTCTGAATCATTGAAGATTATGATATCTGAGGTCTTAAAGATTTTTTTTATTTAAATTTGCTGAGTATAGCTGGAAAGTGGTATTGATTGCTTTAATGTCTGCTTAGTGATTAATACTGAATGCTCCACATAGTTTACATATTCTAATGTTTTGCCATTTGGGTACTTCACTAAGATTTAAGCCAAGCCTTTATGGTGGCACTGAAGGCAGAGTCTTCTGTGTATGCATATGTCTCTAACTACTGTTAGAGTAGTTTCTGTAGTCTCTATAGTAGCTGTCTTAGTCTTCTTCTTCTTCTTCTTCCGTCCTTAGCCACCGACCATCAAAGCAGTCAGTGGCCATTACGCCTAGTGGCGTCTTAGGGCAACAGCAGATAGGTTTTCTTTGCCATTGTTTCCCATCACGCCTATTGGCGTCTTTAGGGCAACGGCAAATCAATCCATTTGCTGTTGTTTCCGTAATCGAAGTGACTGGCAAACGGGTGATCAGCCCGTTGGAAGCTGTCTTAGTGCTGTTGTTTTTATCGCTTGTTGTTGTGCTATCCGTGAGTGTTATTTTTATTATGGGTAGTTTTAATTCCTTACCGGTATGGAGGCGAGGGTATACAATTTCAATTATTTCTCGTGTCTGTGGACGTAGTGTTGTTCTACTATAGTTGTTGATACAGGCAGGATTGATTTTTGATTTAATCTACTTCTAGTTTTCAACCAACTGTCTGGTTTTGTATTCTTTTCTTAATCCTCCATAGCAGTCTATTTCCATGACAGCATGTTTACGTCGTTGTTCATAAGTTCCATTTGTGTGTCGGTGTCACAGGCAGCTACTGTCATGGTTCTGATACCCCCACATATGAAAATAAGAGCTTGGTTTTGGACTTTTTCTGCCTGGTGGTTTTGTTCATTGTCGACTGCAGTTGAGTAGGTTATTATCCATTACTGATCGGACATATCCCAGGCACAGCTGTCTCAGATTTACTTTTCCTGCTCCCCAGCTAGTGCTTGCAAAATGTTTCACGTTGTTCGGGCGCCCAATGGCCTTATCTTCATTTTGTGCATGACGGTTTTGAGGAGTAGCTGTCTGTCAAGCTCCACTCCTAAGTAAGCTGGATTTTCTTCTCCAAAGTAGATGTCCGTTGAGTTTTAGTTGGTACACCTTCTTGCTTTCCTGGATGCTTCAAGTGAAAATCTGTATACTTGTTTTACATGTTTATTTTTAGCTTCCAGAGCTTGCAAGACATAGCTATAGTAGCTAGGATTCTATTATTTTAGCTGGTGCCAGTTTGTTGTATTTTTCTGCTGTCCAAATGAACAGATCTTCTGTAAACAATGCTTTTGATACCTTCAAGGTGGGAGGTCAGTTATGAAAAAGAGGGAGCAACTTAATGCTGACCATTATGGTAATCCCCCTCCAGCGTTATTTTGTTGTGTGATTTTGTGAATGATTTAGTGTCTTCTGCTCTTGTTTATATTTTTCTATTATTTAGGAATGCTTAAAGCCAGAGGTAAATTTTCTCAGTCTATGACTATTTTTGTCATTTTGGCATAGAGCCTCTGTCTCTGCACGGTGTTGTGTGCTTGCTGCAGACCGATGATACAACTGTGGTGTGTTTACCTTCTTGGAATGCATCTAAGTTTTTTTTTTTTTTTTTTTTTTGGTGTATGCACAAAATGTAAGAGTATTTCGTCGGTTCTGCAACCTTGTCTGAAGCCTGTCTGACTATCATGGATGACCTTATTTCTTTCCAGCCACCAGTAAAGCCTATGATTCACCATTATCTCACAGAGTGTTCTAATTGCTGAGGTTAGTAAGACTGTTCAGTAGGTTCCGGGTTCTTCAATGGCTTCTGTTGTTTTAAGACTTGGTCAAAAGCAGGGCTGATTGCAAACATCAAAGGATGAGTAGGAACAGTTCATGCCAACAAATTTCTAATATTCTCAGCTCGACAGGAATAAACCTAAAGACCGATGCCGAAAAGGGATAAAATAATATTTCTCTAGTTCTCTGCATTTTTGTAGCGACCAGTTCTATAGTGAAATAACACTGCTGCCTCTCAGGGAAGTCATGAAAAACCAAAAGGTAGGGAAGCAGTCCCAAATAAATGCATGCTGTCAGTTGCACAAGGCGCACAACATAGTGCAACGCAGATCGCCTTAAGATGACAGATACAGATATTACTCAGTGAGATGGTGCTCTACCCAAGAAGACCAGCCAGGTAGGAGAGTGCCAGACTCTCAATGGGGTCCACCCAAAGCTACTAGTTAAGATAAAAGGAATGCAAAGGATCCCGTATTTGCCCATTGAGGCATATTGGGTATATGGTGTTAGGCCCAAATTTTCTTGACCATCGGCACATTAGGGATGATGTGGTCAGCATCACGCCGGCTGCCTTAACTTTCCCAGCATTGCTCTTGAACCCAATTCATGAGGCTGGGTCGGCCCCGGAGCCGTTTGCTCTAAACAATCCCACCTCAACTGGGGATCGAACCACAAAGCTACTAGTATGACAACAATTTACTTCTCTCAACAAAAAACTGTTTGGAGATGTCAGAAATCTTCGGCTGACTACTGCCTTTATTAGAGCCATTAATGGAGAAGTCTGAGGGCGACCGAGGAAGAAGAACTCCCATAGATTGGTGGGTGATGATAACTCAACTTATTATTTGTAAAATTTTATATGTGAAATTCTTTCGTGGTGTCGCGGCACACCAGGCAGACACCAGTGTGCCGCAGCACATTGGTTGTGGAGCACTGTGCTAGAGTATGATGTCATATATTTTTGGAAGGTGAAACTCCGTATAATGCTGCATTGTTAGCAGCCCCATCCTGATTTCTTACCACACACTACAGACCCATCAGTAAAAGCTACTAACAAGTAGACCGCTGTGGTGTACAAACATACGTAACATTCACATAATGCCATCAAAAATAAAATTAGCACCACATATTCAGTTATACCATAATGTACTGCTACTGTTTACAAAATTGTAAACATTCTTGGGCAACTCTAGGTATTGAAAAAAAAATGCAAACTAAATGAAGTGCATACAACACCTTAGTTTGATTATTGAAAAATAGAAACAGCCTTTTTGAACATTATAAATCCTAAAACAATCTTGATATATTCTATTTCTTTATTCATCTAAAATGATATATTTGTAAATTTCAATTTCTTCAGAAATCTTAGTCTTATTTCTTTTTTAAATTCAAAAGTTTCCAATAGTGCCCAATTCTACATGCCAGTTTTAATTGTTCTCTAATTAATTAATAAATTTATTATCAGAATCTTGTAATTTTTTTCAGAATATGTACATTCTTGGAAAACCTTTTAAATAAAAGTACATTTGTTGTATTATTTTAATGACCTAGATTTTTTTTTTTAAATTCTTGAATATCTCAGTTTATGAGGCAAAGGCTACGATTGGTCAGGTGACCATGGTTGAAAGTATATCCAAAGGGGAAGAGTGGAGTAAGTCAGGGGAAAGCTGAATGGAAAAGCAGAGCTGGAGATTAATCAGCTGATAAGTGATCATGCTGGGGATGATGATGCCATTGTGTACACTGATGGGTCTTTAGTGCGTGGTAAGAAATCAGGATGGGGCTTCTCTGCGAGAATAAATGGCAGGGTTGTTGCTGAACAAAGTGGGGGCCTACATGACAACAACCTCCAGCCTGAGAATGGAGGTATAGACAGTTACTGCAGCACTGAGGGGGCTGTCTGAAACTCCATCAACCATGGCAGTTATATTGGCCATGCTTTGGAAAGTTCAGAACAGATGGCTGCGGCAGGAAATGAAAACATCAATATAATCCTCAAATCTCCAAAGAACTGACATGGATCTACTGTCCTGGTCATGTATGGGGTACATGGCAGTGAGAGAGCTGACAGACTGGCCTCGAGAGCACTCATAGTGGGGACACCGGATATGGATAAGGGAGAGATACTAAGGGTGATTCTGCCATCAGTGGTACCTATACCTTGTAGCGGACTGGCAGATTGTGAACCCTGATAACCCCCAGAGCTATGCCAGTGGGAGTTTTTACTCCTGGTAGGTTCATCCATACTGGACTGGTCTGTATGGGTAGGGGTCAGATAAAAGCTGTTACCCTGGTCCTCCATGTTGGGGGTTTTAGCACAGGGCCGACACCCCTGTCTATGGAAAAATATCATTCATGTTACAGAAATGGCAACAAATGGAAAAACTTTGATGCGGTATGGACCCCAGAGTCCCAGGCTCATATGACTGTCAGTGGTGAGAGTTGAAAGGAAGCCATTGTTAAGAAAATGAGTGCCTCGACTGCTAAACGTGAAACTAGAATAGGATTTTGGAACGTCAGAACTATGAATGAGGCAGGAAAGCTGAGGCAGATCACAGCAGAGATGAGGAACTACAAATTGCATATCCTGGGAATAAGTGAGAGCAGATGGACCGGGACGGGTAGAATAAAAACAGCTACAGGGGAAACAGTACTTTATTCTGGTAGAGAGGATGGTCAGCACAACGAAGGTGTAGCCATTATCCTGAAGAAAGGAATGGAAAGGTCTTTACTGGAATGGAAACCCATCAACAACAAACTGATAAGAAAAAGACTGAGAGGGAGATTCACCAACACCACAATTATACCATCACCAACCAAGATCTGCTTACTCGGAGCAAGCAAGAGGACATGCACACCATCATAGCTGGCAGATGCTGGAGTTGGCTTGGCCATGCCCTCAGAAGAGACCCTGATGCCATCACAAGAACAGCTATGCAATGGACCCCTGAAGGGAAACGAAAGAGAGGCCGACCAAAAACAACTTGGGGGAGGACTGTGGAGGCTGAGATGCAAAGAATGAGCTAGAGTTGGGGCACTGTATGAAGGATGGCCACCGACCGAGCATAGTGGAATAAATTTCTTTTTGCCCTACAAGACGCCACTAGGCGTGATGGCCACTGACTGCTTTGATGGTCGGCAGCTAAGGCTCAAAGAAGAATGCACCAACAAACGACAGTGACGAAGAGGTCATGGATGAGTTCTACCAACAGCTACAAAAGGAAATGGAAACTGCACCTACGTACGAACATATTATAGTATTTGGAGACGTCAATGCGAAAGTTGGGACACACAATCCTTATAATGAGAGAGTAATGGGGCAATGAGCCAGAGTTGGGGCATTGTACGAAGGATGGCCACCAACCGAGCAAAGTGGAATCAATTTGTTGTTGCCTACAAGATGCCACCAGGCGTAATGGCCACTGACTGCTTTGACGGTCTGCGGCTAAGGATCAAAGAAGAAGTGGCAGTGGAACAGTAAATGAGAATGGGGACAAATTAATAAGCTTCTGCAGTATTAACAACCTGTCATTGGAGGAACACTTTTTCCCAACTGGAGAAGTGTACAATTGGGAATCACCAAACGATGGGGGACAGAAACAGATACACTCTCGTAATTTGGCAGATGGGGAGAACATGCATTACAAGACGTGAAAGAGAAGATGCACAGAGTTGGGATAGTGTAATCTGTTGTGTCGTGTTGGTGAGAAATGTAGCGTGGATGTAAGGTTTGTGGACGATATTATGTTAGAAACTGGGGATAATTGGGTCATTGTCAGATTAAAATAATCAAGCCTGATACATCTCCACTAAATGATTAGTAGGTAATGATTATTGGAAATGGATGGAAATAAGGGCATTACAAGTTTAGACATGTGAATAGTATAATTCGAAGATTCTATAAGCCATCAGATTATTAACTACACACAGAAGTGGATTCTTTCATAACAAAATACAGAACATCAACGTATTACTAGCATATGCTCTATCACTCTAATGTCTCCTGTCTAAAGACTGACTGAAGGTCTAAACAACATATCCTTTGAATTTCAGAGATAAATACCGTGAAACCCTTTCAGCTCCACTGTTCTTCAGCATCAAAAACAGCTTGTCTCAAGCAATGCTCCCAACCCTATAGCTAAATTATTACCATGCACGCATTCCCAGCTCACAACAACTCACATGACTAACAAACTCCCGCTGGAGCATGGGAACATTCACACATCCAAAATAGCCTCAAAACACTCCGTGACAATCATCACCTAGTAGTAGCAAGACTGAAGGTGAAACTCAGAGCTGCTGGACCAGTTGCAGTCAAACAGAAAAGATATAACATCGTGAAACTTTAAGACCCCCTCATCAGTAAAGCTTTCGTGGTTGATGTAAAGAGACAATATCAGACTGCCGAAAGCCAAGAAAGAACAGTGACCGATGATGTTGACCAGAAATTCAGCACCATCTCAACAATATACAAGAAAAACAGCGAATCATGATTGGGATTCCAGGAAAGAAAGAGACAAGATTGGATGACACCTGAAATGCTAAACACCATAGCGACGAGGAAGGAAATGAAAAGAAAGAAAACAGAAGCTAAGTCTCCCAGGTTAAAGGAAATATATAGCGAACAGTACAGTCAGCTGGACAAAGACGTAAAACGTCAAACCAGTGCCAACAAAAGGACATTTCTGGATGACCTTGCAAGACAGGCAGAAGAGGCAGCACTGAGAAATGAACAAATTACAGTATACAAAATAACTAAAACTATCAGTGGAAAACAAGGTGCAAACAATATAACGTTAGTAAGAGACTAGCAAGGAAATATCATCACCACAGCACAGGGGCACGAATCAAGATGGGCAGAGCATTTCAGAGAAACTCTGAACAAGGAACCACCATAGACACAGTTGAATGTTCCTGAGGCTGAAAATGATCTAGGTGTTAATACAGTCATTCCTTGAAAGGAAGAAATCATCACGGCAATCAAAGGGTTAAAGAATGGAAACGCTCCTGGCCACGATAACTTAAATGCTGAGTTATTCAATGCAGACCCTGAACTAGCAGCAGAACTATTAGAACCACTATTTGCACAAGTCTGGGAAACAGACAACACCAACAGAGTGGAGTAAAGGAAAAATTGTCAAATTGCCCAAGAAGGGAGACCTTGCAGACTGCAATAATTGGAGAGTAATTACTCTCCTCTCAGTTCCCGGTAAAATACTAGGCAGGATAATCATCCAGAGAATTTCAAAAGCAGTTGACCATAAACTGAGGAAAGAACAAGTGGGTTTTAGAAAGAACAGAAGATGTGCAGATCATATATTCACCCTCAGGAACATCATAGAGCAGTGCTCAGAATGGCAGAGACATTAACTTTGTTGATTTTGAAAAGGCTTTTGACAGCATACACAGGGACAGCCTATGGAAAAACTGAGGGCTTATGGAATTCCCAGCTGCATTGTTTCCATTATAAAAAAGCCTCTATTCTAACTGTACATGCAGTGTTGGATTGAGTAATTTAACTTTCAAAGTGAAAACAGGAGTATGACAGGGATGCCCCTTATCAACAACATTATTTTTGACAGTTATAGATTGGGTGATGTGCCAGACAACAGAATGGCAGTCCAAGAGGAATTAGATGGACAACATTTTCTACACTGGAAGACCTGGAATATGCAGATGACATTGCACTACTCGCACATTCACATCAACACATCCAAGAAAAAACCAATAGACTGAATAAGTATAGCCAGCAAGTCAGTCTGAACATCAATCTGAAGAAGACAGACGTCATGACACTCAATGTGGGCAATCCTGAGCCAATAACAATAAGGAACCAGAAGTTTGAACAGACAGACACATTTACTTACCTAGGATGCATAGTAACACCAGATGGCGGAACAAGCAAAGACATAAACAACAGAATGAATAAAGCGAGAACAGCCTGTGCTGGTCTCAGCAACATCCGGAAGTCTTCCCAGTACAGCACAAACACCAAATTAAGTCTGTATGAGAGCTGTGTACTTTCTGTTCTTCTCTATGGTGCGGAGTGCTGGAGAGTAAAGAGAAGGAAATGTCAAAACTGTCCTTCTTCCACACAATCTGCCTAAGGAAAATTCTCCAAATCTTTTGGCCGAATACCATCAGCAACCTAGAACGACTCATTTGGAGTAACCAGGAGGACATGCACACCATCATAGCTGGCAAGATGCTGGAGCTGGGTTGGCCACATCTTCAGAAGGGACACTGATACCATTACAAGAACAGCTATGCTATGGACCCTCGAAAGAAAGTGAAAGAGAAGCCAACCAAAAACAACCTGGCGGAGAACTGTGGAAGCCGAGATGCAAAGAATGAACCAGAGTTGGGGCACGAAGGATGGCCGCTGACAGCTTTGATCGTTGGTGGCTATGGATCAAAGAAGAAGACTAAGGGAGATAAATGATCATCTGCTAGAAAATGACACTGTAATGGATGAATCAACTGTTGGAGTTTGGCATCAAACGTGGGACTAGCAGAGATAGACTTGAGAGAGGATGCATCCATCGTATGTACAACCAGCGTGCTACAGGTACAATTAGCATTCATACTCTTCTACATTTGCTGAGGGTTTACCCTGCATGCAGTGAGGTCGATTCTGATTAACAATAACGATTAATCAGTTTGTGTACATTTTTATGACCAATTCAGCAATTATTTTGACCTTGGATAATTACATTGTAATAAATTATTGCTATAAATACCACAGACACACAGATTATTCATCTTCTAACATATTGATGCAAAATATGCATTGCTTTCATGCATTTTTAAAGATTTTAGGTTGTATTTTGTAAATTGAAATTGTTTTGTACCATAATCATGTACAAAAGCCCAGCTATTGCCCGTTTTTGCCTAAAAATGTAATTAATTTTTTTTATTAATTAATTTATGATCAGATTCGTCTAATTTTTTCAAATCATGTACAAAATTGGGCATACTTTTAAATAAAAACCAGTTTTTTTTTAATGTTTTGTATTTGTTAGTTTTCTTTTCCTTTTATGAAAATTTCAGTGTATGTAAATTTTTGTTATTTTTTTCTGTATCTAATTAGACAATTAACTTATTGCTACTGATGCAAAGTAAAAAAAAATCTGGAAATAACTAATACTGTACTAAAGTCTATTCAATTCCAAACACATTGATGCATTATACTGATAGGTTGAATATATTTATAACTGTTTTACATGATTTTAAAAAATGTCACCTAAAAACCACACAAAAAAAAGCCTTGAAATAGTTAAGAATTGAAAAGAGTTAATAGGAAGTGCTGTAGTAGTGCTTGCAAATGACTTTGAAGAAACATTACCTGTGGCAATCAACACCAGCAAATGAACTAAACACTTTTCACACCTAAAATGCTTTCAGAAAATGAAACTGACTACCAAGAAGCAAAATTCATTTACTTCAAAATATGACTGCACATAACTTTGCTCATCAGCTGTTGTGCCGCAGTGATGACACATTTTCTGTGGATCCGAAAGCTGATCTGATTTCATGTCCATTGGATTCTCACAGTGGTTCCATCATGTTAAGAGTGACAGAACATTGTTTTTCTGACCATTTACAACAGCGTTAGAAACTATAAATAGTCTGTAAACAAGCAGTTCTGTGACTTAAAAATGAGAATGATGGTAAAATAAATGTCCAAGCTCTTTATCAGCTACCTGGTACTGCCACAACATACACATCTACTGACACTGTCTTAGATAGCCATCAGGCTGTATTTTATTTAACAGAGTTGCTCAGCTGTTGGGAACCACGTGGAATGTCAGTACACAACTTTATTTTTAAAAATATAAACACAGATAATATTATTCCTTATTCTTAATCTGCTTAAATTATATAATGGAACCAGACTATGTATCTAGAAGTTCATGCCTAATGTTGAAGGTATTATCATGCTGTGCTAGAAGATAAGATATATTAATTTCATGCATTCCTGTGATACCCACTGACATGCCTTTATTCACAAATCAATCAGAAACATACACCTCTTCTAAATCATAGTTGCATGACTTTTAATGCATGCCTACTACAAAACGTAAAGAATGATCATTTTATGTGCATGGCATAATTATCTAAAGTTTTTTCATTATTTTTTATTCATTGAATTTCAGGTGACCATTCCAGTAACCAGGGCTCCCATCTACACTCAAGTGTTGATATTTCAGATGTAAAAATTATGAACAATTTTATAAAGAGTGAACCAATGCAGAATGCTGCATTCAGTGAAGTGTTGCCTAAATCCACAAATAAAGTTGTGAATGAAATGGAAATAAGTTGTGCTGCTGCAACACTGAGTACAGATAATAACATCAAGTCAAGACTGAGTGAAGCATTATCACTGAATTTGACAGCCTCTGAGATAATGGCTGTAGACTTGAATGAGTCTCCCCAAACTGCAGCCATACAAAATGAAAACTGTTACAAGGAATCAACAACAGTTTATAAGGAATATACTCTCAAAAGTGGAAGTAATGAAGGTTTTAAATTAGATGAAATAATAATAGGTACAAAAAAGAAACATTTCAGCTGTAATGTTTGTGAAGTACAGTTTGACAAAAAAGGTGACTGCAGTGAACATGAGCTTTCACTTACGAGAGAAAAGTGTTATATAAGTAATATTGGTAATGTAGAATTAGCTACAAAATCTAGTCTTTGGCAACAAGAAAGAATATGCACAGCACAGAAACATTATAAGTGTGATCTCTGTGGTATGGGATTTGCTCATTTTGGTCATCTAAAAGCACACATAATGCAGCATATAGAAGAGATGCCTAACAAGTGTGATGTTTGTAGTAGGTTTTCTGGGAATGATTATTTAAAGAAACCCATTATGCAGCATAATGGCAAGTCGCATTACAAATATGTTTGTAGAGAAGAATTTTCTCAAGGTGATCAAAAAAGGACAAATACAAAAGAAAAATGTTACACATGTAATAAACATACAGTAGAAAAATCTTATAAGTGTGATGTTTGTGGTAAAGAGTTTGCTCAAGATTATAATTTAAAATGGCACAAAAGAGGGCATATGGGAGAGAGATCAGATTTTGTTGTAAATAGTTGTTTAAAGAGAAACATATTGATACAAACAAGGGAGAAACCTTTTATGTGTAATGTCTGTGGAAGAGGATTTTCTGTAAATAGTACTTTAAAGAAGCACAAAAGGACACATACAGGAGAGAAGCCTTATGTATGTGATGTTTGTGGAGCAGAATTTTCTAGAAGAAATACTTTAAAGAATCACAAAAGAACACATACAGGAGAGAAACCTTATAAATGTGATGTTTGTGGAGCAGAATTTTCTCGAAACGGTACTTTAAGGGATCACGAAAGGACACATACAGGAGAGAAACCTTATAAGTGTGATGATTGTGGAGCAGAATTTTCTCAAAACGGTACTTTAAGGGATCACAAAAGGACACATACAGGAGAGAAACCTTATAAATGTGATGTTTGTGGAGCAGAATTTTCTCAAAAAGGTACTTTAAGGATTCACAAAAGGACACATACAGGAGAGAAACCTTATAAGTGTGATGTTTGTGGAGCAGAATTTTCTCAAATCAGTAATTTAAAGAATCACAAAAGGACACATACAGGAGAGAAACCTTATAAGTGTGATGTTTGTGGAGCAAAATTTTCTTTAAATGGTGCTTTAAAGGATCACAAAAGGACACATACAGGAGAGAAACCTTATTTATGTGATGTTTGTGGAGCAGAGTTTTTTCACAGTGGTACTTTAAAGAATCACAAAAGGACACATACAGGAGAAAAACCTTATGTATGTGATGTTTGTGGAGCAGAATTTTCTCGAAACAGTACTTTAAAGAATCACAAAAGGACACATACAGGAGAGAAACCTTTTAAATGTGATGTTTGTGGAGCAGAATTTTCTGTAAATTGTAATTTAAAGGATCACAAACGGACACATACAGGAGAGAAACCTTATAAATGTGAAGTTTGTGGAGCAGAATTTTCTGTAAATGGTGCTTTAAAGGATCACAAAAGGACACATACAGGAAAGAAACCTTATAAGTGTGATGTTTGTGAAGCAGAATTTTCTCTAAATTGTACTCTAAAGAATCACAGAAGGACACATACAGGAGAGAAGCCTTATAAATGTGATATTTGTGGAGCAGAATTTTCACAAAGTGGTTGTTTAAAGAATCACAAAAGGACACATACAGGAGAGAAACCTTATAAATGTGATGTTTGTGGAGCTGAATTTTCACAAAGTGGTTGTTTAAAGAATCACAAAAGGACACATACAGGAGAGAAACCTTATAAATGTGATGTTTGTGGTGCAAAATTTTCTCGAAATGATTCTTTAAAGGATCACAAAAGGACACATACAGGAGAGAAACCTTATAAATGTGATGTTTGTGGAGCAGAGTTTTCTCACAGTGGTACTTTAAAGAATCACAAAAGGACACATACAGGAGAAAAGCTTTATAAATGTGATGTTTGTGGAGCAGAGTTTTCTCACTGTGGTACTTTAAAGAATCACAAAAGGACACATACAGGAGAGAAGCTTTATAGATGTGATGTTTGTGGAGCAGAGTGTTCTCAAAATGATTCTTTAAAGAATCATAAAAGGACACATACAGAAGTGAAACCTTATAAATGTGATGTTTGTGAAGCAGATATTTCTGTAAATAGTAGATAGGGTGGGCGAGATGGTGATGATGATGTTGTGATATTTGATCACTCTCTTGCACACTCGCAACCGACCTGATTCAACAATAAAACTCTGATTCTTAAGGCAGGGGCTGTATTTATTTCTACAACCCTATCAGCGACTAAGAGCACATGAAGCAAACATTAAACAAATAAACCAACAAACCAAACACCCAGCATGTGCTCGATTGCTAATCTGAAGACGCAAACAAAGCAACGACTGGTTAAAATCATAGTTAAATAATGATACTCTCACCTGCAAAACAGTCCTTCCACGCCACCTGACACCCTCAACTATCACACAAACACACTTATGCGTGTCGTCCAATGCGACTAGTATGGTGTTGTGCATGAGGCTGGCAATCTCACCGTGTAACATCGGTTACTACCGAAACCACTACTGCAAGAGCACACACTCAGCTATCACACACACACACACTCATGCATGTCGTCCAATGAGACTGGTATGGTGTTGTGCATGAGGCTGGCAATATCACCATGTAACACAGATTGCTACCGAAACTACTACTGCACGAGCATCTGAATGCTTCATACGGAGGCAAACCACACTGGTGGCCCCATGCTCCCTCAGGAGCGGAGAAGAGAAATATATAGCTCCAAGTGAGCCCACATGCTCTCACAAACCATTCTACACATAACCATAATTAAATAATAATAACATGGACATAAAATAATATTCAACTATATGTACAACAAATACTCTCAATAAGGAGAATAAACTACCACCTCACAACTGATCCATCTCAATATTCATTACTGCATTCTGAACATGTCATAAGTGACGACTGGTGTGCCTGGCAACAAGCGTGTTGTATATGACCCCTGGGACCTCAAGACGCAGCAATAGAGACCGCAGTCAGCGACTCATAGCTTGACTGCCTGCGTCAGGACCAGCGAACCAGAGCTGGTCAAGACCGTGCTCCACCTCCACGTGGTGGTCCTGGAAACAGTCTGCAGCAATGCAGGCTGGCTGAGCGAGTACGGATCGCAATGGGAAGGCAAACCCGGTCCTAAAAAATGCCGTGCAGAAGTCGGATGTGTCGACCGAAAGGTGCAGATATCACAGCTACGTTGGAAACAGACACAACGCAACCACCGTCCTTTTCAGGGCGAACGAAGAAGAAGAAGAAGAAGTATATGACCCCTGATGAGATTGGGAACTCATCACATGAAACACATTGTTACAGAAACAAACCACTGCCATAGCATATACATGCTTCATGCAGGCTTCTGTTGGATTCAGCCTCACTGGTGCCGCCCTGCTCCGCAAGGAGCAAACATGAACGTTTATCTCTCAAATGTGCTTTATGCACAAAGGAGTGGCATGCGCTCACCAGAAATCTAAATGACTATTCTCACCTCACTCAAAGTAACCCACTAAAGATATACAGTAGAATAATCAATAATCGTAAAATACCACTAAATTACTGTCGCATCAAAGAATAAAATATGATTATTCTTTACTTTAACAAAACTGGAACTAAATACATCACCTAAAGGAAATTTAACACGACAACTCTCTCTTCTTTACTGGGGAAAATTATATTAACCTACTTTCACCCACGTGTCAATTCACACAATATAACAAAGAGTGTTAAACTCAGACTCCTTGGCGCCTTCTTTATTCACAGCATGATGATGCGCCGCCTTCATGAACACGTGGCTGCCATCTTGATAACAATTAATATTATCTAAATTCAAGTAATCGATCGCTTCTCTGTCCAGTTCCATGTATGAAATACTTTCCTACTAAATTTGCCTGGTCTGATGGATGAAATAATTGCTACTAAAACTCTCACATCTGTGATTTGGACTTACACTATTAAAATCAATCCACTCATATTATTTTCACTCATTTATAATTCAAGACTAAATTATCAGGTCCTGGAAACACATCAATCTATTTATTTCATTAACCATTAAAACAGACACACTC
The DNA here is from genome assembly GCA_024509875.1 of Oreohelix idahoensis. Lineage (NCBI taxonomy): Eukaryota > Metazoa > Mollusca > Gastropoda > Stylommatophora > Oreohelicidae > Oreohelix > Oreohelix idahoensis. The sequence continues at coordinate 324,184 of JAMPIV010019216.1, forward strand.
AATATAATTCTAAAGCTACAGGGAAATGATGGTAATTTCACTAGGAAATAAGCTAATCTGCTTCTAAATCAAACTCACGTGCTCAAGGCATTTACAGCTTGGCTCTGGTGTCTAACTTCGTTTGTTCTCTCTGGGCGGCTTTTGCAAAATAGGCCCGTTCGCCACCCGCTATCTCTTTATATAGGCTCTAGGCTAATCACTCAACTTACTGCGCGGCGCGTAGTAATTGCGCCATGCAAATAACACTCGCCTTTATTGCTCTATTAGGCATGAAAACACAAATATGGCCCACAACTATCAAATATAACACACGACTATCAAATATAACACACAATTATACACCACAACTATAGTTTAGGCTTTATTGTGGCCTAAACTAATATATCTTCTATCTCGTCAGACTTTTCACATCCCAGCGTGCTGCGCGCACATCAAAAATATATTGGCAATAAATATGCCTTGAACATGAAAGAGGCGTCTTTACAGCCCCATCACATATCTCCCTCCTGATTTTGTTGTCGTCCCGACAACATCACTACCTCTGGCGCTTTAATTGTAACCTCTCAGATCGTTGGTGCTGCGCATGACTCTTTCTGAGCGGCGATGCTTTGGGCTGAGCTTCTGGAATAGGTACAACCCGGCTGGGGACCCTCTTGGTCGTCATGTTCCTAGTTGTACATTGTTGGGCTGGCAGTTGCTGTGGTCTAGACGATTCATCTACTTGTGCCCCGTCACTGCTGACTTGTGACATCTGCTTGCCAGTGCATGCAGCTGTCGACTTTGAAGGGGGATTGCTCCTGACGTGTTTAACAGTCGTTTTGTGAGGACGGTGGCTTACGTTCCCCACAATCTGCTTTAGATGAGTTTCCTCTTCTGAACCTTGATGTGTGCCCCCTCCTATCTGCTTAGAACGGGTTTCCTCCCCTAGACGACGACCAATTTTCTCATTTCCCTTAGGGTGACAGTTGTCACGGCCATCTCTTGGTTTACATACTGTAGGCAACCTGGTTGTGGCAGTACGTCTAGGGAAAGAGCTCCTTGAGGGACATGTGGCTATCAAATGTTCAGTTGACTTGCATTGAAAACATCTCTTCGGAAGAGGGCCTTGAGGGCATTTGGCTGCCATGTGGCCTGAGAACTCTCCACAATTGTAGCACCTCAACTTTGTAGGCTTTCTCTGTGCCATGGGACGCCTCCTACTACCTTTACACTCTTGACCACCAATGCAGCATACATAAATTGCTTCCATGCCCTGGACCGATGGTTTGCTGTCAAACTCTACTCGTTCATTCCTCGCCAAACTCCGGAATCCCTTTCTGAAGATCTTGGTCTGATGTATGAATACATCAATACCTCCATCATCTGGCGTGATGAACCCCCATCCCCTGTGGACACTATACCACTTGCACATCCCTTTTCGCCTTGTTGATGCAACTGCGTTTGTTGGTGCTGTCAGCTCACAGCTTTCCTTGACAACAGCCTGACTCTCACATACAAGAAGGTCTAGTTGAGGTTCCTGCGGACACACCTCCTCGTCTTGCCTTGGCTGTTCCCGCAGTTGGCATGGTGCTCTCTTTCTCTGCACCTCCTCTTGTGCTGGCGAACTGGCCTGTGACAGCTGTGCTAGCTGGGATTTTAGGAGAGATAATTCTGCTTTGAGTGCCTCCTCTTCATTGTGAGCTTCTGCACCTGCTTTCTGCACCAGTGTATCAGGCTTTTTGCCTTCACCGGAAACAGCATATTCCCTAGGCCCATGACTCACGGCCTGGAAATTCCTGGTCATCTCATTGACTGGTGGTTGCTCACTGTAGGCTTCCTCCACTATTTCCAGTAACTTCTCAGGGCTGGCTTTGGCTCCACCACGTATCCGTAATTCCTTGGACACTACTGGTGTAACGTTGTTCCAGATTACGTCTGCCTTATCTTCGGCAGTAAAGGGCGCTACCTTCCACACAGCCTCTACGTCGTTCAATAACTCCTGCCAAGTGGGACTTGCCTTTCCACCAAATCGCCTTACCACCGGCACCTCCACGTATACTACCTTCATAGGCACATTGATCGAAGCCATCTTGCTGCAAGACCGCACTGCTGGGTGTTTACACTATTATATTTGCTCGTTTGCTGTTTGCTCGGTGTCACTGTCTGCCTATCCTGCCGATGACGCCAATTGTGATAGGGTGGGCGAGATGGGGATGATGATGTTGTGATATGTGATCACTCTTTCACACTTGCAACTGACCCGATTCAACAATAAAACTCTGATTCTTAAGGCAGGGGCTGTATTTATTTCTTCATCCCTATCAGTGACTAAGAGCACACGAAGCAAACATTAAACAAATAAACCAACAAACCAAACACCCAGCATGTGCTCGATTGCTAATCTGAAGACGCAAACAAAGCAACGACTGGTTAAAATCATAGTTAAATAATGATACTCTCACCTGCCAAACAGTCCTTCCACGCCACCTGACACCCTCAACTATCACACACACACACACACTCATGCGTGTCATCCAATGCGACTAGTATGGTGTTGTGCATGAGGCTGGCAATCTCACCGTGTAACATTGGTTGCTACCGAAACCACTACTGCAAGAGCACACACTCAACTATCACACACACACACACACTCATGCATGTCGTCCAATGAGACTGGTAATCTCACCGTGTAACATCGGTTGCTACCGAAACCACTACTGCAAGAGCACACACTCAGCTATCACACACACACACACTCATGCATGTCGTCCAATGAGACTAGTATGGTGTTGTGCATGAGGCTGGCAATCTCACCATGTAACACAGATTGCTACCGAAACTACTACTGCACGAGCATCTGAATGCTTCATACGGAGGCAAACCACACTGTTGGCCCCATGCTCCCTCAGGAGCGGAGAAGAGAAATATATAGCTCCAAGTGAGCCCACATGCTCTCACAAACCATTCTACACATAACCATAATTAAATAATAATAACATGGACATAAAATAATATTCAACTATATGTACAACAAATACTCTCAATAAGGAGAATAAACTACCACCTCGCAACTGATCCATCTCAATATTCATTACTGCATTCTGAACATGTCATAAATGATGACTGGTGTGCCTGGCAACAAGCGTGTTGTATATGACCCCTGATGAGATTGGGAACTCATCACATGAAACACATTGTTACAGAAACAAACCACTGCCATAGCATATAAATGCTTCATGCAGGCTTCTGTTGGATTCAGCCTCACTGGTGCCGCCCTGCTCCGCAAGGAGCAAACATGAACGTTTATCTCTCAAATGTGCTTTGTGCACAAAGGAGTGGCATGCGCTCACCAGAAATCTAAATGACTATTCTCACCTCACTCAAAGTAACCCACTAAAGATATACAGTAGAATAATCAATAATCGTAAAATATCACTAAATTACTGTCGCATCAAAGAATAAAATATGATTATTCTTTACTTTAACAAAACTGGAACTAAATACATCACCTAAAGGAAATTTAACACGACAACTCTCTCTTCTTTACTGGGGAAAATTATATTAACCTACTTTCACCCACGTGTCAATTCACACAATATAACAAAGAGTGTTAAACTCAGACTCCTTGGCGCCTTCTTTATTCACAGCATGATGATGCGCCGCCTTCATGAACACGTGGCTGCCATCTTGATAACAATTAATATTATCTAAATTCAAGTAATCGATCGCTTCTCTGTCCAGTTCCATGTATGAAATACTCTCCTACTAAATTTGCCTGGTCTGATGGATGAAATAATTGCTACTAAAACTCTCACATCTGTGATTTGGACTTACACTATTAAAATCAATCCACTCATATTATTTTCACTCATTTATAATTCAAGACTAAATTATCAGGTACTGGAAACACATCAATCTATTTATTTCATTAACCATTAAAACAGACACACTCAATATAATTCTAAAGCTACAGGGAAATGATGGTAATTTCACTAGGAAATAAGCTAATCTGCTTCTAAATCAAACTCACGTGCTCAAGGCATTTACAGCTTGGCTCTGGTGTCTAACTTCGTTTGTTCTCTCTGGGCGGCTTTTGCAAAATAGGCCCATTCGCCGCCCGCTATCTCTTTATATAGGCTCTAGGCTAATCACTCAACTTACTGCGCGGCGCGTAGTAATTGCGCCATGCAAATAACACTCGCCTTTATTGCTCTATTAGGCATGAAAACACAAATATGGCCCACAACTATCAAATATAACACACGACTATCAAATATAACACACAATTATACACCACAACTATAGTTTAGGCTTTATTGTGGCCTAAACTAATATATCTTCTATCTCGTCAGACTTTTCACATCCCAGCGTGCTGCGCGCACATCAAAAAGATATGGGCAATAAATATGCCTTGAACATGAAGGGGGCGTCTTTACGGCCCCATCACAATACTTTAAAGGATCACAAACGGACACATACAGGAGAGAAACCTTATAATTGTGAAGTTTGTGGAGCAGAATTTTCTTTAAATGGTGCTTTAAATGATCACAAAAGGACACATACAGGAGAGAAACCTTATAAATGTGATGTTTGTGAAGCAGAATTTTCTCTAAATGGTACTTTAAAGATTCATAAAAGGACACATGCAGAACTGAAACCTTATAAATGGGATGTTTGTGGAGCAGAATTTTCTGTAAATAGTACTTTAAAGAATCACAAACGGACACATACAGGAGAGAAACCTTATAAATGTGATGTTTGTGGAGCAAAGTTTTCTATAAATGGTGCTTTAAAGGATCACAAAAGGACACATACAGGAGAGAAACCTTTTAAATATGATGTTTGTGGAGCAGAATTTTCTCTAAATGTTCATTTAAAGAATCACAAAAGGGCACATACAGGAGAGAAGCCCTATAAATGTGATGTTTGTGGAACTGCATTTTCTGGATATGGTACTTTTAAAGAAACACATAAGGACACATACAGGAAATAAACATTATAAATGAGATGTTTGTGGAGCTGAATTTTCACAAAGTGGTTGTTTAAAGAATCACAAAAGGACACATACAGGAGAGAAACCTTATAAATGTGATGTTTATGGAGCTGAATTTTCACAAAGTGGTTTAAAGAATCACAAAAGGACACATACAGGAGAGAAACCTTATAAATGAGATGTTTGTGGAGCAAAATTTTCTCGAAATGATTCTTTAAAGGATCACAAAAGGACACATACGGGAGAGAAACCTTATAAGTGTGATGTTTGTGGAGCAGAGTTTTCTCACAGTGGTACTTTAAAGGATCACAAAAGGACATATATGGGAGAGAAACCTTATAAGTGTGATGTTTGTGGAGCAGAGTTTTCTGGGTACTTTAAAGGATCACAAAAGGACACATACAGGAGAGAAACCTTATAAATGTGATGTTTGTGGAGCAGAGTTTTCTCACAGTGGTACTTTAAGGGATCACAAAAGGACACATACAGGAGAGAAGCCTTATAAATGTGGAGCAGAATTTTCTCTAAATGGTACTTTAAAGATTCATAAAAGGACACATACAGGAGAGAAACCTTATAAATGTGATGTTTGTGGAGTAGAATTTTCTGTAAATAGTACTTTAAAGGATCACAAAAGGACACATACAGGCGAGAAACCTTATAAATGTGATGTTTGTGGAGCAAAGGTTTCTATAAATGGTGCTTTAAAGAATCACAAAAGGACAATACAGGAGAGAAACCTTTTAAATATGATGTTTGTGGAGCAGAATTTTCTCTAAATGTTCATTTAAAAAATCACAAAAGGGCACATACAGGAGAGAAGCCCTATAAATGTGATGTTTGTGGAACTGCATTTTCTGCATATGGTACTTTAAAGAAGCACATAAGGACACATACAGGAAATAAACATTATAAATGAGATGTTTGTGGAGCTGAATTTTCACAAAGCGGTTGTTTAAAAAATCACAAAAGGACACATACAGGAGAGAAACCTTATAAATGTGATGTTTATGGAGCTGAATTTTCACAAAGTGGTTTAAAGAATCACAAAAGGACACATACAGGAGAGAAACCTTATTGATGCGGGAAATAAATCCTTATAATATATTATGTATGTATTCAGGAACATTCCTCCAGACGTCCTGTATTATATCTCTTGAAGATATCTTGGCCAGCTAAGCACCTTTCCAGGGATATCCTTATTGATTCCTATATATTATTACATTATAAGTAATATGGCCAAACACACAACTCTCCCTGGCCCGCACCACAGGTACTCAGTCATTAAGGCCTAACTTCTTGGCACATTTCACACGTTTATTTAAACAATACTCCACATTGAATATGGTACGACATCGAGGCTTATACTAAGCACAGGTCTCTACTGTCCTTGATTCTGATACTTTCAGTTTTAATGGAACAGTCAACTTACGTGCTCAAGAATTTCACACACTCTGCTTAGACTAAACTGGTATTATACAGTTAATAAATGCATAAGGCAGTGATGGTAACATATCTTGCAGGTGTAATATGAATATGCCCAAAGGCAATTAACACAATCTAAAATCAGGTCCTACTGGACACATTCCATGCATACTGGTCAAACGACACAAGCAGAATCCCGTCCAGAGACGCGTTCATGTTCCAGATTAACAAGCCATCGTCTGCTACTATCTTTGAGCAGAAGTCAAGACGTCACTTCCGGAAACTAATGACAACCGTCTATAAACAATAAACCAGGAAGTGATCATATACAACCAATGTTATGATATTTAAACATAACATTTACTCCCCCCTGCAGTAAAATAATGAAAAGGAACTTTTCATTATTTCCATTTCAAATCTATAAAATCACTGGAGTAACCAGGTGACACATGAACCTCCTACGACTGTCCCCATTGATATAGCACCTAGATGCGTGCTCCACAATCGACAATTAAACACACAAGGTGTGGAATCCAGTAATGAGATCACTAAACCCATTGTCTATTTCAGAGACATCTCTTTTGACACTACTGTGAGGTCACCATATTAATAATAGGGCAGTGCGAAGAAAAATGTACATATGTGTCAGTCAAGGCACTCATACAGGACATCATGTCAACAAACACCCTATATCATGTCAGTCATGTAAGTCTCCCTATTTATCACTGACATGCATAATTAGCAATCAAAGACACAATATATCATATGAGGCAGACAAATCAATTCATAATGAGTGACTGCGACATTATGTCAAAATAGTTATCAATATCTGTATGTATGTAGTCTGATAAGATGACTGATCATGTTAATACACTGTAATGTGACAATATATTTTAAGTAATATATGAACACATTAACATAATCCATTACACTATGTATGTAACTTCCTGTGGTTTAGATGAATTAAACACATATCAAGTAATTAATGATATTAATTATTTAATGTTAATATTGATTGTTGCACGAGAGTTCTTTTCAATCACGTATTTTCGAACAAAGTTCCATTAGATCATAATTCTCATGCATTTGTAGATTATCCTTGAAGATGCAAAGTCATTTTCATCTGTAATAACGAATAAGTCCTTTGAAACATGTAAGTTTCATGTATTTCAACTGTCAGTGTTTGTCTTCCCTGCAATAGGAATCGAAGTGAAAGTCACTGTTGTCCATTCTGTATTTTTCATTTTTCAAAGTCCAAGTTGAGATGCAAAATTTATTTTGTTATGTCCCCTTTGACTTTTCAGATATCGGCATTTTCTAGTTGTTTCCCTTTTTGTGCAAGTAGCAGTCCATTTTAAAAGGAAAGTTATTGAATAATTCAAAGAATGTGTCTGGAACAAATCGCATTGCCACTATATCTTGAAAATAGTCATATTATAACTTTGCATGTAGTATAGCAGTATAGTTCTTGAATAATCGTATTAGTAATCACATGGCAAAGGGTTTAATATCTTAGTTGATCTAGGTTATATGTAAAAACATCATCATCATGTTGCTTGGCATACTGTTCGTAGTTTAGCAAACTGTTTCTGTACATGACGAAACACTGTAGCAGAAAATTTTCTGAAGTATGTACCACTCTTGTCAATGGATGGTCCATGTAGCAGTTTATACAACGTTAACGTTGTGCCATTGTTTTTGACTTGTAAATAGCAACATAACGCAGGCTTGATCCTTATAAATGTGTTGAAGCAGAATTTGATTCGTCAACCAGTGGATGTTTCACACAGCGAGACAGCACATCGGCAATGACATTTACGCTTCCCTTGATAGGTTTTATCTGGTATTCGTAGGGTTGGAGAGCCAGAGAGGCACGGGCAGCTCTTTCGTTTTTGAAGCATGCTGTTTTCAGATACGACAAGGCTCTCTGGTCAGTCTCCAGTGTAAAACTTGCTCCCAGCAAGTAGCGCTGTAGTTTGGAAAAGCAAAATACCACCGCCAGCAACTCCTTTTCTATAATGGGGTATCTCTGCTCCGTAGGCGTGAGCTTTCTACTAACATAGAGTGTGGGATGCAGACAGCCATTCCATTCCTGCAACAACGAACCTCCAATCGAAGATTTTGAGGCGTCGACTCTGAGGGTAAAATGTTTAGCAGGATCAGGCAATCTCAAGATAGGCATTTTTGAGAACAACATTTTAATATAATTTAAGGCAACATAACAATCATGGCTGCATATAAATCTATTGGGCAAATTTTTTTTCACAAGGGACGATAAAACAGATGTAATTTCAGAAAAATTAGGGATAAATTTACGATAAAAATTGAGTAGACCGAGAATACTTCTAACCTGTTTTTGTTTTGTTTTTGGCACATCAAGGTTTAGAATTCTAGATATAGTTGTATCGTCAGTTTTCAAGAAACCTCCTCCTACTTTATATCCTAAAAATGAAATCTTCCGAAATCCAACTTTAGTTTTAGATGAACGTGCAGTTAAATTATGGAGACGTAAAGTGTGAAGTAAGGACTGAATACCTTTTACATGTTCATCCCATGATTGATGAAACAGACAAATGTCATCTATATAGGTGATAAGATCTTCTCTATCGGAGAAGAGTTTGCACATCATGCGAACGAAGGTCGCAGGCACGTTTACTAAGCCAAAAGACATATAGTTGAATTCAAATAGACCTAATGGCGTAGCAAAGGCAGTATAAGGCTTGGATTTCTCCGTTAATGGCACTTGCCAATAGCCTTTAGAAAGATCAAATTTAGAGAAGAATGTAGCAGAAGCTAATCTGTCTAATAAAGACTCTAACACTGGGAGTGGTTCAGCATCATTTATGGTCACAGAATTTAGACGTCTAAAATCTATGCATATGCGTATAGATTTATCTTTTTTCCGAATCAAGACCATCGGAAAACTGTAAGGTGAATGAGATGGAAAAATGACGTTTAATTTCACCATCTGTTCTAATTCCTCATTCACTTGAGTCTGTAAGTGTATAGGTATAGGATAGGGTTTCAACTTAATAGGTTGAAAATCAGTAAGAACGATATCATGTTCGATGATATCGGTATGTCCTGGCACATCAGTGAGGACATCAGCAAAAGACAGTAACAATTGAGTAGCCTGTTCTTTCTGAACAGAAGACAGCGTTGGAGATATGGAAACATCTTTCCAACTTTCAGTAGCTAAAAAGTGAATACTAGGTAACACTAAGAGTGACTCATTTCCATTAGTCAAATCAGAATTTTCTTCCTGTATCACAGCCAAAGAAGAGTGACGAGTGACAGAATCATCAAGAGCTTCAAAGACTGGTCTAAGATGTGGTGGACGTGTATGAAACTGCTGTAACATATTGATATGAAAAGTCTTTTCTTTTCCATCTACTGAAACAATATAATCAACATCAGACAGTTTCTTCACAATCCTGTAAGGTCCTCTCCATGACACCAATAGTTTGTTATCTCTCTTGGGTAATAGTACGTATGCTTCATCATCAGGCCAAAGTTGGCGTAATTTGCGGTTTTGGTTAAGAAATAACCTCGCTCTCAGTTTTGCCTTTTCAGATGAGTTTACTGCAATTTGGCATGCATCTATTATTTTTTTCCTTAGGTTGATGACATATTGGTATGAGGTTTGAACCTCTTCATTCATATCAGCTCCAATTAATAGCTGTTTTAATATTGACATTGGGCCTCTTGGTTTGGCACCAAAAACCAACTCGAATGGACTAAAGCCTGTGTGTTCATTTTTAATTTCCCTATAAGCAAATAAAATAGCGGGGAGAACTCTGTCCCAATTTTGTGGATATTTAATGGTAACCTTATGTAACATTTGTTTTATGGATCTATTGAGAACTTCTATTTTCCCGTTAGACTGTGGGTGATAAATTGAGCTAAGGGATCTCTCAATCCCAAACATATCCATAACCTGTTTCATGGCATCAGAAACTAACTGAGTTCCTCTATCCGATAGGATGTTTTCAGGGAAACCTATACGGCTAAAAATCAAAAATAGTGCATCAGCAATATCTACTGTAGTAATGGTTTTTAATGGTATGGCTTCCGGCCAGCGTGTGCACATATCAATGCAGGTCAACACATATTGATGACCTCTGGCTGATGTAACCTTTAAAGGGCCAATAATATCAATGGCCATCTTTGCGAAGGGCTGCAAAGATATGTCAGATGCCTGAATAGGAGCATCATGTTTTTGTTTTCTAATTGCCAAGCTTTGGCAAGTGGTACACGTACGACAAAATAGTTTTACGTCTTTTGTAATACCAGGCCAAAAGAAGTGAGATAACACTCTTTGCTTGGTTCTAGCAACACCTAGGGGCAAAGTCTACAGACAGGGGGTATGATGTGCTGGTGTTGTGGGTAGTGGGTTTCCCCCCTTGCTTCACCCTAGGCCTAGTGAATTCTGTTCATGAAAGGAGCGACCATTGCGGTGTTAGTCTCTTGGCCTAGCAAAACCTCTCATACCCCAAGATCGTTGTGCGTGGTGAAGAGCCACACCCTCCTCGAGGTAGTCCTGGTAACTGAGGGTGCGAATCCTCAGGCTAAACACAACGGATCTAGAGGAGCAAACCTCGATAATAAAACCGGTGCACTACACCGTACACGCCCTCTGTGGGTGGGAAGGAGCCAGATGGATACTGAACAAGTCTTGGGAGTGGGAACGAGTGTGGACTGCTCCCTGAAGATCGGAACCCATCGTACAGGCACAGAGACTCAGGACGTGACTATCCTATTGCCTTCAACTCTTGGTCACATGCCTAGAGCCTCGGAGAACTCGGCGTAACCAGCAGGCAATTTGGTGGCGGGGAAAGAGCACTGTGAGCCCTACCTTGGCTACGTATCACAAGGAGACGCAGAAACACCCCCTTTATCTCCCCCAGAGCTGGCACAGTACACTTCTGGCTTCTACCCGGGGCGTTAGGAAATCCACAGGCACCCCAGCATCACAATGCCAAGAAGATGACAAAGTTGGAATTTACTAATCAAACCTGGCAGAGCAAGTCCTCCAACAGATGTGGCCGATGCTGGGCCCACTGGCGCGTGGACACGTCCCGATCCCCATCGAGACTTGCCCGGGGAGCCCACCCCGGCTCAAAAAAAGCAGAGAAGGCCACTCTCCAAACCTCCGATGTCTTGCGGGCAGTGTTAGGATGTGCAAGAACATGGACAGGAAGACTACACAACTTCCCCACTGAAGACACGCCCACGGCGACCGTTGCCTCAACTGGCTGTGTGTGGTGTACCCGGAAACGGGGCCTCCCAGTACTGAGACACAGTTAAGTCCCCGATGTCATTTATCGGTGCAGAGTTGAGAGAGATGGCTGAGCATCACAATCCCCCCTGTGTTGCAGCATGATGAGAACCCAGAATTGCACACTGAGCTTGGGGGGAATCACTTGGGCACCAGACTTAATACTGGCTCTTGACTGGATGGCCGCATGCAGGAGATTTCTACATGGGGGGGGTTGGCAGGTGGTGGGTATCTGGAAGTGGCTCTGTGCAGGACGTGAGGATTCCTTGGGTGAGCCCAGAACCAGAGCACAGCATTGTGCAAGCTCTGCATAGTTGGAGAGCCCCCTGGATGACGGGGAATGCACAGTGTGCTACCCCACCTGTCCCCAACTGCTAACTTAGAACCAGAAGTGGGGTCCTCTGTATGCGTGCCAGGCCAGGATAAAATGCCTGGGAAAGAGACTGGAGCTCAGAACTCCCTAACTCAAAGTTGCAGGATGGCAGGAAAGACAGGGCTATTTTGAAGATAATGCAACCATATTTTCACCATACGAGCTCGGACGCCGCCTCGGTAAACAAGGTCCGCACAGAGCAGTGACACCCCCAGGCTGCTTGCGAATAGTCTACTACTGGGAACATAAACAGATTAGGGATGAGCCCACTCTCCCGTTGAACAGGTGCTAAAGTCATAGATACTGGGCCAGAAGGCGCACCGGAAACCACAGTATCACGCAACTCGCTTTTTTTTTTCTATGGAGAGTACACCGTCAAATAAATCTCGTACTGGTGCTCGCCCTGTGGAGCTCCACCAGGCAGGTGCAGTGCCGGGCTCTGAGCCTCGACAGAGCCCACCCTCAGCTACTGGAGGACCCTCTAGACCGTCTTGTGGAGTCAGCAGACGGCGGAGGAGAACTACTGACCAAAACAAAACAGAAAAAGAGAAACCCAGAGTGCCACTTGTCATGATGCACTGGAATGCAGAGGGAGTGAACAGCAAGCAGGCTGGATACAGCAAAAAGACAGAGCTGGAAAACATCTTGTATGAGAAGCAAGTCAGTGTTTGCTGTATCCAAGAGACTCACTTGAAAGCAGATCAAACCTTTAAAATAAGGGGATATCAATGCTTCAGATCCGACAGAAAAGATAGACGAAAAGGAGGAGTACTTACTCTTGTAAGGAATAACATTCCTGCACACGAAAGGAAAACCTTCATGGATGGAGCAGAATATCAGCTGTTGCAGATAAAGGTAGACAAGATGGAAATAGAACTCCTGAACTATTACTGTCCGAACAACAAACCCCTGAGTCTCAGCTCTATACAGGTACCAGCCACCAACTTTATAGCAGTTGGNGACTTTAATAGCCACTCCCAGAGCTGGGGCTATAACCATCTGGATCACAGAGGTGAAGAGGTTGAAACTTGGCAAGATGATCACTCCCTAATCCTAGTCAATAATGCCACAGATACTCCTACCTTCTACTCCAGAGGATGGCACACAACTTCAACACCAGATCTTGCCTTCTCCACACCAGATATAGCTGGATCTATAGTAGAGAAGTAGGAGACCAACTAGGGGGAAGCGACCATCGCCCAATCTTTCTTACTGTCCAGAGTGCAACTCTCAGTACAGGCCCAGCCATTACAAGATGGAACTACACAAAAGCCAACTGGGGTTTATTCAGGCATCAGGTGAACACGCTGCTGTCTACCCTCAAGGTACAGAACAGAGACATTAATGAAGTGGTAAAAGACTTCAACAGATGCATACTACAAGCTGCAAAAGAAACCATTCCCAAAGGATGCCGGCGTAACTACATACCATACTGGTCCAGCACACTCCAAGAACGTCAGGAAGCCATGGACAGGGCTAGAAAGGACGCAGAGTCTCAGCCTTCACTTGAAACTCACAACAAATGGAAAAAGGCTGTAGCAGAGTTTCAGAGAACAAAGCTAGAAGAAAAACGGAAAAGCTGGAGAACTAAAACGGCATCGCTGAACCTTGAGAAAGACGGCAGGAACTTTGGAGATTAGTCAAGTCTCTAAATGAAGAGCGTTCCTCACCTAGGCAGACTATCACATTGGATGAAGGTGGCAAACTTTTCAGAGGAAAACAAGCTGCAGACTTGTTTGCTAGAAGATACAGTTCAGAAAGCAACTTACCCATTAACATAGATCATCAGAGAGAGATAAGAAAAGAAATACTGGCAACCATGGGACAGACAGATACTCCTGCCCCAATGAGGGAACCCATCACACTAGGAGAACTACAGAAGGCTATTTCCAAGCTTAAGTTTCAAAAGTCACCCGGCCCAGACAAAATCAGCAACGAAATGCTAGTAAATCTGAGCTCAGCAGCAAAGACAAAACTGCTTGAGATATTCAACCACAGCTGGTTGAAAGGAACGGTACCCCAAGTATGGAGAGAAGCCATCACAATACCCATACTAAAGAAAGGGAAATGTAAGACCGAGGCTGCAAGTTACCGGCCAATCAGTCTCACAAGCTGTGTTGGGAAGACTATGGAGCGAATAGTCAACCACAGATTGAAATGGTATTTAGAGTCTGAGCAGATCCTGGTGCCGGAACAAGCTGGATTTAGAGAATGCTACAGTATAGAAGACCAAGTTACTTACTTGTCTCAAGCAATAGAAGATGCCTTCCAGGAGAAGAAAAAGGTCCTAACGATCTGGGTCGACTTCAAGCAGGCCTTTGACAAGGTGTGGAAAGATGGCCTCATTGCAAAACTTAGGAGAAGTGGAATCCAAGGCAACATGATGAAATGGATCCAGTCATACTTGCATAACAGGAGAACTAGAGTCACTCTTGACGGTCTGCAGAGCAGAAAAGTGTTGCTCCATCAGGGGGGTACCTCAAGGAGGAGTAATTTCCCCAACACTCTTCCTTGTTTACATCAATGACCTGGTGAAAGATCTCCCTGCAGGAGTTAAAGCTGCCTTATATGCAGATGACCTAGTACTCTGGTGCGCTGATGAAAATGTCACCACAGCAAATTATAGAATGCAGCGGGCAGCAGACATGCTAGTGTCATGGGCAGAGAAATGGCTTATCACAATAAACACAGACAAAACCTCCACAACACTGTTCTCCCTCCCCCCCAAGGACAAATCAGCTAACATACACCTAGGGACAACCGTGATCAAGGAAGAAAGCTACCCCACCTATCTTGGGGTGACATTTGACCAAAGGCTTACATGGAATAAGCATATTGAAAACGCAGAAGGAAAGGCCCGAAGACGACTAGGCATACTCAGAAAATTAGCAGGTACCAACTGGGGAGCAAATGAACGAAATCTAAAGAAGATTTATAATGGAGTAATAAGACCACACTTAGAGTTTAGCTCAGCAGCATGGTCATCAGCTGCTAACTCACATCTGCAGTCTTTGGACAGGGTGCAAAATCAAGCTCTCAGGCTCATTACAGGAGCCATGAAAACTACACCAATAACAGAGATGCAGAAGGTTGCTGGATTACAGACATTGTCCCATAGAAGAGACACAAAAACCATGATCCAGATGGAAAAGTACAACAGTATGCCAATGCACCCAATGAAGGCAAGACTAGATGATCTGGCATTGGGACGTCTAAAGCGTAGCAGCTTTGTGCATCGGGGGAAAAGACTTATAAGACAGCATCAAGAGGACCTATCCATGAAGACAACACCACTGAAGCCCACCCTATACCCTGTACCATGGGAGCAGGCCAGCAGTGCCCTCCAAATTAATACATCAGTCAGTGGTCTCACAAGTGGATGTGAGTATAATGATCTGCAAAAACGAACTGCTACATTGAGTATGATCCAAGAAAGCTATCCCGATCAATCATGGATACATGCCTATACAGATGGATCAGCAACTAATGCTGTTAGGAATGGAGGTGCCGGTATCTTTATCTCATATCTGACAACCACTATGAGACTAGGCACATTCCCACTGGTAAATTCTGTTCCAACTATACAGCTGAGGTTCAAGCTCTAGAGCAAGCTGCAAATATGATTTATAACACCAACTCTGACTGCCACCAGGTAGTCATCCTCACAGATGCACTGTCTGTCCTGCAAGCTCTCAAGGGTGGTAAACTCCCGCATCTGAGAAATGAACTAAAGAAGGTAGCTGCCAAAAAGAGAACCATACTTCAGTGGGTACCATCTCATTGTGGTGTACCCGGAAATGAAAAGGCAGATAAACTTGCAAAAAAGGGAGGAGAATGTGAACAAGAAGATAATGAAGTCACATACTTTGAGAAAAGAGAGCTATCCAGACTATCAGAAGAGAACAGAACCAACCCAAAGACGACTATCACACTCTCGACCGGCAGGGACAGATAACTATTTTTCGACTCAGGACAGGGCATAACAAACTGATTAAACACATGCACAAGCTACGATTGTCTGCTTCACCACTGTGCACATGTGGATTAAGCAAG
The DNA here is from genome assembly GCA_024509875.1 of Oreohelix idahoensis. Classification (NCBI taxonomy): domain Eukaryota; kingdom Metazoa; phylum Mollusca; class Gastropoda; order Stylommatophora; family Oreohelicidae; genus Oreohelix; species Oreohelix idahoensis. The sequence goes on from JAMPIV010019216.1 coordinate 340,285, forward strand.
AAGAAGAAGAAGAAGAAGAAGCAACACCTAAATGTCCAGCACATTCAATGTCATGTGCGTGTCTTAAGACAAATGGATGAAAACAAGCTGGTACCATAATCTGTTTCTTTAAGGAATTAGTATCTTGATAGTTTCTTACTAATATCCCATTCTTTATAGTATACCAGTGTTTAGCATTGTCATCTATCATTACATCATTTAAATGAGCAATGTGAAAAAATTTTCTTAAAGAAATATCCTCTTTTTGCCTTTGTATGAAGGTTTCCTTATCAATGAGCTCCATCTGAAATACAGTATCATTATTAGTATTGACATCATCCATTACCTGAATATCATCATTATTCTCCTGTTGATGATGATTTTCATCATCATTATTATTATCACTTTCTTCGTCCTCTTCTGAAGTGCTTTCCTCAGTTACAAATTCAGGTAACACATCAACAAGTGGTATGTGTTGGTTCTTCTCCATATGAGCCTGAGCTCTAGTAGTCACAGCATTTGAACAAAGTAAATGTTGTTTTTCCCATATCTCGATATCCTTCTTTGAACAATCATGTAATTTAGGTATGTTTCCAAAAATAATCCCAGCAATTGGATTTTCCAACAGACATACAAGTGTTCTTCCTGTAAAATATGGCGTATCCAAGAATACCTCAGCCGTGGGGTAATATGCTACCGTTCCTCCAAATGTGATGCATTTCACATGTTTTCTTGTATAGTCCGACCTATCTACCAATGCTCTTCGAACTCCAATAGTGGTTGCCCCTGTATCGCGCAACAAAGAAACCAACTGATTATTGACAAAACCTTTATTTAAAATTAATGACCCAGTACTTTCAAATGATGACATGACTGGAAGGGGATGTCCACACAATAATCTTGGGACTCCTTGAGGCTGAAATAAAGAATTGCAATTAGTACAATTATCACTATTTGCTAAATCCACACTGCATGAATTTGCATGTGCTACTATAGCATCATGGTTATGATCATTATCATGCACTACAGCATTAGTACGTTCAGGGCCTCTAGATTGCCTGGTAGTATTGTTATGATAAGATCTTTTATTCTGTGAATTTTGATCATTACCTCTGTAAAAAGATTTTTGACCTCTATTTTGTTTAGGGTTATATCCTCCTCTATTTTGCCAATTATTTGATCTAAAAGGACACATACAGGAGAGAAGCTTTATAAATGTGATGTTTGTGGAGCAGAGTTTTCTCACAGTGGTACTTTAAAGGATCACAAAAGGACACATACAGGAGAGAAGCTTTATAAATGTGATGTTTGTGGAGCAGAGTTTTCTCACAGTGGTACTTTAAGGGATCACAAAAGGACACATACAGGAGAGAAGCCTTATAAATGTGGTTTTTGTGGAGCAGAATTTTTTCTAAATGGTACTTTAAGGATTCATAAAAGGCTAGAAGAAATACTTTAAAGAATCACAAAAGGACAATACAGGAGAGAAACCTTTTAAATATGATGTTTGTGGAGCAGAATTTTCTCTAAATGTTCATTTAAAGAATCACAAAAGGGCACATACAGGAGAGAAGCCCTATAAATGTGATGTTTGTGGAACTGCATTTTCTGGATATGGTACTTTAAAGAAGCACATAAGGACACATACAGGAAATAAACATTATAAATGAGATGTTTGTGGAGCTGAATTTTCACAAAGTGGTTGTTTAAAGAATCACAAAAGGACACATACAGGAGAGAAACCTTATAAATGTGATGTTTATGGAGCAAAATTTTCTCGAAATGATTCTTTAAAGGATCACAAAAGGACACATACGGGAGAGAAACCTTATAAGTGTGATGTTTGTGGAGCAGAGTTTTCTCACAGTGGTACTTTAAAGGATCACAAAAGGACACATACAGGAGAGAAACCTTATAAGTGTGATGTTTGTGGAGCAGAGTTTTCTCACAGTGGTACTTTAAAGGATCACAAAAGGACACATACAGGAGATAAACCTTATAAATGAGATGTTTGTGGAGCAAAATTTTCTCGAAATGATTCTTTAAAGGATCACAAAAGGACACATACGGGAGAGAAACTTTATAAGTGTGATGTTTGTGGAGCAGAGTTTTCTCACAGTGGTACTTTAAAGGATCACAAAAGGACACATACAGGAGAGAAACCTTATAAATGTGGTTTTTGTGGAGCAGAATTTTCTGGGTACTTTAAAGGATCACAAAAGGACACATACAGGAGAGAAGCTTTATAAATGTGATGTTTGTGGAGCAGAGTTTTCTCACAGTGGTACTTTAAGGGATCACAAAAGGACACATACAGGAGAGAAGCCTTATAAATGTGGTTTTTGTGGAGCAGAATTTTTTCTAAATGGTACTTTAAGGATTCATAAAAGGACACATACAAGAGAGAAACCTTATAAATGTGATGTTTGTGGAGTAGAATTTTCTGTAAATAGTACTTTAAAGGATCACAAAAGGACACATACAGGAGAGAAACCTTATAAATGTGTTGTTTGTGGAGCAAAGGTTTCTATAAATGGTGCTTTAAAGGATCACAAAAGGACACATGAGAGCAACCTTTTAAATGTGATGTTTGTGGAGCAGAATTTTCTAGAAGTACTTTAAAGAATCACAAAAGGACACATACAGGAGAGAAACCTTTTAAATGTGATGTTTGTAGAGCAGAATTTTCTGCATATGGTACTTTAAAGAAGCACATAAGGACACATACAGGAAATAAACATTATAAATGAGATGTTTGTGGAGCAGAATTTTCTCTAAATGGTATTTTAAAGGATCACAGGAGGACACTTGTGGAGCAGTATTTTCTGTACATGGTGCTTTTAAGAAGCACAACAGGACACATACAGGAGTGAAACTTTATAAATGGGATGTTTGTAGAGTAGAATTCTCATGAAATGATCATTTATAGAGTCACAAAAGGGCACATATGATAGGAAACTCTGTACAGAGCGATACAACAGGAGGCAATCTGAGCATCAGAATGGCCCCCGTCAAACAAGTGTTTCGGCCCTGTATACTCCTTTACACTCTAAGGGGGTGGGCCCACTTGGGTCATGACTCCCAAGTGTCTCAGCCTCCTGTTGTCTTGTATCGAAAATGAACCCATTTCACTTTGGTAGCAACTTTAAAATCTGCAACTCTGCCAGCCGTGGAGGCAATTGTGAAAGTAACAAAGAGAAGACAAATTATTTGGTTCGTTCCGCCGCACACCACGACTAGGGACAGATACTGACACACCTGCGTGAAGCCAACGAGGCTAGCCACTGCACGCTAGCAACTGTAATTCTGTGCCCAACACCTCTTATAATATACGCCGTGTGTTGCCCGTCAGTCACAGCCCTTTCACCAGTACACTGAAAAACTCAATGTATTGTGGACTCCTGCAGCCACGATCCCTCTTGCACCCACCTCAACAGCTATGGTCTTTGCAGTGAACATACAATGAAAAACCTTGTAAATATGATGTTTTTGGGGTAGAATTTTCTGTTAATGGGGCTTTAAAGAAGCACAAAAGGACATACAGGAAAGAAACTTTATAAAAGTGATGTTTGTAGATTAGAATTCTCATAAAATGGTCATTTAAAGAGTCACAAAAGGGCACATACAATAGAGAAACATTGTAAATGTGATGTTTTTGGGGTAGAATTTTCTCAAAATGATCATTTAAAGAATCACAATAAGATGCATACAGAGGAGAGAAACTTCCTAAGTGTGATGTTTGTGGAGTTGAATTTTATAAAAATGATCATTTAAAGAATTGCAATAAGATACACACAGGAAAGAAACGTCCTAAGTGTGTGGAGCAGAATTTTCTCTAAATTATGTATTAAAGTAGGTACCACAAAGTGATTTTTGTTTGCACAGAAACACCAGAGAAAACAATGTAGTGTTGAAGCCCTTGGTAAATCATGAAATTTGGTACTTTAATTTTTAAAATAGGACAACAAATAAAAAAGTTATAGCATTTTAAAAAGTGTGGGGACTTCGCAACATTGAAAAAGTTACATCACACCAACTTCAGAACACTGACGTCTTCTTAAATATAATCTTACAGCTTTTTCTGACAAACAGCATATAGTCTGGAATATATTGATCACACAAAGAAAACTATAGGGCTACATCATGAATAATTATCAATATATTTGAGACCAAAAATTGCAAATCTGCAAAACACATTACCGAAAAATATAGTTTGTTGAATGAAAGTCAATATTCACAACATCATATTTCAAAAAGTATAAAAGGTACAAGCTTTAAATTTGTACATATTAATCTGCATACTACACAAATATATCTCAGTTTTTTTCAGAGGATTTAAACATCTATTTTTCTTGTATAATTTTTTAAAATGTGTCCAGAGTCCAATTTGTCGCAGGGGAACAAAAAAATGTGATGCAATGAAAATGCTTCAGAAGAAAAATTTAAGATAAGTAAGTATCTTAACTGAGCCTTCAGATTTCTAAGGGCATTTCGTCCTTTACAAATTTTATCCACATCCTGCTTTGTGGTGCACAGACCCCCTTGGCTTATGATTGTGTTATATAACTCTATCTTCTTCTCTGCATTTTTAATATCTTTCTCTTTTTTCCTCCTATTGTTGTCAGTTATTCGCTGTTTAATTTTTTCTTTGACTGCCCTCTCTGACTCTTTACTCCGTTTTTTCCATTCCAGTCTATGTTTTGGGTTCTTCGTCGTGACTCTTGCATTCTCTACTTTTATTTTATCTGCTCCTTCCTCTTCTCCATTTCACTTTTTATCTGTTTGTAGTGTGCTACTTTGTGGTCTGTAGCTTTATGAAAAAAAAAAAAAAACTACAAGCAGTCTACCTCAAGCCATGTTGCATTCCCATCCTCCTTCAGATAATAAAGTTGTGCAAGGACCTTGTTTGTCAGATTGACAGCTGGCACCTTTGGACGGCAACCCTTCCCAGTCATTAAAAATGGTTTTTCATAGCATCGTAGTAGGAGTCATCTGGAACAATAAAATTCCAGAAGTAATTTTTTTTTTTTTACACATGTATAGAGAATTACATGTACTATTACTATTAATGGCTTGTTCTTGTTCAGAGTTTCTTCTTGATTTTTTTTTTCATATTATTTGGAATTGAAAACAATATGTATCCTAATTATAACCCATCAGAGGTTGAACAGGATATTTTTCATCCTTAATTTTAAAAAAATATATATATATATAAAACAGTTGCAAAAAAGATTACATCATTCGAAATGAAATGCTACAGAAGGATGTTGAGAATACCCTGGACAGAAAAAAAGACCAACAGAGAAGTACTGCACTCACTAAACGTACAGGAACATTGGCTCCTAAATACCATCGCAATAAGGAAGCTGAAATTTTTCGGTCATATAAAAAGACATAATAGTCTGGAAAAAACAGTGATGGAAGGCATGGTCCCTGGAAAAAGGGGAAGGGGTCGACCTAGACGACGGTGGACCCAGGACATCACAGAGAGTCTGAACTTGTCTTTGGCTGATGCAGGTCGACTTGCCCAGAATCGTGATGCGTTCAGAGCAGCTGTAATGGAGACAACGTTCTGGAAAGAATGTGTCACATGATGATGATATATATATATATATATATATATATATATATATATATATATATATATATATATATATATATATATATATATATATATATATATATATAATATATATATATATATATATATATATATATATATCTTCTTTTCGGGGAATTTTAAGACTATCAACTAGTGTCTGCTAGTCCGGACATTTCAGTACAGCATCAGCTACTTTAATTATGACATTGTCCGGTTTCCTAGCCTTGACTCGATATGTCGGCCATTGGCATTGGGCCTTGCGATATCATTCGCTTTTGAGATCATAATTCACCCTATTATGTTGCAAAAGAAACCTTCATTTAATTACCAATTAATCAAAACATGCATTTTTTATTCAAATTGGTAACTTTCTTAGCTTTTGAAGCTCTTGAAAAAAATTAGATTGATGTGCGAATGTCTGAAGTGGTGATAACAATTCAATCCACGTTGTTACACAAAAACTGTGCGATCGTGTTAAATTTCTAAATAATATTAAAACTATTGTAAATTTTACATTTGAAGTTCAAAACATTGTTAATAGGTGATATAGTTACGTATAGTCAACCTCAAATCAGAAGATGTGATGATGTTTGAACATGAGCCAATATAAGTGGCGTCCCGATCTTGATCGACATCTGGAGTTATCACAGCCAATGGAACAGCCTCGCTCTCTATCCTTCGCTAAAATTCTAGGCCTAACTTGAGCGATACAGAACATACTCAAAGTCAATTCTCTCGACCGCCAAATATCAGAAGTCTTTAAAATTTCACACGAATAAAGGAAAATGGCTCCCAAATCTTCTCATACATTGCAAACAGTTATAACACCATTTAAAATGTCAAATTTGGTAAAATTTCAACTTCACTTCGAGATATCGACGTTTTACACTTTATTTTCTACAGTTTGCAATATATGAAACTAAAAATACACTTTTCCCCCTAAAAGTTGTGAAAACAGTGTGCAAATTGGTGGTTTGGTGGTCGAGAGACCCTTATTTGAATGAAGCGGGGTGAGACGAAAATGTTCGGAGACGCAGCGCGCCGGGGGCAAACTACGCGTAACGTTGCTGTTTTTTTTTATTAGTAAAAGAATACTTTAATAGCTTTTATTTTTTTTTAATTAATACACTTCAAAAGAGAAGTAGATAAAGAGTATCGTAATATAAATTTTATTACAATCCACTTAATAGCAAAGGGACAGTGACGACTTAAACTTGACGAATTTCCCTCAGTTTTCTCCACTTTCATCCGTTTTCAACAGCTCGAAGCGGGCACTTTGTGGTACCTAATTAAAGAGTCACAAAATTACACATGTAGGAAGGAAATCTTATATGTGTGATGTTTGTAGGGCAAAATTTACTGAAACTGAACACCTAAAGTATCACAAAAGGACACATGCAGGAGAGAAACCTTGTCAGTATGATGTCTGTGAAACAGAATTTTCTTGATATGATCATTTAGAGAGACACAAAATGCCACTTACAGGAGAAAACCCATGTATGTGGGGTGAGATTTTCTCAGATATTTAGTCAAGGAAGGCATAAAAGGGGACGTACAGGAAAAGCCATACAAGTGTGATCTTTGTGGTGCTGGATTTTCTGACTGAATTCTGAAAAAGAGACATGCAGAAACACACTGGAAAAAAAATGTATAAGTGTCATGTTTGTGGTATTGGGTTTTCTCAAGCATTATAAAATTACACAAAAAGAAGACTCACATGTGAGGGACTTTCTAAGAGTGGTGTTTGGTTTTCACATGTCTTTATTCTAAAACTGCACACAACAAAACATACTGGAGAGAAACATTGTTAGTGTGGTGTTTATGGTGTTTGGTTTTCTCAAGTCTGTATTCTAAAAATGCACACAAGACATACTTGAGAGAAACATTGTAAGTGTGGTGTTTGGTTTTCTCAAGTCTGTATTCTAAAAATGCACACAACAAAACATACTGGAGAGAAACATTGTTAGTGGGTGTGTTTATGGTGTTTGGATTTCTCAAGTCTGTATTCTAAAAATGCACACAACAAGACATACTGGAGAGAAACATTGCAAGTGTGATGTTTGGTTTTCTCACGTCTCACGTCTGTATTCTAAAAGTGCACACAACAAGACATACTTGAGAGAAACACTGTTAGTGGGTGTGTTTATGGTGTTTGGATTTCTCAAGTCTTTATTCTAAAAATGCACACAACAAAACATACTGGAGAGAAACATTGTTAGTGGGTGTGTTTATGGTGTTTGGATTTCTCAAGTCTGTATTCTAAAAATGCACACAACAAGACATACTGGAGAGAAACATTGCAAGTGTGATGTTTGGTTTTCTCACGTCTCACGTCTGTATTCTAAAAGTGCACACAACAAGACATACTTGAGAGAAACACTGTTAGTGGGTGTGTTTATGGTGTTTGGATTTCTCAAGTCTTTATTCTAAAAATGCACACAACAAGACATACTGGAGAGAAACATTGCAAGTGTGATGTTTGGTTTTCTCAAGTCTGTATTCTAAAAGTGCACACAACAAAACATACTTGAGAGAAAATTTGTCAATGTGATGTTTGTAATGCATTCTACTCATGCATTATTCTTCAGCTCCACAATGGCACATACGACTTCAACAAATTTTACTCACAGTAGTACTATAAAGACTCTCACATTGACACATGTAGCAGATAAGACTTACAAATGTGATAATTATGGGGCAATGTTTTGTAATACTGGAGTTGGGTTGGCCACGTCCTCAGAAGGGACCCTGATACCATCATAAGAACAGCTATGCTATGGACCCCCGAGGGAAAGCAAAAGAGAGGCTGACCAAAAACAACTTGGCGGAGAATTGTGGAAGCTGAGATGCAAAGAATGAACCAGAGTTGGGGCACTGTATGAAGGATGGCCGCTGACCGAGCAAAGTGGAATCATTTTGTTGCTGCCCTACAAGACGCCACCAGGCGTGATGGCCGCTGATTGCTTTGATGGTTGGCGGTTATGGATCAAAGAAGAAGAAGAAGTTTTTTAATAGTGGTCATCAAAATGGGCATGAATTGATACTTGCAGAAACTTTACATGTGTGATGTTTGTTGTACATTGTTTTCTCAGGATTATTATCATGTATAAAAATGCATGAGTCATTTGAAATAGCTCGGTAAGTGATATTTCTGTTGCTGGATTTTGAGACATACTACAGAAAGTGTACTTTTTTTGTTCTTATGAGTGGTCTCTTCCTGTTTAACTCAGAACAAACATATTCAGACATACAGAAAGAAAGCCATATAACTGATATTTATGGTGCAGTGCTTTCTATGGTTGCATGAATAGTTGCATTCAAAAAAATAGTGCTATAAATATTATACTGTTTTTTGTTGTTGTTGTTGTCACATTGATAAGCATCATTGCCCATATGAGCAACAAATGTATGCCAAGCCTTTACATCCTGTATCATCAGTTCAGTGTCTTACCATACCTTTTTTTAATCTCTTTCATAATTGTCTCCAGTTCCCTTCTCTATGTGTTTTTTGGTCTCTCTATTTTTCTCTCTGTGTACATCGATAAATAAAAATAAATGTACATATGTAGCATGACCATATTTATATAAGCACATATACGAGTTAATGTTTACTTTCTCCCTTATTCTGACCAAAAAATGTCCAGCTCTGAGCAAACACCTGATAAGCATATTTCAGATAAGCAGAAGTATTTTAGATGGTCCCACCATTGGCTTCTACTTATCCAGACTCGACTATGTAAATGTATATATGTATGTATGTATATATGTATATATGTATATATGTATATATGTATATGTATGTATGTATATATGTATATATGTATATGCGCGCGTGAAGGAGTGAGTGTGAAAGTGGATGACAGTGGCCATTACACTGTACATTTAGATGTAGATGAAGATGTGAGTCTAACATACAAGTCAGCAAATGCTTTTTATTCTGGATTTAAATCACATAAACTTAACCTAATTCTAAGTGAACTAAAAAGTAAATCATCACAAGGGAGAATAGTGCGCGAAATGAAATGTGTAAACCATTCATTGTCATCTAGTTTTCTATCTAATGTTAAATTAAGTGATAAAATACTTTCATTTGCTGTGAGATCGAGGTTACAGTTGCTGGAATGCGAAAGTCTTTTACATCTATATTACCCACAGACATACACGAAAATGTGCAAAATATGTAACCACCCATACGAAACAGTGTCACATTTATTGAATGGATGTACCAAATTTCAAACATTATACCAACAAAGGCACAATAGAGCTGCAGACATTATTTATGAGAAACTGAAATCCTCATACAATAATAAGAGTGACATAACAATAAATAAAGAGATAATAGTTAAACCATCACTTTTCGGCAGCAGTAACACCTCATTTAAGACACATGCCGTAAAACCTGATTTAACGATAATCAATCGACAGAACAAAACAGCTTTTATAGTAGATGCAGCAATACCATATGACGCCCATTTAGATAAATGTTACCAACATAAATTTGATAAGTACTATCCATTGGCTGCAGAAATTAACGAACTAGGCTATCGTACGCATGTAATCGTACTGATAATTGGTAGTTTGGGTCATGTACATGCAAAGTGTGTGAGTGGATTAAGGTCGCTAGGGTTGCGGAAATTTGAAGCAAAGGTTTTATGTAAATATGTCAGTATCAGTGCAATTGTGGGTTCTTACAGAATATGAAAACTTCGATGTAAAAAACACCCATTTTAAATTGCTGAAATGTTTTCCCCACCGCCTAATCTCAATTGTGCTCTGTCTACTATACCAAACGACTATTGTATTTGATGCTATATTTAATATCTCACTCTACTAGCTGTCAAAGTTTTTTATGGCAAACAGAAATTCTGATAAAACCCCCATGTAAAAACAACCATATTGCTCAACTTGAATGGTATTCCACACACATTTTGTAAATTTCAATAATTCTCATTTTTTGGCAGGTTATATCATATCATTATATGCCAATGTCTTTTAGAAAGCTTAAAAAATTTTATGTATGTGTAACACAAAGGTTCGATGTAAAAACACCCACATATAACTACTTGAGACGTCTTCAACACTTTATGTAAATTCTAATGATTCTCCTATATGCCATGTTGTATCTATTATATCATGTCTGTACATATTAATGTATTTTATGGAGAATAAAGATTCTGATATGTATATATGTATGTATGTATGTATGTATGTATGTATGTATGTATGTATGCATGCATGCATGCATGCATGCATGCATGCATGCATGCATGCATGCATATATATATATATATATATATATATATATATATATATATATATATATATATATATATATATATATATATATATATATATATACACACACACACATGTATATATATATATATATATATATACACACATGTATATACATATATATACATATATGTGGCGTCTGTGGCCTAATGGATATGAACGCAGTTTCATAATCCAGATATACCAGGTTCGAAACCTGCTGCAGGCGGTTTGGTAGCAGATCGCTTTGTGTGGATTTTTAACAATGGTATAAGCGCCGTACCGTTCAGAAAGCAATGGCAAACTACTGAATGAAAAAAATTGCCTAGAAAAATCACAAACAGCCAATAAAAGCTGGGGTTGATTGCCACGTCCTGTAAAGGATAAGCAACTAGCTTTTTATATATATATATATATATATACATATATACATATATACATATATACATACATATATACATATATACATATACACATATACACATATATATATACATACACTCACTCACATATATATACATTTACATAGTCGAGTCTGGATAAGTAGAAGCCAATATATACACATATATATATATATATATATATATATACAGTTGACATTCAAAAATCCGGCAACCTCCGGACCTGAGGAGTGCCGGATTGTTGAAAATGCTGGATTTTTTAATGGTTATAATATAACTTATATATGCTGTATATATTTAACAGAAAATGACTACCTGTACAGTCCTTTAAAGAAAGAAAATTAAAAACTAAATGAAAAGCAAATGAAATTTTAATTTTCATGAACTAAATAAAACAGTTCTACAGAATTTTAGTTCAACAGCTGCATCAAAACATAACCGGCTCCAGAAAACAGTGGCACGCCAATGCGGTAAATTAAAAAATCCACTCCGAAATCCATGCCGGAAATCTGAAGGTACCGGATTATCGATGGCCGGATTTTTTAATGTCAACTGTATATATATATATATATACATATACATATATATATATATATATATATATATATATATATATATATATATATATATATATATATATATATATATATATATATACACACATATATACACAAATACACACACACACACACATATATATATATATATATATATATATATATATATATATATATATATATATATATATATATATATATATATATATGTATATGTATATATATATATACATATACATATACATATATATATATAGAGAGAGAGTGAGAACAAACGAACAAACTTTATTTTCAAAGGGTTTAGAATTGGGCACGCAGGCCCGTCTAACATTCTGCCCTTCCTTTCTCTCATCTTCCATACTGAATCCATTTATTCTCACACGTATCCTAAATATTACTTAAATAATAAAATAACAAAAAAAGTACAATAAAATAAAATCCCAACATTGTAACAGTACAATAACAGTTACACAGATTTACAGATGCGTATCATAATTTATACTAAACAGGACAAAATTAACTTTAAAACCTACATATGATGTTATGTAATTATTTAAGAACATAACGAAATTAGGGTGGCATATAATCTGCACTCATGATGTATTTGAAAAGTCTGTGATTGAATGAATATGGACTAAGAGTATTTTTTAAGTCGTGTGGAAGAGTATTCCACAGATGAGCAGCAGAAAAAGCTAAACTTTTCTTGAATAAGTCGAGCCTAGGCTTGGGCATGTGTAATTTATTTAAGCGTTGACTGCGTCTTCCGCTGTATTTGAAAATAGGCCACAGATACGTTGGAGCATTCTGTGACAAGATTTTGTGAATAAATTTGGCTTTGTTGAAGAGAAGGCGCTTTCTTAGTGGTAATATGTTAAGATATGTATATGCGTCTACACACTGTGTGAGGTTTTTGTCTGAAATTAGGCGCACTGCACGTTTTTGTAATGAATAGAGTCTTTTAGTGTTGGACATGGTGCAGCCATCCCAAATTGTGGAACAATAGTCTAGATGTGTTTGTATCTGGGATGTATAGAACATTTTTCGTGTCTCCTCATCTAGGAAATGTTTGATTTTAGCTAACTGGTAAACTTTTTGTGCCATTTGTTTGGTCAGTGCTTGTACATGCGAATTCCAACTTAAATGTTGGTCAGTTATGAGTCCTAGTGTTTTATATTTTATATTCAGAGAGAGAGAGAGAGAGAGAGAGAGAGAGCGCTATTGTGGTACTCATACTTAGGTCATGACTCCTAAGTATATGTTTTGAGGCATATCTGGAGTCATCCTTATATGACAACCAGCTTTGTATAATGCTTTAATATACTATATCACATGTGTAGCATATTCTGCAAAATGGTTAACTTGTTGGCATGCTGATTTTGAGAAAAATTTTAAAATCCTTTAATTTAGCTACAAATGTTAGTTTTTAGATGTTAAAGTTTCTGCTGTTGATGAAGGATAAATATGTAAAAAATGATCCTGGATGCATTTAATGTGTACTAATCTATTCAGAAACATCAGTGCTGTGCCAAAAATTAAAGTTGATTTTCTCTGAATTTGACATGTTCTGTATACTATCTTCAAATGTGCATAACTTGTCACTGAATGTTTATATGTTAATATTTGTACTGTTACAAGGGTCTTTAATTTACCTTTCTTGCAATACAAATCTTAATCTTCCAGTATATCAGGGTGTCTAGATATTATCGATTTTGTAAGATTTCATCACGTCTAGTAAACAGCGTATTTCTGAGGGGATTAGACAAACACTGTTTAGAGAACACTGATTCCTGCAGCTAAACAGCTGCATAAATGAGGTCACATGGCATCAGAATGATAAAGACAAGCCAGCTGGCCCTTTTAGTTTACATTTATCAGAGTTTACAGCAACAAATAAGCTCTGATTTAGAGGAATTTCTGTGGTGACTAAACAAGGTGTAATTAATAGTATACTAGCAACAACCTACCAAAATTGGCAGGTTTTTAATTACAGTGTGTGGTTTCTGTTACTCGTATTACATTGCTGCTTCTTCTGTAGTCTCGCTTGCTCGCTGTGAATGACGCGATTGTCTCTTCCTTTTAGCCATCTTATCATTTTGATCAAAAATAATAAGTCTGCAATACTTTAAATTAAAATTTTGTCTTGAAGAAACAATAAAAAAATTTACATTTTAAGGTTATTTTTAAAAAAAAAATCACGTTACAACTGTTTCCCAAATGAAACTAGACAGAAGAGTATCTTGATTGTCTGTTGATTTAATGCACACCGTCACACTTTGCTATTTTCGTGAGAGTACATATAAGGGGAAACATACAATTATTGTCTAACTTTCAACCACAGTTGCACCCCCTTAGCTGTGTTCGAATGTTAATGCTTTCTCTCGAAAATAGAAAAAGTGCGCAAATGACGATGTGCAAAGTGTGAAGAACTGACCAAAGTACCTTACGGCGGGAATTATGGTATTGGAAAAGGTGTAATTAATAGTATATGGAATGGTAATGGATTCCGTACATGCCCATTGAGGCATATTGGGAATATGGTGTTAGGCCCATATTTTCTTGACCATACGGCACAATTAATAGTATATAACAAATGTTATCTTACTTTGAGAAATGTTTAGACAAGATGAATCAGCTAATTTTTTTTTTTTAATTTGAGATTAGATTTTACAGTAGCCCTTCAAAGTATCTTGGAAGACCTAATTTTATTTTTTATGGGTGCTTGACTTTGCTCTTGAGTTAGGGAAAGAAAAGGCAGCTATGAAGAGACCTGACAACCCCACCTCTTGTACTGGACCTATTACATGGTGTCTCTAACACTTCACTTCCCTATAGCAATATCTGCGATGGGACTACCTTTTTAATTTTTGTTGTCGTTGCCAGAGTCTATTGGGCTACGTTAAAATTATGTCTTCATGAAGTAAAACAAACTGTTCCCCTGACTAACATGTGACATCTAAAATTATATGTGCAAATGAAAGTTTAGTTACGTTATTTTTTGCATGAATAATATTGATTTAGGTGTCTTTTACTTCATTCAGAAAGCTTGAATGATTGTGAATTTATGGAAAGAGGGGCTATTTTCATCTTAAAACTTCTCAGATAGGCAGTAGATTGTTAACAGTAATTGTTAATTCATGGGAGGCAGTATCACCCAAATTGTATATATGTAAGCTAATATGAGTCTCAGACCTGTGTTTTTAATCATTTACATTTTGTACATGATGTTTATTTATATAATATTATAAAATAAAGGATAACTAACATTGAAAATATTACCACGTTTTGATGACATCAGTGAGTGTGGGAGTTCAAAAGAACATAGTTGGTACATTTTGTTATAAATTTTGTTTTAATTTCTACCACATCCATTTTAATATTCCATTATGTTAATTCATGGTGTTATTTATCCTTATACACTAGTTTAACTTTCCAACCAGTTCATTTTTCCTGTTAAAAAAAACATTGCTTTTGTAAAGTAGATAACAATTCATGGTCAAGTAGAATCATTACCTGGTAGAAAAGGAGCTAACCAAGCTTCACTATAGCCTTAGTTTGATTTATGTCAAGCTTCTTAGGTAATAGCAGTTCTGCTGAAAGACCTGTAATAACTCTTTCATGGCATGTGATGTGCAGAAATTGAGTTTGAGGAAATGTAACTTAAAGTTTGAGGAGTTTTAACATGTTTCTATAATTAACTACCCACTTGATTGAGAGGACTGGGATACTAGCAACATGCATAGTGAGGGTGTCCTGTATGTCACGACAGACGTGTCTGCTTATGTCCTACAATCTATTGATCTGTGACTAAACAGATCACAAGTAAGAATTATTTTTTGTTCATGTTAATTGCAGTGCATGTTTTTATAATGTAACATTACTTTTGGTAATGTTAATTGTAGTTCTAATTGAATGTCACTGATTGTGAAAAGGTGGTTCACTACAACAAATACACCTGCTGACCATGTACAGTAAACGTGAGCAAGAGGGTGCGGAGTGTGCTAAAAACAAGACTATCACTGTCTGCTCACAATTTTTGTGAATAACCTGCTCAACTTGATTGTGATACTTTGTTCTTAAGTCGGTGAAATATTAATACAATTTTAAAAGTTAGAGAATGGCTATTACTGTACATTCCTTAACTTAGATAGTATGTAGCAGCATAGACAGACTTGATGAATGACCTTAATGTTCTGTAAATTCCTTATTGAAACAGGGTTTTTAATGCAGTTAAAATGATATTAAAAAAAAGGGTTTATCACGTTATGGCTGTCATATGCAGTGATTTATTGTCCAGTAGAATAACATGGGTACGGTAGTAATATAACTTTTTGCTAGAACAGCAGTAGGCAATTGAAGAGACGTGAGGGTCTACTTTGTAAACACTGGTCTCTCTAAAGATCTACCTTGAAGAAGCCATGCCTGTTTTCAGAGTGTTTGAAATAACTGGAGCCTATGTGTAACTTTATCTCTGATAGACAATGTGCTTCTAGCAGTATCATGGAGAGAGGTGGAAAATTCAAACTAACTGATATTTTACAGAATTTCTAACTTCAAAGAAAATGTCAGTCATAACTTTAAAGAAAATATCAGTCATAACTTTAAAGATGAAAAACCTATGGTAAGGTACAAGCAAAGAAACAAAGTTACAACTGACCAGAGCATGTATATTCCCAGTAGCAACATACGGCTGCTAGACTTGGACACTCAATAAAACAGTTGCAAAAAAAGATACATCATTCGAAATGAAATGCTACAGAAGGGTGTTGAGAATACTCTGGACAGAAAAAAAAGACCAAGAGAGAAGTACTGCACTCACTAAACGTAGAGGAAAATTGGCTCCTAAATACCATCACAATAAGGAAGCTGAAATTTTTTCGGTCATATAAAAAGTCATAAGAGTCTGGAAAAAATAGTGATGGAAGGCATTGTCCCTGGAAAAAGGTGAAGGGGTCGACCTAGACGACGGTAGAAAATTTTTCGGTCGCATAAAAAGACATAATAGTCTGAAAAAATAGTGATGGAAGGCATGGTCCCTGGAGAAAGGTGAAGGAGTCAACCTAGACGGTAGACCCAGGACATCACAGAGAGTCTGAACTTGTCTTTGGCTGATGCAGGTCGACTTGCCCAGAATCGTGATGCGTTCAGAGCAGCTGTAATGGAGACAACATTCTGGAAAGAATACGTCACATGATGATGACTTTAAAGAAAATATCAGTTCTAACTTCATAGAAAATGTCAGTCCTAACTTCAAAGAAAGTATCAGTTGTATCTTATGCAGTTCCTGAATAAAGTGAATTATAATAAGCTAGCTTGTATGTTATCTCTGAGAACATGGCACAGTACCTTTAATCATGGGAATACTGCACTTTCAAATGCAAGCAAGAGAGGGCTATTCTGAAATTTCCCTAGCTTGAACTTTCTTTAAATGGTTTCCCCTCTGATGCTTAGAGATTTACAAAATCATCCCCTGTGATCTACCAGTAGTTTGCAATTGACTGGTTGCTGATGTCTGTGCCAGATTATCAGGAAAGATATTAAGAAGAGGTTAGAGTTCTGCATCCATTTTCAGATGCAGTGTTGCACACATCCACATCCAGTGGGTGAATGGGCTCTTCTCCCTATCAGCTCACTTATTTTTTTTTTTTCACTTGTAGATAGCTTTAGTGTCATTTGTTTGTTGTACTTGAACTCCTGCACTTCTGATTTAGCCAGATTGTCTTTTGCTGTCTTACATTTGCTTATTTTTTCATTGTTTCATCATCATCATCATCATCATTCCATGTAAAACATAGGGCTGAAACAGTTTTTATTCTGGGCTGTCTTTCTCAGCTGTGCCCAAGTCATTCCAATTTCCTTAGCCTCCTCTTCCACTGTTCTTCTTGACATTCTTCTTGGCCTCCCCACCCTTCTTTTCCCTTGTGGGTTCCAGTCAAGGACACCTGGCTATGCTTGATTGTTCTCTTCTGAGTGTACTGTATGTCCTATCCATCTGTCGTACGGAAGGTTAATTGTTTTATTTTTTCCCCATCTGAGTACAGTGGATGTCGACAGATACGTGAGAAGGTATAGAAATAGATTTTTCACAGGTGGTAGAATTGAGGAAAAGATCTATCTCTGGAGTGATTTGATTATCTCCTCCAGCCTACCCATAGAACTGTACTTTATTGCAAGACAGCTTTTGCCTTCCTATCAAGAATAGATAAGTTAATCTACACACACACACACAGCTATGTGACAACAAGACACACAAATGTGAAAACTAAGGATAAATGGGTATGGGTCTGACCAACACACAAAGGTAAGTTTCTTTGAAGTTTATTATTATTAAACTCGACAACATCAAAAATATCTAAAGAAAAAAAAAGATCAAAAAGTCATTTACATGCATATGAAATATAGTAGAAAAAGTGCACCCGAATAGAGGGGAAAAAACCCCAAAATTATTAACCCAAAGGTTGAAGGTTAGCACTCTGTTACAGAATGAACAGTAGTGGTACTCTGTGAGACCCAGTTAAGTAAACAAAATTTAGACAAGTCAGATATATGGGTAGTTTTTCCCCCAAACAAGAAAAATACTCGCACACTCTTTCAAACAGTGGCCACTCTTCTTACCTAATTGCTTGGTATGGTAGGTCTGTAATATCCCTTGGTAATAGAATTAGTCCATGAATATATTATCTATTTTCACTTAATATTCTGTCACCCCAGTTGTCACAGATCCAAAATGGCCCCAGTCCATCCCCAGAAATTAGTTAATGAGGTGAAAGCCTAATATGGTGCGTTTCCTGGATATAATGTTTACGGCAAATAGTTAAAAAATGTGAGAGTTCTTGAGGTTCACTCTTAAATGGAAAAAATACTTCCAGTATTGGGAAACATCTGGTTGCTAAAATTTTGTTCTTATGCTGATAATGGTTCTTCTATCGGCCAACTCTGTGTTGAAGCGCCGATTTTGCACAGCGTAGATAGCTAGGGAAGTATATAAATCTGGGTTTGGTAAGTCCAGTATTACAAATTTATTTTCCTCAAATACTCTCTGGCGAGTGCCCATTCACAAATGAAATTGGTGACGCACAAGCCAAGAAAAGGAGAAAAATAACAAATCAGAAAAAAAAGAAAAAGACCGCTGGACTACCTTGTGATCAGGTCTGTGAAGAATACAAGAAAACATTTATAAAAAATGCTACTACTATATCTACACACAGACGGGGACAATACAATTTCTTCTCCACTCCGTCAGTCCTGATTAAATTCAAAAGGCACACGGTGTTTCATTACGCCTACCCGTTAATAATTGCCACTAGCGCTGTGTTTCAGTCGGACTGAATTATGTTAATTCGCCCGGCCCCTGCTCCCGCTGGCATCAGCGTACAATGAAAATTATTATTTAATCTCTCCATACACTCTATCTAAACAATGGTCGCCTGTCATTAAATAGCTATTAAATTGTCTGCATCTGGTAGTTTTTGTCGTATGTTATTAAAATAATAGACACTATAACAAATATGCACAAATGAAATATAACGTGTATTCTATCATCCCCTCTCCGTCACTTTATTGCTTATGTCCAGTCAGCTAAACCGTCAGGTTTATCTCTCTCCTGTAGATAAAGTGTCGCGTCTGCCTATACTGTTAACATAATTACAGTCTATACGGGTGACGTGATTTAACATTTTAATAGAATATCTGGTATGAAATGAAACTCTCCACGAAATACTAATACTCCAGGTGCACAAGTTCTTATCCCAAATGGTTCTGTAAGCTATCCTTCATGAAGAACTCTGCATGTCATGTCTTCATATGTTTTCTTTATTAAATTGATGATCTTCAGGGGAATTTCATAATGCCTCGTCAATTTCTAAAGTGATTCTCTGTCTACACTGTCAAATGCCTTTTTGTAGTCCACAAATCCGATGTATAATGGTGAATTCCATTCCAGACTTTGTTCAACTATTATTCTCAAAGTGGCTATCTGGTCTGAACAGGATCTGTTTTGCCAAAAACCTGCTTGTTCATCTCTCAGTTTCTTGTCTATGGACTCTTTTAATCTCTCAAGGATAATCCTATTTAGTACTTTTCCTGGCACTGATAGTAACATTATTCCTCTATAATTTGTGCACTCTTGTAAATTTCCTTTCTTAGGCAACTTAACCAGATATCCTTCCTTCCATTCTGCTGGTATCTCTTCCTTTCCCTAAGTGAAGAATAAATGTTAAAAGCTATCACTTCTTAAATCGTTAGCATTATTATCCTTTTACCAGAAAATTCAGAAATGAAACTCTCCACGAAATACTAATAATCCAGATGCACAAGCAATGAGTTCTATGACTGCGTGCTAGAATACTTCCAAATTCTGACTGACAACTGACAATGGGGTTAAGAAAACAACAGTATATATATCATTAAATTTCTCTGATCTCCGAGTGCGTTAATTTCGCGCTCCTGTGAGACCCAAAATTCAGAAGCTAGGCGTATCAAGATAAAAGACTTCGTATCAGTCTATCGAAGTTTTTCGTCGGGAGTTTTCGACCGGCATCAAAAGACTTTCTGTTCGACTAACGGGTTTCTCTTTAAGAATGCCCGCTTCTGAAGATCAAAGAATATTGGGGGTTCCAAACTTCCCCTGAATCAAACTTCAAAGGGTCTGTGTTCCGTCTCTCCCACGTGCTTGCCTATTTGAGAGCTATTATGATTGACAGATGAAGTTCGCGTGAGGGGATCGACGCAGTTTGTAAACATTTCGTTAGCTCGTGTTAAAAGAAAAGAATGCGGGACAAAATGGTACGTCGCAGAGAAGGCGGGACAAAATGGTACGTTGCAGAAATAGACAGTTGGTATAGATGCATGTTTAGCTAGCAAATCAGAGGGCAGCTATTAGGTTGCAATAAGCTGTCAGATTACTGTAGACTTTTTCCATTCCACGTCACACCATCCCCACTTTCTTACCTTAATTTCCATTTGTATTGGTTGTTACTCGCATTTTTTCCTAAGTTCTTTATTTGTTATTAGGTCTGGCCATCTTGTACGGAGGATCTGCCAGAGACATCTGTTTACAAAATTCTGTAGTTTGAAGGTGATACTCTTTGAGACATGCCATGTCTCTGAGCCATACAGCAAGACTGACTTTACATTTGAGTTAAAAATGTTGATGTTGTTCTCTTTGGAAATAGCTGAGGAGTTCCATATTGGTCAAAGGGCATTAAAAGTAGGTACCACAAACTGCCCGGCTAATTCGCTGAAAAAATGTCCTTCGTGGGGCAGAATGGGGGAAACTAGGTCTTCTTTGTTGTTTTGCTGTTCTTGCATCTTTGTATGTATTGTAATAAAATTTACACAAGATAATTCTGTGTTTTTTCTCTCTCAAAATATGTAAACTTGAAAATGGAATGTATTTTTTTAAATGATAGAAAAATTGCTACGATAAACATCATTATATCGGGGTTTTCGCTGTGCCGGCGAACGCCGGAGTTTCCCGCGCATCATTCAAACACTCGTTGCTATATCAACAAAGAGCTATCATCTCAAAATTTAAGATCATTGGAAAGAAGGGTTATTGAGTCTCTGTTATAACACAAGCCCCAAAGGATGTCGAAGGAGTTGCACAAATTTCAAAGTAATGACAAAGTTGTTTTTTTAAGTGTGCTTCCAAGAGCCGGATCCCTGCTTGTGTTACATCCATAGATTCGCCATCTATTCGACTATCAGTGTGCAGGTTCTTATCATCTTCTGAGATTTGTTGAAAGAGCAAGCTTTCACGAACAACGACCAACCCGACAAGTGTTTTGCACTTGTGTCTGGTTATGGAGGCTGTTCCACCCTAAAAAGATCAACCCCCTGAGCGCGATGGGAATGAGAGAAACTATCGGGTTGATTCTACTGAGCACACGAATGAGAGAAACTACCTGCGTAACTTAATATATATATTTGAAAATTGATAACATTTTCTTCTTCTTCCTCGTTCGTTCTGAAAAGGACATAGGGTGCGTTGTGTCGTCGTTTACAGCAAAGCTGTGATAGTTGCGCCTTTCAACTTCCGCACTTCATTTTTTTGGACCAGGTTTGCCTTCCCTCTTCGATCCCTACTTTCTCGACCAGACTGCAGTGATGCAGTGTGTTTCCAGGACCACCACTTGGAGGTGGAGTAGGCACTTGGTCAGCTCTGGTTCGCTGACGCAAGCAGTCAAGCTATGAGTCGCTGACTGCATTCTTTACTTTTGTTGCGTCTTTGGTCCCATTTAATTTTGTAATTTTGTAGAATCAACCAAACCACAAATGAGAGCAGTATCCATAGATGAAATATCCACTGTTAAACCCATCTACATTGCACACAAGCTTCCAGTTTGGAAACAAAATCGTTTCCCTAAAATGATAGAAAACACTCCTGGAATTGAAAGTAAAAAGAGCCAAACTGCAACAGATAGAAAATCCATAGCGACAAAATACATAGAGAAACATTATCCACGCAAAACCTGGACCCATGCATACACAGATGGATCAGCAACAAATGCAACAGAAAATGGAGGTGAGGGTGTCTTTCTGACCTTAAGCACTGGTGCAGAAAAAAAGGCTGTCAGTGGCGACAGGACGATTCTCCAGCAACTTCAGAGCAGAGGCAGAGGCCTTGAAAACTGCAGCAGAGGTTATATTGACAGAAGAAACGGCAGAGTGACAAGTTGCTTTCTTAACTGATGCACAGTCAGTAATTGCAACGTTGAAAAGCCAAAATAATACAGACCTGGATGATCTCAGAGTAGTGCTCCACAAACTTTGTCAACGATTCAAAAGTGTTGTGATCCAAAGGATCCCATCTCATTGTAACATCGCCGGCAATGAAGAGGCTGACAGAATGGCAAAAGAAGGTTCACAGTTACCTCAGCCTGATGCAAGCATAACTTTTGAGGAGGCAAAGAGTTTTATCAGAATCAGTTACAGAAACACATGGAATGTAGAACATCCAGGGCACACACAGAATGATGCTTACTACCAGCTCCACAGAAGAGAACAAGTGGTAATCTTCAGACTCCGCACTGGCCACAACAGATTGAGATACCATCTATTCAACAAGCTAAAGATAGGAACTACCGATCAGTGTAACTGTGGCACTGATAAAATGACTGCTGAACATCTGCTTCAAAGTTGCCCCTTATATGTGGTACAGAGAAAGTGCATATGGCCGACGCCAGCTCCTTTTGTGGAAAAGCTTTACGGGGATTCAAATAGCCTCAAACTGACTACTGCTTTCTTTGAGAACATTCAAGTGGACGTCTGAGAGTGTACGAAGAAGAATTTAATTTATACCGGTACTGAAATAAGTACGACTGTGATAACTAAAATAAAACCAAGGGGAGTGCAGGTAGAAGGCTCAAGGTTGGAACAGCGAAAATGTCATTCTCTAGATTTAGCTTTTGTTTTGGCAATTTAAGTATTTGAGGGTGATTTTAATATTGTTGGCAGCGTTTCAAAAGCATCGTGTACTTTTGGTAAAAACTACTTTTAATTGTAAGAACCTAAGAAATCG
The DNA here is from genome assembly GCA_024509875.1 of Oreohelix idahoensis. Taxonomy (NCBI): domain Eukaryota; kingdom Metazoa; phylum Mollusca; class Gastropoda; order Stylommatophora; family Oreohelicidae; genus Oreohelix; species Oreohelix idahoensis. Next base: position 363,616 of record JAMPIV010019216.1, read on the forward strand.
AGAACATAAAAAGGCGATTATGCTCTTTTCAAATTTAAAGAAAATCATGTTTAATCGTGTTTTTGGTTACAAAATCATCTCGACACACATTTTTAAAGTGTCAATGCTCAAAATCTGTGCACTGTAGTCACTCAATATCTGATGTCCAATGTCATAGTCATACTAAGCAAGCCCATTTTTTTTCTAAACTTTGTTTGGGACTTTAAACAGATGAAAGTCAATTAAATATCTGTTAAAGTCCGTTATATAACTAGAACCACCAGGCCTTTACATCCCTCCACTTTAATATTATTCTTGTTCATAGTTTCTTCTTGATTTTGTTTGTTTGTTTGTTTGTTTTTATTTTTTATTTTAAATTTTATTTTCTATTTATTTAACGTATAAGCACAATTGTGATTATCCCTATTTACATTGATTTGACAAATGTGATGCCACTTTCTCGTGTCGGCAGTTGCTCATATTATTTGGAATTGAAAACAATATATATCCTAATTATAATCCATCAGAGGTTGAACGGGATATTTTTTTTTTCATTAATTAAAAAAAATAAATAAATAAAAATAAACTCATAAGGAAGGGAAACCCGAGGCCTGTAAACAGTAAATAAATATTAGACAAACATAAAGGTGTGTTTTCAGGCACTCGTAAGAAAAACAGAAGTAGAACACTAGACAACAGAAAAACAACAGACGTGAGTGGCTTACCCAGGACTCGAACCTAGGACCTTCCATGCGACAACCCAGCCTAGCTATGCAAGCGAATCACACTATCCTCCCTGCCATCTAGGCATCACCAAAAATGATGCTTCGGTGACTGGCCATTAGTGCGAACCGCAAGATAAAACACCGGAAATTAAACATAGGCAGTCCAACCTATAAATGACGCAATCACTTCTGTTGTTCCCCTATTATACAGTATAGGGGACAATGATATCAAAATAAGAATACAAAAAGCAAGAGGAGCTTTCATTGCATTGGGAAACATATGGAGAACAAGAGAAATCAAGTCCAACACGAAAATATGAATCTTCAACTCAAATGTGACGTCATTCCTATTGTATGGCTCTGAGACATGGGGAACAACAAAAACAACAACCAAAAAGCTACAGAACGAACGAACGAACGAACGAACTTTATTTTCGAAGGGTAAAGAATTGGGCGCGCAGGCCCGTCTAACATTCTGCCCTTCCACTCTCATTAATCTTGCATACTATATCCTTTCATTCCCACATGATGCTTTAAGCATTAATTTAAAGGCATGCAACATTATAAAGTTACCATAACAGCATTCATTTACAGTATGCAAGCATAATAAAAAAAATGAGTAGGGGTTTTTTTTTTTGAAACAAACAAGCTAGTAAATGGGGGAAAAAAGTAATAATAAAATAAAATAAATAAAACAATAAATAAAAATAAATAAATTCTGTATACCGACACTCACTCATGCGGACATTTATAAACGGGTGCTTGCGTAGAACAGAAGGACTGAAATGGTATGACAAAGTCACAAATGTGAAATTGATGACAAGAACCAGACAAGTGCCAGTGGAACAAGAGTTGAGAAGAAGACGCTGGCGATGGATAGGACACACATTAAGGAAACCTGTTGATAGCATTACAAGGCAGTCCTTGTTCTGGAATCCACAGGGAAAGAGAGGCAGAGGTAGACCAAAAAACACATGGAGAAGAGAACTGGAAACAGAGGTGAAAATGATGAGGGAAACATGAAAAGAACTTGAGCGGATGGCACAGGACAGGAAGACTTGGCATGTGTTTGTTTTCCAAGTTATTAAGACTGAACATCCTCTGGTGGTATACATGTATGTAGTAACTAGAAATAACTGCTCGGCTATATCAGGTCTACTACATTCTCGTCAGTTTATTAGTGCTTGAAATAAACAGGCCAAGGTTGTCCCATAGCAGATACTGCCGTAGGTGGAGTGAAGTGTTAGAGACTTCATATACCAGGTCCAGCATCGAGAGGTGGAGTGACCAGTTCCCTTCCTCAATGCCTTTTCCTTCCCTAATTTAAAGTTAGGTACTCATTTACAGCTGGGTTGACTGGAGAGTGTCGGTGCCGTGATTCAAACCTGTCACCTTTACCGCGACAGACCAGCGTTCAAACCACTCTGTCAATCGGAGCTCAGTGCTTGAAATAGGGTCTGTTAAAATTGTTTGTTTCGTGGGAGGTTTATTAGAGAAGATTTATAGTGTTTTTAGTATTGCCATCATCTCTGCAGTGAAAATGGTTGTATATTCTATGATACTATATTCTTTTTTTTCCATATTGGAATATATATTCCTATCCCTAATTTGTCATCTTCTCCCTTGGATCCATCTGTGTATACATTAATGTTGTCCTTTGATAAATGCAGGACATAAAGATAGTAACGCACTAGCAATATAATAAACGAATGTAAAGGTAATATGGATGCGACAAAAGCCTAGACAGGGAGTCAATGATGACATTTCTTCTTCTTCTTCGTTCGTCCTGAAAAGGACGGTGGTTGCGTTGTGTCTGTTTACGCCTAAGCTGTGATATCTGCACCTTTCGGTCGACACATCCGACTTCTGCACGGCATGTTTTAGGACCGGGTTTGCCTTCCCATTTCGATCCACACTCGCCCAGCCAGCCTGCACAGCTGCAGACTGTTTCCAGGACCACCACGTGGAGGTGGAGTTTTGATCATATCTGGCTGTAGTCTTGTTGACCAGCTTGCAGCAGACCCAGAGGTAATTGCCAATACACCACTGTAGTGTATTGTGGAAGTTATTTGTGCTACCAATTACGTTTAACGATGAGTAAGGCCTATGCTCTTAGCAATGCGATTTGGTTGTGCTGGCACGGTGGTTTGACGCTACATTCCAAGAACAGTAAAGGGCGACGACAGTAGACAGGGACCGCCAGGTTACCCCATATAGCCAGACTTGCTATCAATATTTACATTACAGTTAGCCGTAGCCTAACACCAATTATGTTCGTATCTTTGTCAGAATTAATAGCGGCTGACAAGGAATAAGGATGTTTTAAAAATAAAAACCAAACAAAAATTCTAACTAGAATAGCAGAACTTTACTGTGCCGGATCCTTCAAGACAAGAATATAAAACATTTCTTGTGAAAGGTATGAACAAATGAGAATCCCAGTATTAGATTATTTGCAGGCATCAAATTTACCTATAAATATAGACAAGGTGTTAAGAATAGACAGACCTAGGGTACTGCATAATATAGCCAAACAGCATTTAACAAGAACAAAAGTTAATATATAGGCCTAGTAATTGTGAAGGTCTGATGATGTTCATACAATACTTATGATTGATGGCAAGCAGATGTTCTCATCAGCACCCCATGTGGTAGTACTAGCTAACTTTTTTATGATGGCCATTGGCAGTTTTGCCCTTAGTTGTGTTTTTGTTATCTGTGATTTCAATGTCATGCGATGGTCTAATGTGATGCCTAAGTATGTTGGCGTTTCTTCTTCTTGTACTGTTTGCCCATTTAGTTTAAGTTTTGCTTGCTGTGGTTTGTTTGACACATTAGTGGGCCCAATGTTTCCACACCTAATAGGGGCATGCTCCTCTGAGGGGTTTCTGTCGGGTCCTCCACCCAAAGTCAGTTGGTTTACCCCTTAGACTTGGGGGACCAGTTATTTGACGCACGTTGTTTGCCAGAGCTATGTTTGCAAAAGCAGGGCCATCACAAACAGGTATGGTTTGCTGGGTTAACAGGGGCTATGTATTCACACATGCATTATTTTCTATTTAGGAAGAGCCTGTCTTGTCAACTATTGTCCCCCCCCCCCCCCCCTTTAAATTACAATAATATTTATGATTTTAAAACTTCATACACATCAATTATGTAAGAATTGCAGTGCTGACACTGGCAGATGTTTTTTATTTTATTTTAGTATTTATCTTCTGAGGTTAATGTTTCTAAGACTAGATGCTAAGATATTATATACAGTAGTTGATACTTGTGTGTCAAATGTATGTGCATTGTTTAATTATAAGATCTATACTTTTAAATTCTGTGATACTTAAAACTATGTCTCTAACAATAACACTAAATGTACTTTATGCTTTTAATTTTTATATGAACGTGGGGAAAACATGAAAAAAGGTTAGTTAAACAATGAAAACAGTTATAAATAAAAGGTTGCAACAATTACTTTATTCTTCCTTTCTGATTCTGCCCGTAAAAATGCCCATCTTTTAGCAAAAATCTGGTAAGCAGAATTTCTGATGAGTAGAAGTATTTTAGATGGTCTCGGAGACTTCTAGTTAACCAGGCTACATGTTATTGTTTAAAATGGCAAATATAGTCCCATAACACATACTGCCACATGGAGTAAACTGTTAGAGACTATACTAAACTAGGAGAGCAGCAAGAGGTGGGGATGACCAGGCCCCTTTCTCTGTGCCTTTTCTTTCTCTGTCTCAAGTCAGGTAACCATTTGCAGCTATGAAGAGTAGAGCTTGTTGATAACGTGAATTGAACCTGGCACCTTTTGTAGCCAGACTTCATGGGTTCGGCAGTCGCTGTCTGTGCAACAGATGCCAAGGCTGATGGGCCTTTGTTACCAAACATAGTTAATCACTTATGTTTGGGGCCGGGTGTACTAGTGGTAAAAACAATGGGTGACATGACTTTAGTATTCCGCGTTGTGTTAAACTCGAGCATCCTGGTTTACCCCTTTGTTGTATTTTGCTTAATTCATAATTGAATGAGTCAGCATTCATGGGTTTAATGAGCAGTCAAATGGATTAATGTTGACATAGGTTTTCAACACAATTTTGTGTGTGTATAGAAACATAACTGAGCATTCTCCAAAGTAAATCAAGATAAACAAATTCCAGAATCAAAAGATAAATGTCACAGAATAAAAAATAAGCTCCTTAGGTTTCGGTTTTCTTTTTAATTTTTCTCTCTTGTATATTTTCTGCATTATATTCTCAAGTTGTCTTGTACAAAAGAATGATCATGAAAAGATGGGCAGTGTCAGTCTGAATGCTCCTCATCACAGATGTCTCATATAGGTTTTTCTTCAAACTAAAGAATGCAAGTTTACTTCTTCCCCTTTTTCTTCGTAACAGCATTCTGCAGTCAAGTTTGTCTTACAGGTTTCTTCTTTTCTCTCAGTATTATGTCTTCTTTTTGTATTAATTTTTCCCTCGCTCGGTTTTCCAGTCCTTGTTTTCATTATTTTTTATTTATAGTTTCAATGTACTATTCACTTCCGGTTCAGTAGCAGCCATTTTTACTCCAACATGTGACACTATCAGGGAGTATTTGTCTCTTATTTCTATAGTTTCATGTTCTCCACTTAATTCCCACTTTCTGTCCCTTCTGTCTTTTGTTTGTCTGTCACTGACGAAGGCCTTGTGGCCGCAACATAGGTTTCCTTGTCCTTTCTCTTAGTAAGACGTATTACTTTTTGTGTTTTTTTTTCTTTTTTTTTTTTTCATTTTACCCTCATCTTATGGCAGTTCTCCTCATATACTCATTCTAAGGCATTCAAGCAATAGCTTGTGAATGTTGAACGTTTCAATGTATACATAGCTCTCTACCACTATTCTGAGAGTGTGTAGGATGATAACGATGTTGACTTCAGGAAATCTGGTTCAGAAGTGGTCCTACAACGATTATTTTTGTTTCAGGGCAACACAAAATGCGACAACAGCTACGTATTTATTTTTCAAAGCTCATCCATTTGCGACCAATCGTTTAATAGCTAATATTTTTTATTCCCCTTCCGGTATATTGGCTTTGAAGCTTTCATTTTATTATTGCTTTGTGACGTCATAGCGAGAGCCCGTCAGATATAGGTGGTAGATACACTGCCACACTTTGTCATGAGAGACCAGTGCTCTAGCCATTCTGTGAATTGAAAAAAAGTTATGTAACAAAAGTTAATGTACAAGGTTCAGTGAAGGTATGGCAAGAAATAGAAGGTCGTGTAAGGTTCTAGTCGTACATATTAATAATGGCAAATAAATAGTAAATTAGTTCAAACACCCCAACCTTTCCACCCTATTTATTAACAACATGACACATATGAGTAGACTTCTATTTTAAGACAAAGGAAAATACACATGCACAGAATTTGAGACTTTTAATTTGCTGTATTTACACTAATTTAAAAATTGAAATTATACCATTATCAAGTATTGGAAATTGAAACTATTATCTGGAGTTAGAGACTCTATATATCCTAATTATAACCCATCAGAGGTTGAAGGTGATATTTTTTTCTTCATTAATAACATCACTAAAGTTGCATTATGCTTATCTTGAAGAATGATGCTTTGCTTATTTTCAAGGTAACTGGTCATTAATCTGATGACACATTAACAACATCCCAAAGCATGAGTTCCATGGAAGCAATATTTATTTTAAAATTGTGTGCAACATTCCTCCCCCGCACCATCTTTAGTGAATAAAAGCAACATTTTTTTTTACATGCACAACTAATATATCCTACATTAACTCTTTGATTCCAAAATTATTATTCACACTGCGATTTTTGTGTGTGTGTTTTCCCCCAAAACAATTCTAAATCATGGAGTATACCATATTTTAGTGTACATTTTATGTAAATCCTGTCTATGAACATGCACATAGTTTATATAAAACTGATGGGAAATTGTTAGGGAGTTATTTGCGTGCAATGCCTCTGTCAGTGTTAACACAAGCATATTTATCAAAACAAACTCCATGCAGTATGAAACTCATGAACAAAGAACAGTAGAAAATGAACTTACTGAAGGAAGTTTATTGTTTCAGCCATTGAAACTTGCTATTTAATCTTGGAACATCAAGGTAATTCATATATGAATTAATATAACACTGAATATGTCCATATTTAGTCTTGTCTGCATGTTATGTCTTGGTGATTTTGATACCATAATGGGAAACTGTGGTTCAGATTAGGTGTTCACATGTGTTATATAGGGTGTTTTCAGTGGATGCATTGTTTTTGGCATGAAGAGTTGTCTCATCTCTTTTGGTGTGAAAAAGCAACAAGGGATGTTCCACTATTTCATATGGATGTTGGCAGTGTCAACATTTTGGATTGTTTTTTAAAATTTTGAAGTGTAGCATATAACTGTTATCACTGCCGGATGATCAACTTCCTGTAATTCTGCCAACAGAAAGATGTAGAATTCAAACTAAATTATATTTTACCCAATAATAATTTCATTTAAAAAAAATGATCACATTCTTTTATTGTGCAGCTGATGATTAAAGTGAATTTTAGTAAGCCATCACGGAAGTTGTCAATGGAAATTTGGAACAGGTACTTTGAATGCAGGGAATATTACAGTTTTAAATGCCACCTGGAAATGGCTTGTCCAACATTTTCTTACCTTTTTTTTCCTTTGTCATCTAAAGATCTACCAAATCAGCTGCTGTGATCTAATGGTAATTGTAATCAGTCGGTTGGTGACTCATGTGTTAGATTAAACATTAAAATTTCTGGGTTTATTATTGATAAAAAGCTGTCTGCGTTGCTTCAATACTGGTGCTTAATCAAACCAACACTTTGAGCATTGCTCTAGAGTCTACGAGTTATAATCTTGTTTAACAGTAATTTACTCATGTCTCTGAGCAGTGAGAGTGAGTCAAGTGTTAGCTGTCATTTTCATTCTGATTTTTTTATTTATTTGGAAGGTAATATTTAGATGAGGGTATTTTCACTGTTGGTGTGAAAGGCATAAAACAGATTTGGGGGCAGGGAACTGTAGGTCACAGAAATATTGAAAATAAAAAGGAAATGAAGTGAAAGAAATGGAAAGCAGGAAATTATTTATTTTAATGGCAAATGCAGCGCATTAATCTCTAGTGAAAGAGGCAGAGATAGACCAAGAGACACAGGGAGAAGAGAACTGGTGACAGATATGAAGGGTTTAAGATGACATGGACAGACCTTGAGCTGATATCATGGGACCTTAAAACTTGGCATAAAATTGTTGAAGTCCTATTCTCCTTGGGGAGCTGAAGGTTGATGAATGAGTGCAGCTACATTAGGTCAGCAGTTTGATAATGACAGTTGCTGGGGTTTGATGTTGCTTAAGTGTTGTATAAATATATATATATAGTATATCTGAGCAGTCTTTAAATGATACCTATTATCTGATACAATTCATTGCCTTCAGGCTGGATGAAATATGGAATCTAATATCACAAGTCTGACTGCAAAAATAAAGCAGGAAACAGATTATGAGGTATGTAAAATATTTATATCATTATTGTGAAGCTTTAAAGCTGGGATAGGCTAAAGATCTGCCTTGAGAAGTTTTTAAATTGTGTCAGGAATAAGCTCCCACATTTAGATAAGTGCACCGACAGCATGTGCTACAAATAGACTCTGACAACCAAGCCCTCCATCTACATGTGGCTCAATTTGAGCCCAGTGGAACTGTTTCCACTGACAACAGGAGTCTTCTTATTCGTTCGTCCTGAAAAGGATGTTGGTTGCGTTGTGTCCATTTACAGCAAAGCTGCGATATTTGCGCCTTTCAGCCAACACATCCGACTTCAGCACGGCATTTTTGGGACCGGGTTAGCCTTCCCTCTTCGGTCACTACTCACTCAGCCAGAGTGCAGTGATGCAGCCTGTTTCCAGGACCACCACTTGGAGGTGGAGTAGGGTCTTGGTCAGCTCTGGTTCGCTGACCCTGACGCAAGCATTCTAGCTATGGGTCGCTAACTGCATTTCTCACTGTTGACGCGTCTGAGGTCCCACAACAGGAGTGAAGGAAAGCCACTTGTGCCTCAAAACCAGCAGCTTCAGGCATGTACAGCTCATGATCCTTGGTTGGTTGCCTATCTTATTCTTTGATCCTTAGCCGCCAACCGACAAAGTAGTTAGTGGCCATCATGCCTGGTGGCATCTTGTAGGGCAAAAACAAATTGATTCCACTTTGCTCGGTTGGAAGCCATCCTTCGTACAGTACCCCAACTCTGGTTCATTCTTTGCAACTCAGCCTCCACAGTCCTCCGCCAAGTTGTTTTTGGTCGGCCTCTCTTTCATTTTCTTTCACGGGTCTATAGCATAGCTGTTCTTGTGATGGCACCAGGGTCTCTTCTGAGGACATGGCCAACCCAACTCCAGCGTCTGCTAGCTATTATGGTGTGCATGTCCTCTTGCTTGCTCTGAGTAAGCAGATCTTGGTTGGTGATGGTATTCGGCCAAAAGATTTGGAGAATTTTTCTTAGGCAGGTTGTGTGAAAAGAGGACAATTTTGACATTTCCTTCTCTGTTACTCTCCAGCATTCCGCACCATAGAGAAGCACAGAAATAATCTTAATTTTGTGCTTGTGCTGTACTGAGAAGACTTTGAGGAAGTTTAGGGGAACTGCGGTAAGACATGGAGTACAATGGATGGGTTTGAAAAAAAAATCGAAAAAAAGGTGATTCGTCTTACGAGGACAAAAGACAAAGAAAATAGTCTACGTTATGGCCACAAGGCCTTCGTCAGGAAAGGAAAGAAAGTGAAGGCTAGATAGGACACATAAGAACTTAAATAAAAATAAAACCTAGGTTTTATTTTTATTTAAGTTCTTATGTGTCCTATCTAGCCTTCACTTTCTTTCCTTTCCTGACGAAGGCCTTGTGGCCGTAACGTAGACTATTTTCTTTGTCTTTTGTCCTCGTAAGACAAATCACCTTTTTTCAATTTTTTTTCAAACCCATCCATTGAGAAGACTTCCAGATGTTGTTTAGACTATAAAAGGATGTTCTTGCATTGTTGATGTCTTTGCTTGCTCTGCCATCTGGTGTTACTATGCATCCTAGGTATGTGAAGGTGTCTGTCTGTTCCAGTTGTTGATTCCTTACTGTTATGGGCTCGAGGTTTCTCACATTGAGTGTCATGACCTCTGTCTTCTTTAGATTGATGTTCAGTAGCCTATCTAGGAGAAGGTAAAACTCTGATTTTAAATCTGTGCTGCCTTTTACAGGAAAGGCTTCGAGAGTAAACCCTGAAGTAAAAAGTCCCTAAGTTAGTCTAATGTTGATTCAATATTGTTCTGGCATCTCCTGCAATGTGTCTAGTACCATAATTGTATTGGGTATTGCTGTTTCTTTGCACCTACCGGTTACATGGAGATAGGTACATTCTGCATGGGTAACAGCTTGATCTCCATAAAACAGCCCAAGCTCATGCCATGGAGAGGATACTTCAGCTTCAACCTATGGTGTCAGCACTAACACAGGAAGTAGCAGCAAACGGTTATAAGTATCTTGCTCAGTTGGCAAGATGAAGCTTCCTATTGCACCAAGTGGTGATGCTTCCTATCACACTACCTCAGATTGGGCGAAAAGCTCTCACAGCAAGCACAAGTGGAAAGAACACACTCAAAGGAACACTACGCATAATAGCATTTTCACTTATGACTGAAGGGGCTACTACTACAGGCACTACCATGATAAATTCATGTTTGTTCATGAATTAGAAATAAATCCAGCACATTTGTAATTTTTATCTCTGCCACACAATCTGCTTCCTGCAATCCTATCATCGGAGACCTGGAAAATGAAAGCAAAATATTACTAGAAAATTAATGTTGCTTCAAAGAAAAGATTTTTTTTTTTTTCTGTTATACAGTTTACGAGGAAAGTTAATTTTAGTAAGTCAATAAGAGAGTATTAGTACACCAACTTGCAAATTTTTTTTTTTTTAACTGGACATGTGGTGAAAGTACCTTTAAACCTATGGACACAGTGCTTTTAAGTACCGGTGGGAGAGGGCTATTACAATGGTTACTGTCAGAAACCCGTTTGTCGTAGAGAACGGGGGGGGGGGGGGGGGGGGGGGTGGGGGGCTGGTGTGGAAACGAAAGGTGCTAGCTACCTATCCCTCCCCACTCCAAGGGTTATACCACTGCTGTGTGGGTTTATAGTACTGCAGTTCTGGCTCACACTCCCAAGGGTATGACCACACAAACACTGGCTGACGTAAGTAATAAACACCTTTAAACAGGTACTTCCTTTTAATGTAGTAATATGCAACAGGGTGTCAAACAGCCATCATGACATAACATATATAAGTATGTAAATACCACGGTAAACCTGCTTCAGCAGCCTAGGCTGTCACCTCCACAAACAAAGGTACAAACTATGCCTCAAACGGTTACTATGAATATCGCTCACCCGGGTGCAAGAGCTATGACAATCTCTGAATCATCGAAATACTATCAAACTATGGCTTGAAGATAATTCTATCTAGGCAGTACAACTACGCTAGACTAAACAACATAACTATCACCAAGACCAGATAACATGGCAGGCACTAATCTTGCAGTACTCCAATACAGAACATACAGCCATCCAGCTGGCTTAAGGGAAAAACGTCCTTCCCGGACAAGAGGCTACCTTCTAATCCCAATTTTTTGCCTTTCCCCCGACTTCCGGTAGTCGTATGACCCACCGGGTTGGCTATCTATGCCAGTCAGTTCTTCAATGATCACTAGACATAAAATGCACGGCGAAATAACGCTGTGTTAGTTACCTAAGTTAAAAAATCTTTACCCCACCCAGAGATCTACCATATAATTCCTTGGGATCTACCAGCTGATAAGGTTGATTGGTTGCTGGCTCCTGCTTTAAAGAAGGCATGATATACTATTACATTTTAGAGAAAGATTTATTTAACAACATTCTGTACATGTAAAGGAGATAGGGAGCTGCAGCCTGTATAAAACTTCTTTAAAGCTGTATGACTTGTCAGCAGGCAATATTGAGGTGCCTTACTTTCTTCCCCTTACCACTGCCATTTGGGTTAGACTTTTCTTCTTTTTTTTTTTTGAATTTTATGGAGATTCTTACCACACACAAATCAGTGAATGGCAGCAGAAAAAATATTTTTAAAATAGTAATAACTGAAATAGATTCTATAGTTGAGAACCATATTAAAGAAGGTCCTAGTGGAACCACCGTGTCTTTTAAGGGGCATCATGTGTTACAGGTGATACCTGACCATCTTCAAGCTTCCTGTACCTAATAAGGAATAAATAAAGAAATCCATAACACTTTTAAAAGATGAAAAATCTTCTGGTCCAGATGGCTTTCTGGTTTGGGCCATTCAAGGTGATATTAACATTTCCTCCGAAGTGTTATACAGATTACTTGGTAAGTCTCGGAGGGAGAAGACATTCCAGGAAGGATATCTGGTCATGTTGCGTAAGAAGGAAGATTTACAAAAATACACAAGTAACAGAGGAACAATGTAACTATCAAAGCCATGGACAATATTAAACAGGATCATCCTTTAGAGATTAAAAGAGCAAGAAGGTTGGTCCAAACTGTCATAGTTGCCACCCCCTCCCCACATCACCTAAAAATCTACAAAATCATCTTGTGTGATCTTCCAGTATACTGCAGTTACCGGTTGCCAACTTCTGATCTCGATAAAGCAGGAGAATTTCTAGGTTATTATTGGTAAACAATCTGGATTATTATTGATGAATCACTTCATTCAAGGACTTTGGCCTCACAATAAGTCTAAAGAAAACAAATGTGCGGAGTCAGGATGTGGATGTTGTACCAGTTATCACTATCAATAACTATGAATTGGCAGTGGTGCACCACTTCACATACCTGGGGTCTACCATCAACAACAATCTCTCTCTGGACACAGAAATTGATAGCTGCATTGGCAGAGTACCTTTGCCTGCCTCACAAATTGTTTTTGGGGAAACTCCAAACTCACACCGAAGACCAAATCTGCAGTATATAACACCTGCATCACCAGCACACTTCGTTATGGCAGTGAGGCATAGAAAACCTATGCAAGAAAGAAGGCTCAGTACCTTCCATCAACAGTGTCTATGTCACATCCTCTATTTTGTGAAAGGACAAAGTGACAAATGTCAAGGTGTTGTCACACGATGGCCTTCAAAGCATGTATACACTGCTTATACAGTGCAGACTAAGCTGGCTTGGCCATGTCCGCCACATGGAAGGTGGTTGCACCTCGAAAGATATCTTCTACTGAGAACTGGCAGATGGTGACGAACAGTTGGGCGATCACAGCAGAGGTTCAAAGATGTGTGCATGAAAGGGCACTGGACATAAATCTAGCAACCTGGGAGCATGAATCTGCCGTTCACACCAAATGGCGATGCTCTCTATGGCGCCACCTCAGATTGGGTGAAAAGAATCTCTCACGGCAAGCAGAAGAGAAGAGAAAACTTTGAAATAAACACCAGGAAAATAAACAGCTGGGGGCTGTCACCTCAGTAGCTCATTCCCATAGTCAGTTATGACTGAAGGGGCAATTATTATTATTGGTTAACATGAATCATTTTGGTCAATGTTGCTCAAGCACAGGTGTCTAAACAGAACAAAACTTTGAACATTGCTTCAAAGTCTTAAGAGTTAAAATCTTGTCTAACAGTGATTTACTTGGTTCTTAGTACAGTGAGAGTGAGTCAGGACTGAGCTGTCATTTTCATTGTGGTGTTTTTTTGTTTTGTTTTAATTCAGGAGATAATTTGACTGTGTTCACTGCAATGTGAAAGATGTGGTGACAGGAGGAAGATGTGGGTCACATAAATATTGACAATAAAAGAAGGGAAAAATGGCATATCTGAGTAATGTGCAATTTTATGGTTAATGCACCTGGTTTAGGCCCTATCATTTCACAATGATTATTGCTTGGCTTGAATGGTATTCAGGTGTTCAAGTAAAAATTTGCAGTATATCTTAAGTCGTCTTAAAATGAAACTGTCACATGCTCATTCGTTGCTTTCAGCTTGAAAGAAATATGGAAACTAATGCCACAGGTCTATTTACAGAAATAAAGCAGGAAACAGACTTTAAGGTATGTAAAATGTTTATAAAGTAGCTTTAACTGATTCTGTACGTAATTATTTTCATCTGTGGCCGGAATTATTTTTAGACCCCAAAAGTTTGCATATACATAAGTTAAGTTTACTGAGATAAAATATATAATTATAAATAAAGTATAACTTATTATATATGAAATTAAAGGAAAATGAATGGGCATTATGAAAATTTTAATCGTTTTTACTAAATTTATAATTTAGTTTTGTTAGACTAAAAAATACATACCAAAAAAAAAATGATCTGAAATTATGAAATTTTTTTCCACTTACCTAAGGCCTTTATCAGAAATTGTTGTCCCAATACATTTTAATTGCTTTCATTTTGTAGGTAATCCATTTGGTAATACAGAAAACACAACAAAACTGTGACTGAACATTCAGTTTTTTCATTTTTCACATAGTTGTAACACAAGTCTCACTGAAGAAATTCCACTAAAACTTTTTAAAATTCACAGCTTGCATCTTAAACATCCATGTTTATGAAAACACAACTACAATCACAAAAATGGCACACATTTTTCAAGAAAACTAAACATTTTTGAAAAGTGGCTGTCAGTATAAAAACTTATTTCTTGCTGCTGTGATACTGTTCGAAGCAGTACTTTGCGCACAATGGAGGATTGGCAGTACATCCTTTACACACAAAAGAACTCTGGATGCTTTGCAGTGAATGCACTTTCTCTGGTTGCCAGACCACATAATAAGATGCAGAGATCCTTGAAGTCTCTCAACAGCATTTGACATTCTGGATCTACCAGGTAACAGCAGAGAAGATCCTTGTTGTACATCCTCAGGCATCAAAGTGGCTGCTGCCTCGGCCAGTTCTTTGATGAGTGCTAACTTGAAATCAAAAATATTATGTTTCCTTTTCTCATTTCTTGTCAGAGTATAAAGAATAAAAGCATTACTCTGGTGTATTTCTAAAAGCCAATGGAACAGTTTTTCCACCATTTGTAAGTTTTCCTGTTGAAGTTATTATAATAAGACAAAATTTGATCGACGCGGTCGCATCCGATCATAGAAAAGTTATATTCGTGTATAACTTTTGGTTGGGAGCCGCGCTGGTGTAATGGCTTCGGCGTTGTACTGGCGACCAGGTGTTCATGGTTCAAACCCGGGCGTCGGCGTTTGAAGAAATGTTTACGGCCGGAAATTTGACTGAATAGCCTGAACGGCTCCTGTGATAAACCCTCTGTGGATGGGAAGGAGCGAAGCTCCTGACCGGGTTGGAAGGAAAGTCCTCAGGTTCCCCAGCCTCGCAATGACATGTCATTGGGCCGAAGGGCTGAAAGCCTAAGTGCCGCTGGTTAAAAAAAAAAAAAAAAAAAAAAAAAACTTTTGGTTTTGTTTTCAAATTCTTTCTCCTATCTGATTTACTAATATTTTCTACTGAAGCCTTGGAGGACACAATAATCACAGGCTTTTTTTGCCTTTTTATCTTTCCATGCAGCCACAAGAATTGAGTTATGGTCATCAAGAAATGATTTTGTTTCAAGATGATGAAGCTTCAGTGTCTTGATTTCAGCAGGAAAGTTTTTCCTATTTATATTTAGAGTTCCTGTAAAATATGTTTTCTGGCTAATCAAGTAAGATACCAGCTGATGTGTAATAAAATATTGATTGGCAAATACATGATGGCCTTTTCCAAATGGTGCCAGCAGCGTTTGAAAAACCTTGACTGTCATTCCTCCGTCAAGATCTGCCTCTAGATTATAAAAGGTTTTATTGCCAAAACATGGAAGCAAATTTAAAACATACCCAGTAGTTGAGTCACACAGTCCAAAAGCCATGATGGTGCGCATGTCCTCTTTCTTGCTCTGAGTAAGCAGATCTTGGTTGGTGATGGTATTCGGCCAAAAGATTCGGTGAATTTTTCTTAGGCAAGTTGTGTGAAAAGAGGACAATTTCGACATTTCCTTCTCTGTAATTCTCCAGCATTCCGCACCATAGAGAAGCACAGAAAGCACACAGCTCTGATATAATCTTAATTTTGTGCTTGTGCTGTACTGAGAGGACTTCCAGATGTTGTTTAGACTAAAAAAGGCTGTTTTTGCTTTGTTCATTCTGTTGTTGATGTCTTTGCTTGCTCCGCCGTCTGGTGTTACTATGCTTCCTAGGTATGTGAAGGTGTCTGTCTGTTCCAGTTGCTGATTCCTTACTGATATGGGCTCAGGGTTGCTCACATTAAGCATCATGCCCTCTGACTTCTTTAGATTGATGTTCAAGCCCACCTGCTGGCTATACTTATTAAGTCTATCCGTTTTTTCCTGAATGTGTTGATGTGAATGTGCTAGTAGTGCAATGTCATCTGCATATTCCAGATCTTCAAATGTAGAAAATGTAGTCCATCCTTTTCCTCTTGGACTGCCCTCTGTTGTCTGGCGCATCACCCAGTCTATGACTGTTAAAAATAGAGTGGTTGATAAGGGGCATCCCTGTCGTACTCCTGTCTTCACCTCAAAGGTTAGGTTGCTCTGCCCAACGCTACATGTAAAGTTGGCATAGAAGCTTTTTATGATTGACACTATGCAGCTTGGAATTCCATAAGCCATAGGTATTTTCCATAAACTGTCCCTATCTATACTGTCAAAACCCTTTTCAAAATCAACGAAATTAATGGACAGCTGTCTTTGCCATTCTGAGCACTGCTCTATAATGTTCGTGAGAGTAAATATATGATCTACACATCTTCTGTTCTTTCTAAATCCTGCTTGTTCTTTCCTCAGTTTGTGGTTTACTGCTTTTGAAATTCTCTGTATAATTATCCTGCCTAGTATTTTGCTGGGAACTGAGAGAAGAGTGATTCCTCTCCAATTATTGCAGTCTGCAAGATCTCCCTTCTTGGGCAATTTGACAGTTATTCCTTTGTTCCACTGCGTTGGTGTTGTCCCTGTCTTCCAGACTTGTGCAAATAGTGGTTCTAATAGTTCTGCTGCTATCTCAGGGTCTGTCTTAAATAGCTCTGCATTTAACTTATCATGGCCAGGAGCTTTTCCATTCTTTAACCCTTTGATTGCTGTGATGATTTCTTCTTTTCGTGGAATGTCTGTATTAGCATCTAGATTGATTTCAGCCTCAGGAACATTCAATTGTGTCTCTGGTGGTTCCTTGTTCAGAGTTTCTCTGAAATGCTCTGCCCATTTTGTTTCCTGTCCCTCTGCTATCATGATGAGATTTCCTTGCTTATCTCTTACTAATGTAATATTGTTTGCACCTCGTTTTCCACTGATGATTTTAGTTACTTTGTATACTGTGCTTTGTTCGTTTCTCAGTGCTGCCTCTTCTGCCTGTCTTGCTAGATCGTCTAGGAAATTCCTTTTGTTGGCCCGGGTTTGGCGTTTGACTTCCTTGTCCAGCTGACTGTACTGTTCGCTATATAGTTGCTTTAACCTGGGGGACTTCGCTTCTATTTTCTTTCTTTTCATTTCCTTCCTCATCGTTATGGTGTTTAATGTTTCTGGTGTTATCCAGCCTTGCTTCTTCCTTTCCTGAAAAGGAAACATAGCTTTGGAGGTTACACGTATTTTTATTGTTATACGTTTAAAAAAACTATATAAAACATCATCATCATTACTTTGATCATTAATAGAGTAAAATGAACTACTAATATTTTTAATGTCATAAACCTTATCACCATGCATTACATTAATCAAATATACTGTAATATTAGAACTCTACTTTATCCAATCCCTTACTCTGTCAGTGAAAGAAATAGACGATCATTTATAACTTTCGTCACTCATAATGGAATTGCCTATTTATTTGAGGAACAAACTAGAAAGCCTCTGACCCTGAGACACTTGAGTAAGCGGAGAGATAAATCATGAACTAATCACTTTAGTTATCCTCAACATCCGTTACTGCAATTTGACACTTCTCACATGTATTAGGCTCTTAGTGGCCTGTTGCGGTCTCAAATTTAATTTAAAAACAGAAAATTGAAATGAAAAATATACTTACATCACCGAGCGAGTGGCGCACTTTATACACCACTAATGACACTCCTCGAGTTGCGGGACACTAAATATCTCGTCTCACAACATATAACAACAACACAACTGTTCAGAATGAAAGCTAAGACATGAATAAAGGAATAGCTAAGAGTTCAATGCAGCCAACCGCAAAAAAAAACTGAAATTTAATTTAATTTGGCGCACTTAGTGCGCCAACGTGCCCGCCGGAGGGTTAACGCTGCAGAAACTTATTAATTTATCCCCATTTTTGTTTGCTGTTCCGCTGCCGCATTTCCCCATTACTCTTTCATTATAAGTGTGTTCCAACTTTCGCATTGAGGTCTCCCATTACTACGATAAGTTCATATCTAGGTGTGTCTTCCATTTCTTTCTGCAGTTGTTGATAGAATTCATCGTTGACCTCTTCATCGCTGTCATTCGTTGGTGCGTAGCATTGTATTATTGTCTTCTTCTTTTTTGATCCTTAGCCGCCGACCTTCAAAGCAGTCAGTGGCCATCACGCCTAGTCGCGTCTTGTAGGGCAACAACAAATTGATTCCACTTTGCTCGGTTGGTGGCCATCCTTTGTACAGTGCCCCAACTCTGGTTCATTCTTTGCATCTCAGCCTCCACAGTCCTCCGCTAGGTTGTTTTTGGTCGGCCTCTCTTTCGTTTTCCTTCAGGGGTCCAAAGCATAGCTGTTCTTGTGATGGCATCGGGGTCTCTTCTGAGGACATGGCCAACCCAGCTCCAGTGTCTGCCAGCTATGATGGTGTGCATGTCCTCTTGCTTGCTCCAAGTAAGCAGATTTTGGTTGGTGATGGTATTATTGTAGAGTTGGGGAATCTCCCTCTCAATCTTATTCTTATCAGTCTGTTGTTGATGGGTTTCCATTCCAGTAATGTCCTTTCTATTCCTTTCTGTAGAATAATGGCTACACCTTCATTGTGCTGTCCATCCTCTCTTCCAGAGTAAAGTACTGTTTCTCCTGTTGCTGTTTTAACTTATCCTGCCCCTGTCCATCTGCTCTCGCTCATCCCTAGAATGTGTAATCTATAGTTTCTCATTTCTGCTGTGACCTGTTTTAGTTTACCCATCTCGTTCATTGTCCTGACATTCCAATATCCTATTCTTGTTTCGTGTTTTGCGGTCAGAACGTCCATTTTCATGTCAGTGGCTTCCTTTCAGCTTTCACCACTGACAGTCGTACGAGCCTCAGACTTCGGATGTCCATCCCGCAGCAAAGTTTGTTCATTTGTTGTTGTTTCCGTAACTTCATTTCTTTTTACATAGACAGGGGTGTCAGCCCTATGCTAAAACCCCCAACCTGGAGGACCAAGGTGTCTGCTTTATTCTGACCCCTGCCCGCACAATACTGTCCAGCTTGGTAGAACTTTCCAGGAGTAAAACTCCCGCTGGCATAGCTCTGGGGGTAATCAGGGTACGCCAGCCGCCATACCACGACAAGGTATTGACACCAGTGATGGCAGTTTGTCACTTTCACTACTGTCTAATACAGTTTCCAGCTAATCTCTGGCCTGAATAGCTGTTAAACGAGCAGGACGTTTGGATTGTAAACCGCTTCCATACTGTATATTTTCAGCCATTGTTTATCACCACTAAATGCGAATAAAAATTAACCAAACACACCAAAATTTCCACCAAAACTTGAACAAAGACTGTTTGGAAATGCTTAAAAATGTGTTTAGTTCCATTCTGGATAAAATTACTAATAAGGAAGGGAAACCACGAGGCCTGTAAACAGTAAATTAATATGAAACAAATATAAAGGTATGTTATAAGGCACTCGTAGGAAATAAAGTTGTCTAGTGTTCTGCTTCTTTATTTCCTACGAGTGCCTTATAACATACCTTTATATTTGTTTCATATTAAATTACTGGATAAAATTACGGTCACTTTAAAATACTGGATTGGAAAAAGAATAAAAATTAGTTCGAGTCTTTAAATAGACTCTACAGCGATACGTCTCTACGTACGGAATCAGTTAATGACATTGTTGTGTTTAAGGATTTTCAGTGCAAGAGCTAAGAGGAGTGGCGTCACAACGAACAACCTGGAGAGCACTGGTTTCTGCCTTATGCGCCGTGTTTGGTGCTTAAAGAATTTATTATTATTATTTAATATTTGTGTTGCAACATGTTGGATATGTAAATATATTATTTTGGTCAGTTTCAAGTGAGCTTTTTCAGAATTTATAGTGGTCTATACGGTTGGTTCATGTCTTTGCCTTCTCAGAGCATTCATTCTATATCACATTGGATGGTCTGTTAGTCTCTTGAATTTTTCAGCTTGTAGCTGAGCCCTGCTTTTTCTTCTATTTTTCCTTGGCTGGGGGCATGTAATCTATTTGAGTTTTTTTTAATAGGTGTTGTCTTCATGCCACCATTATAATTCTCATTGCTTGATTTTGGAGTCTGCTGATTTTATCAAAGTTTGACTTAATTGCTGTTACCCATGCTGCAGTGCCATACACTAGGAATGTTCTCACACGCCCAGTGTATAACATCTTTAGCACTCTCTCATCTGCACCCCAAGTTGTTCCAGCAAGTTTTTTCATAATTACCATACTTTGCCTTGCTCTCATTCAGTTTCTGTCAGCTTGTTTTTTCCAAGTCAGACGGCAATTAAAAGTAATGCCTAGGTAGTTTGGATTTTCATTTAAATGTAGATTTTCTCTGTTTAGCACTAGTTTGGAGCTCTGTGGTTTATTCGAGAGGGAAAATACTGTGTATTTTGTTTTCCATTCATTTATCTTCATGAGCCATGTTTTGGCCCACTCTTCCAGTGTTCTCATTGCATCTGAATGTTTGCAGTAGTGATATACTCTTCAGAGATCCACAAGGCTAAGTCATCTGCAAAGGATGCATTGTGGGTTTTGTTTGGGAATATTTTCTGTTATGTCATTTATGTATGAATGGAACATTGTAGGTGACAGGGAACCCCCCCCCCCCCCCCCCCCCCCCAATAGGGGACAACCTGCTCTAATATAAACTTTTTACTAGTCTGTCCTTGTAGCTGTACTCTGGCAGTTCTATTCTGAAGGTAGTGGCCAATCCATTTGTACATTCGCCCACACACACCACTTCTGCTCAGCTTGACTTTCAAACCCTCTTTCCACACTTTATCAAAAGCTTTTTCTAAATCTACCCAAATAATTAGCATGTGTTTTTTTTCTAGGAAAGCATCTTTGATTTCCTGATATGTGAATTCATCTTCATTGGATCTGTGTTGTCTGAATCCTGCTTGTTGAGGGGTTAATATGTGTTCGCTTTCCAGGTGCCACATCAGTCTGGTATTAATCATGCACTCTATCAGTTTTCCTACACAGCTTAGTAGGCTGATTGGTCTGTAACCATTGGGTTCTTTCAGGTCATTGTCTTTCTTCGGTATAGGTATCAGTATAGCTTCCTTCCATGCCTGCAGGACAATTCCTCTTTTCCAGATGTAGTTTAATACTGTCAGAAACTTCTTTTTTTGCCTTTGTGCTGAGACTGTTAACATTTCATTGGTTATTCCATCTTTTCCAGGTGACTTCTTTTTCTTTAGTGACTTGTTGCCTCATCCATTTCTGCCATTGTCAAATTCATCATCATATGCTCTTCTGGTGCAATCTGTGTGTTGTCATGAATCAGCTGTTCATCTGTGATGATTTTCTTCCAGTCAGCAAGGACATCAATGTGGTTTGCACTAGCAAAGTGTTCTATAAATGCATTTGCAGCTTTTTTGCCTGTGAGCATTTGTCACCTTGTTTGAGAGATTTGTTTGTAATGAGATCCTTCATTGTTCAAGAATAACCAGTTTCCATAGCTTATTGCCATCTTTATCTAAGATATTGGTGAATAGCCATAAGAAACATGTTCCGACCAACATTACGTTAAATGGGCAAACGTTAGAAGAAGTTAACACCTTTAAATATCTCGGGTCCACTATATGTAGTGATGGAAGATCAAATAAAGAAATCAAGACAAGACTTGAGATGGCCTCAGCTGCCATGACAAGGTTGAATGTGATCTGGAAAAGTAACATCAGTTTTCCTGTGAAGATCAAATTATACAAATCACTTGTATTATCTATTCTCTTGTATGGGTGTGAGGGCTGGACACTCACTGCAGATACGGAGCGAAGGATTCAGGCTTTCGAGCATAAATGTTATAGAAGAATTTTGCGCATTTGCTATAAAGAGCACAAAACAAATGTCTATGTTAGAGAGAAGATAAACACCTATGCAGGCCATCAAGAACCACTTTTGTCAATAGTGAAACGTCGAAAGCTTGCCTGGTTTGGGCATGTAACTCGTCATGACTCCCTTTCGAAAACGATCCTCCAGGGAACAGTCGAAGGTAAACGGAGAAGAGGAAGGCAAAGAAAATCCTGGGCTGATAACATCAAAGAATGGGCAGGACACGGTTTCTCCACACTTGTACGCATTGCTGAGAATAGAGAGCAGTGGAGGACCATGTCTGCTGATGCTTCCACCATGGCACCCCTACGACCCATGACGGGTTATGGGTTGAGATGAGATGATGATCTAAGTTTAGATTTTCTTGCAGGTAATGATAACATCGTTGAACTTGAAGAAATACCAATACAAGATGTAGAATCGTACACATATCTTGGCAGCAATATAGACAAAGTTGGAGGGACAGACAGTGATATCAAACTAAGAATACAAAAAGCAAGAGGAGCTTTCATTGCATTGGGAAATATATGGAGATCAAGAGAAATCGGATCCAACACGAAAATAAGAATCTTCAACTCAAATGTGAAGTCAGTCCTATTGTATGGCTCTGAGACATGGAGAACAACAAAGACAACAACAATAAAGCTACAGACTTTTATAAATGGGTGCTTGCGTAGAATAGAGGGATTAAAATGGTATGACAAGGTTACCAACGGGGAACTGATGACAAGAACTAGACAAGTGCCATTGGAACAAGAGATGAGAAGATGATGGCGATGGATAGGACACACACAGAGGAAACCTGTTGATAGCAATACAAGGCAGTCCTTGTTCTGGAACCCCCAGGGCAAGAGAGGCAGAGGTAGACCAAGAAGCACATGGAGAAGAGAGCTGGAAACAGAGGTGAAAATGATGAGGAGAACGTGGAAAGAACTTGAGATGATGGCACGTGACAGGAGAACTTGGCATGTGTTTATTGAAGGCCTATGCTCCTTAGGGAGTGGAGGGTTATGAATGAATGAAATCATAAGGAAATGAGTGGAAGATAATCATTACCTTTCAGCTCCCTAAAGAGCATAGACTTTCAACAAATTCACAGCAAACCTTCCTATCCTACGAGTATACCAGCTGTAAGGGGGGTGGTGGTCTTTCATGACTGTCTCAATTCCCTTCTCCATGCTTTTTAGTCTCTCTTATAACCTCTCTTATGTTCTGAAGATAACACCATTTATTCTGTGTTCATTTTCTTGGTTTCTGTTCCCTCCCAGCTTGTTATATTTAAATTACTTAAGAGAGACAATGTCATTATACACATCAACTGTTGAGACATAAAACTTGGCAGTGGCTGAACAAAATTCTGACCCGAGTGATGTTATATCATGTGAAAGAAGCTTTAGATAAACAAACTTTTGGAAGAACAAGCAGAATTTTGAACAGGAAACAAATTTTAGATCAGATGGCAAGACTCAGAATCATCAATTTCAAGCACATTTATACATCATCTTTGTGGACAGTGAGAAATTATTTAATGGTATAGACCACAGACTTTGTTGTTTATACAATTATACTTCAAACATACTGGGACTGTTGACTGTCTCAAAGTTGAACCTGGTGATAAAAGTATTGGTTGGTGGTGATTGCAGAAATCTTTCACATAACCTATGATTTTGTTTGCATGTTATCCAGGAATGTTACTGGACTAGTGTCTCTAAAGATTCAGACATTAATTCCCAGAAAGTTGGAAGCATGGACAGGAAGAGATCAGAATGGCATGAAGTAAAACAGGCAGATATATGGAAAGATGTAATCGGTAAGCATATAAATAAGCTTCTTCTGCTCCTGTTTTAAGCAAACAAGCATCTCAGTTGAGGCTGAATACTGGTGCATATAATGTAGGCTGGTGTGCTGTCTTTATTGTGTTAACTTCAAGATGTTTGCCACCCCATGGATCTAACTCCTGCTGAATCATTATGTAACACTTTTCTTCCATTTTGATGTTATATTTAAAAGGCGGCCTTCGCGAGGTGAAATTCTGAAACAAAAGCTAATTTATTGGAAGAGGGTTAAAAAAGTAGCCATGGTAATAATAAATAATAATAAATTCTTTAAGCACCAATTACGGTGCATAAGGCAGAAACCAGTGCTCTCCAGGTTGTTCGTTGTGACGCCACTCCTCTTAGCTCTTGCACATTATTTAGGCCCAACGTTCTTCCTTCTCTTATTATTGTTCTTCTGAGTGTTTCTTTTGGTCTTCCTTTTTTCCTCTTACCCTCAGGAACCCAAGTGAGCGCCTGTAGGGGTATTCTGTTGTTTTGCATTCGTTGGACATGACCGATATATGACCATCGTCTTTTCCTTATATAGTCGGAGACATATTTCTGCCTAGAGATGGTAAACCAAACATTAAAAGAACTTAGAGCTTAAAACACCATGGTTGCAAAAATTGCCTTTGACATTTTTGATACACTTATCTGTAATCTAGTATCACCTGTAGGTACAAGCCTACTTGGATAACTGTGGCAATTCTAGAGCTAATACATGCTTACCAAGCTTCAACCCTCTTGAAAAGAGTGCTTTTATTAGTTCACAACCAATCATCATTGATTTTGATCAAGAAGAACATGAGGTATAGCATAAATCAAGGGCATATGGTATTTCATATGGTTGTATATTCTGGTGTCAGACTGTAACGGACAGACTGTTCCTCTGACTATACCAGCAGAGGCATGCTGCATGGGCAACAGCTTGACCTCTTTATTCAAGTACCCAAACTCGTGCCACCGAAACTTGTTTCAGGAGTATGCTTCTATAGTCAGAAATGACTGAAAGGAAAGATAGATGTAGGTACAAGCAGAAATAGTAGCATGCTCAACAAGATTATACATGCTACGAGTCTAGTATTATCTGAAGACTTTGCAGTTGAAAGGTATAGCTGTCAGCCAAACATTGTTTCATAAATGTTCCTCCCATCAGTAAAAGATTAATAACACATAAGGAAGGGAAACCCGAGGCCTGTAAACAGTAAATTAATATTAGACAAACATAAAGGTATGTTTTCAGGCACTCATAAGAAATAAAGAAGTAGAACACTTGGACAACAGAAAAACAACAGACGTGAGTGGCTTACCCAGGGTTCGAACCCCGTACCTTCCGTACGACAACTCCGCCTAGCTATACAAGCGAATCACACTGACCCCACGGCCAGCTAGGCATCCCCAAAAAAGGATGCTTTACTGACTAGTCATCAGTGCGAAACACAAGATAACACCGGAAGTATACAGTGGGCAACTCAGCCCATTAATGACGCAATCACTTCTGTTGTTCCTCTATACAGCAGTATATGTCAGTCCAAACAAGACAAAGACCTTGATACTGTGTCCAGTAAATGATAGAAGACTTAAGGACAGTAGTATAGAACAGAGGGTAGGTTTCTGGTATTGTATAAACATTAATAACACATAAGGAAGGGAAACCCGAGGCCTGTAAACAGTAAATTAATATTAGACAAACATAAAGGTATGTTTTCAGGTTTATGTTTGTCTAATGGGCTGAATTGCCCACTCTATACTTCCGGTGTTATCTTGTGTTTCGCACTGATGACTAGTCAGTAAAGCATCCTTTTTTGGGGATGCCTAGCTGGCCGTGGGGTCAGTGTGATTCGCTTGTATAGCTAGGCGGAGTTGTCGTACGGAAGGTACGGGGTTCAAACCCTGGGTAAGCCACTCACGTCTGTTGTTTTTCTGTTGTCCAAGTGTTCTACTTCTTTATTTCTTACGAGTGCCTGAAAACATACCTTTATGTTTGTCTAATATTAATTTACAGTAAAAGATTGTACCTTCTTTGTTCCTTGAGAAGCAAAGAGCCACCATATTGTTTTTGGTGATAATTTCTGAAGTGATTCTCTCACATAATAAAGTTGCAAGCACAATAATCTAAACTTATGTCACTTCTTAAAGTGTTCTATTTTTTAAGCAGTTGTCATCATCTTGTGTTCTCTTGTAGAATTCTCTGAAACTACATAGGTTTTTATCCATGAAGAAATCCTGAATAAAAACATATTTATGAAAACATTCACAGGCCCTTGTTGTAAGCGTATATTGGTGCAACTACAATAGTATTTGTTGCTGGGGATGTCTTATGGAATGTTATCAAGGTCACCAGAAATTGACTTGTTGAGAAAGGAAGAGACCTATTTGAGATAAGGACATGTGAATGCTCTCTAGATGGTGTTTTTTAGTAAATTATGGAAAGTGTTCTATTTCCCCTTGACCTTAGCTTCTACCCTTAGATCTTGATTAAGAAAGAGCCCCCAACCTCATCTAAATGTAGAATTTTACATATATGTAAATATTTAACATTGACAGCATGAGTGATACATTAACCAACTAGATAATGATCAAAACAGTTATCGAGTTTATCATTTAAATATATACATATATGAGGTTAGGAGAAAACAAAATGTGATGATGCTGAAAGACAGTTCACACACACAGATGAGATATAAATAATGTAGTTAGTAAAATAGCATAGTGAGCCTATGTGAATAGTGAAATGATGATGTGATATTTTAAGTGTTACCACAATGATGTCCAATCTACACTGTCAGTGTATCTCTCAGTGCTCCTCCACTGTAATATTATACACAGGTATGCATATATTTCCAGTATTGGTGTATGGTGTGTTGTGTGGGTTTATCTCCAAGATGAGGATGTAGTGATACACAGCTTTGTAGTAATGAGAACTTTGAAGATATACTGTCCTACAATATTTGTAAATCTCTCCCTAGCATTGAGATTCATCTAATTTGTTTTCAAATCATGTACAAAATTGGACATACTTTTATAAAAAAAGACCAGTTTTTTAACATTTAGCATTTGTTAGTTTATTTTCCTGTGTATGTAAATTTGTATTTTTTCTGAAAATTATCACTTGGTCTCTTCTTGGTAATCTGTAGTATTGGAGCCTGTATCATTTTTTCCATTATACCATTTTTCTCTATAGATATCCTGGTTATTGTTTTTATCTCTTCATATGTAGCCCTGTCCTCTGTTTGGATTTTCTTTCCTTCTTATTTGGCAAGTTTATCTGCCTTGTCATTTCCACAAATATTGTAGTGGGCAGGGATCAACTGTACTTTTACTTGTTTGAATTCAATAGCTGGTTTTTATTTGGACTTCTGCCAGCTGTCTGGTTCATTGTTTTTATTGTTCTTGTGCACTGTGATGACAGGAGCATTATCTTATCTCTAGCAAAATCTTTATTTTCTATGATGGAATGGCGGCTGTATTTAATACTTCAGCCGCCACTTGAAAGTTGTTTTAGAATATGTCCAATGAGATATGTATTTCTTGCCTGTTATTTAATTTGGTGTATAACACCTCCACCTTCATTTGTTGTAGCTTTTGTTCCTGATCTATCTGTATAGATGTGGGTCCATTCTGTGGCTGGGTTCATCTTTCTGATGTATTCCATAGCCAGGTGTTTCCTTACTACATGTTTGACCGCCATTTTTTAATTACTTCTGGTATGCTGTCGATCATTTCTGGGAACCTTGTTCTCTTAAGTGGTGGACTGCTAGTTGTTGTGGGTGCTGTACTGTACTAGGTCTGGTGCACTGTCGGGCAATCTCTTTTGCTTTTTGTACAAAGCAGTTTCTCTTGAATCTGGCTTGACCAAATCCTTTCATTCTGTTATTCGTTGGGTGGTTTGTGAGCCTTTTACATTTTTCTGCCTCCTATAGAACCCTGTAATCTCTTCTGTCACTCGTGGACTGTAGTTTGATAGCTTATTCATTTCAGTCATAGGTGTTGATTTCATTGCTCAAGTAATGATTCTCTCAACCTGGTTTAGTACTTTTATTGTTCTAAGTTGGATTTTGAGGCAGTCGCTCATGGTGGCATTGCTGAGGCTGAAACACTATATACATATGATTTTAAAGTTACCTTGGCAAGGATCCCCAAGGTTCCCCATTTGCTTTGGTTTATGATGTAGTTATGTAGTCTTATATTCATCAAGGTTATTTTTAAATAATTTTTACACTAGTTTGCAACTTTTTTTCTTACAAGAAGGACAGACAGTGATATCAAAATAAGAATACAAAAAAGCAAGACAAGCTTTCAGTGCATTGGGAAACATATGGAGAACAAGAGAAATCAAATCCAACATTTTTTTTTTTTTTTTTGCGTTCGCCCGCTAATACTCGAGGCGAAATCTCAGGTTATTATTTTTATGTCTAACCTGACATTGATTTTACGTGAGTATCCCTTTATTTCTTGTACAGAGACAGGTGTCCCTCGCCATTCAGGCAAATACTCGCCGATTTCGGAGATACCCATTGCAGCTGGGTCGGCTCAGGAGCCGCCAGTCCCTGGTCGACGACACTCCTTCAAATGTCCTCGCCAGGTCTCGAGTTAATCCAGTCCAAATCCCGGTCAACGAAAAATCCTCAAATGCCGTCGCCCGGGTTTGATCCTGTATCACCCGGTCGCCAGAGCGGTGTTGTAACCACTACGCTAGCGCGGCTCCCACATGAAAATCCAACATGAAAATAAGAATCTTCAACTCAAATGTCAAGTCAGTCCTATTGTATGGCTCTGAAATATGGAGAACAACAAAAACAACAACCAAAAAGCTACAGACTTTTATAAACGGGTGCTTGCGTAGAATAGAAGGACTGAAATGGTATGACAGTCACAAATGTGGAGCTGATGACAATAACAAGGCAAGTGCCAGTGGAACAAGAGTTAAGAAGATGCTGACGATGGATAGGACACACATTGAGGAAACCTGTTGATAGCATTACAAGGCAGTCTTTGTTCTGGAATCCTCAGGGAAAGAGAGGCAGAAGTAGACCAGAAAAACATGTGGGGAAGAGAGCTAGATACAGAGGTGAAAGTGATGAGGAAAACATGAAAAGAACTTGAGTGGATGGCACAGGACAGGAGGACTTGGCATGTGTTTGTTGAGTGCCTATACTCCTTGGGGAGCTAAAGGGTATTGATTGGTGGGTAAAAGGTAAAGGTAAAGGAACCCGTTACACGCCCATTGAGGCATATTGGGAATATGGTGTTAGGCCCATATTATCTTGACCGTCGGCACACGAGGGGTGATGTGGTCGGCATCACGCCGGCCGCCTTAACCTTCCCAGAGTTGCTCTGGTACCCATTTGGGGCTGGGTCGACCCAGGAGCCGTTTGTGGCCTAAAAAATTCCCGCCTCATCTGGGGATCGAACCATAGACCACTGCGCTAGGAAGCCAGTGCACTAACCACAGATTGGTGGGTAGGGTGGATAAAATTGACCAATTAATAAATAAATATCATGTTCTTAAGAAAACAAAAGTATATTGGAAAACCTCTATGTTAATTATTTTCTTGACATGGCTAGGGTTAACAGCTGTATTATTTTTAAAGAGCGGAGAAAGAATCATCCATGTTGAAGAACTAGAAAGACCAAATTGTTACTTCAGATAAATTTTTTGGAGGAAACGCGTGAACTCAAAAAGCATCAGAATATTCCTTCTTCACTGTTGTACTCACTATCTTTTTCATCTTTGTATGTTATGGTATGATGGATGTTAGTTTAATCTGGCCTATAGCCTAGCAGAGAGGCCCACACTTTCAATCAGCAACAGTGATGTGCACACTTTCAATAAGAATTTCTCAGTGACGATATGACAGTTTTATTGACATCAAAAACGAGCTCCATTATTCATCAGATTGACGCAGTATCCATTATTATAATGCTCAATATGATCTAACTTTATCAGCATAGAATATGAGTAAATATCTATGTGTCTGTCCATATACGCCGTGATACAGTCTTTCACTCAGACCTATCAGCGAACCATAAAAAGTTGCAAATATTCAATAGATACTTTCCTTACTCAACCAGACATCTGTCAGTCCTTAGGAATACACATTCTGTAATAAATACACTTTGGACATCATTTATCCTTCATACGCTTAGAGCTTGAACACACAAGGTCTTGTCACAAAGACCGTACATGGAAGAATGCCCAAAAGCTAAAAGTCTCTCTTTTTGCCCCCTGTCCATCGTCTGCTAGAGTATGACGTCATATATTTTTGGAAGGGGAAACTCTGTATAATACTGCATTGTTAGGGCAATTAAAAGCCACTAACAAGTAGACTGCTGTGGTGTACAAACAAACGTAACGTTCACATAATGCCATCAAAAATAAAATCAGCACCACACATTCAGTTATACCATAATGTACTGCTACTGTTTACAAAATTGTAAACATTTGTGGGCAACTCTAGGTTTTGAAAAAAAAAAATGCAAACAAAATGAAGTACATGCAACACCTTACTTTGATTATTGAAAAATAGAAACAGCCTTTTTGAATATTATAAATCCTAAAACAATCTTGATATATTCTATTTCTTTATTCATCTAAAATGATATATTTGTAAATTTCAATTTCTTCAGAAATCTTAGTCTTATTTCTTTTTTAAATTCAAAAGTTTCCAATTGTGCCCAATTCTACATATCAGTTTTAATTATTCTCTAATTAATAAATTTATTATCAGAATCTTGTATTTTTTTTCTCAGAATATGTACCTTCTTGGAAAACCTTTTAAATAAATGTACATTTCTTGTTTTATTTTAATCAGCTAGTTTTCCTTTTAAACTCTTGAATATCTCAGTTTATGAGGCAAAGGCTGTGACTGGTCAGGTGACCATGGTTGAAAATATATCCAAAGGGGAAGAGTGGAGTAAGTCAGGGGAAAACTGAATGGAAAAACACAGCTGGAGATTAATCAGCTGATAAGTGATCATGCTGGAGATGATGACACCATTGTGTATACTGATGGGTCTGTAGTGTGTGGTGAGAAATCAGGATGGGGCTTCTCTGCGAGAATAAAGGGCAGGGTTGTTGCTGAACAGAGTGGGGCCTATATGACAACAACCTCCAGCATGAGAATGGAGGTATAGGCAGTTAATGCAGTACTGAGGTGGCTGTCTGAAACTCCATCAACCAGGGCAGTTATATTGGCCATGCTTCGGAAAGTTCAAAACAGAACTGGATTTAAAACTTGATGATACAAAGCTAGCTAAAGAGAACAATCCGACTTATCTAGGGATACAGCTAGATACCAGACTCACATACAAAACACATGTTGAGTCCCTATCTGCAAAGGCCTCTAGAAGGCTAAACCTCATAAAGCGTTTGGCAAGCACTGATTGGGGAGCCAATCAGAGCACCCTACGACAACTGTACTTGGGATACGTGCGCTCAGTTATGGATTACTCTCTACCCCTGCAAGCCACTGCTAGCCCAACACTTAGACTGAAACTAGATTGCATGCAAAACCAGGCACTCAGATTCATCTGTGAAGGCTTGCGAACTACTCCGACCAGCACATGCGAGATTTCCGCCAATGTGGAACCCCTAGAACTAAGGAGAGAGAAATCAGTTATCATCATGGCAGAAAGATTCTTGCGAGCTGACAAGGATGACCCCTGCAAATATGTTATCGGTGACCACAACTCCAAGTACCAAATTAAAAAGACATCTTTCACTAGAAGGTACCAAGAGCTTTCAGGGAAGCACTACATACCAGAGACTAGACTGCCTACTCAGGCTGTACCTGACCTACCACCTCAGGTAGAACTAAAAAGACCAATAATACATACAAACCTTCTGCAACCCGCAAATAAAAGCCTCATACCTACACTGCTGAAAACACTTGCCATGGAAACCATCTGTCAGTATGATGAAGACATTATCCATGCCTACACAGACGGATCAGCTTTCAAAGCAGTCATAAATGCTGGATATGGGGCCATAATCATCCCACCCAGTACAGAAGAACCCATCAAAATTGCAGGTCCCTGTGGTATCTGGTGCACAAACTACGAAGCTGAAGTAGTCGCCATCCAGAAAACCCTAACTAGAATTTTTGAACTCTTTGAATCAGACGAAATAGAACCAAATGATGTTGTGGTGTTCTCAGACTCGCAGGCTGCCCTCTTGGCAATAGGAAACTGGAAAACCAACTCAATCAGTACTATCCAGAAGGTTCAAGAAACATGCCACAAAATTATGAACTTGTATGGAACAGAAATATACATGCAATGGATACCTGGCCACATAAACATCACATTGAACGAAGTTGCTGATAGACTGGCAAAGAAGGGAGCAAAAATGCCACAGATTGATCAACCATTGAATATGTTAACAGTTAAACAAATAGTCAAAAACAACTGTAAAGAAGTTTGGCTGAACACGTGGGCACAGGCTAAAACAGGAAGAAGACTCTTCATTCACCAAACAGCCCCAAATAAGAAAGATGCTATGAACGATATCGAACGACGATACCAAACCAAAATCTTCAGATTGAGAACAGGTCACTCTACACTAAATGGCCACAGAAACACACTATGTTCACAAAATATAGCAAAATGTAGACACTGCCCTAACCCGTTGGAGACAGTAGAACACCACCTACAACAGTGCCCTTGTAGTGGTGTTGATGGTATTGTATGATGGTGATATTACTTTTTTTTTTTTTTTTTTTTTTTTCGTACGCCCGCTAATACTCGAGGCGAAATCTCAGGTTATTTTTTAATGTCTAACCTGACATTGATTTTTACGTGAGTATCCTATTTTCTTGTACAGAGACAAGTGTCCCTCGCCATTCAGGCAGATACTCGCCGTTTTCGGAGGTACCCATTAGAGCTGGGTCGGCTCAGGAGCCGCCAGTCCCTGGTCGACGACACTCCTTCAAATGTCTTCGCCAGGTCTCGAGTTAATCCAGTCCAAACCCCGGTCGACGAAAAATCCTCAAATGCCGTCGCCCGGGTTTGATCCTGAATCACCCGGTCGCCAGAGCGGTGTTGTAACCACTACGCTAGCGCGGCTCCCTTGGTGATATTACTAAATGTAATTGTATGAGGCCAGCTGTGAAGGCTCCTGAGATAAAATGTAGTTGAGAATTGTCAGAAGGCCTTTCTTGCTACCACTACGACCTCACACTTAATTTTTTTTTTTTTTTTTGAATGTGGCTACGTAAAGTGTCTAGGGTTATGATATGTAGTGTGGTGTAATAGGTTATAGATATACCCACAGATATTTAACAAGACTAATAATATTAATAAATGTTAAAATACACTGAACTAACTCACGTGTGTAAAAATTTTTGATAAAATTATATTACATTTATTTTGTTCTGGATCAATTTTTTTAGGTTGACCAGAACTTAAAAGGATTTAGAGATTATGAAAGAAATGCATGGAATATTATATCATAAATGCAATAGTGTACATATATATGTACTATACTAGTTAGTTTTATTAAAATGTTCTAGTAGTCATCTACTTGGGAGGATAGTTAATGTTTGTGCTGTTGGGGTGGCCTCATCACACCTGTCTATATTGACTACACAGTGTCCAGAAAATGGTGGGAATTTTTATGGGGATATTAGTAACTACAAAGCGTTGGTGAATGTCCAGCAGACCAGAGGCTCACTCATCTTGTAGTTGTAGCTCTGGTGCTGAAATCAGGTGGTCCCACCTCTCCGTGCTGGCGGCAATAATGGTGGTCTCTGTCACAAGCACTGCACCGATACACTCGAGTAAAGTCACCAACTGAATAGACACTGCTTTGTTGACAACAGAAACTCACAGCTCTGCAATCAAAGTATGGGCCATGTGTCAAAATCTATTCTCTACCCACGTCTGGACACAACACTGACACAACAACCACATCATACAGACAGGTCAGATCTCTCTGACCAAACAGCACATTTACCATGGTGGTTTTACATCAGATAGATCCTCCCAGACTATAGATTCTGAAAAATATTTATTAGTTTTCTGCCCTAAAAGAGGATAGGTAATATGTTTCATTATTCTCAACACTTGATCTGTCTTGCCTAACCCTTGCGGGAGTTTATGTATATTGTTGGTCCCTAGACCCTGACTTGGGCGGGGGGGTCTAGAGCAAATCCCTACTTGTTTGTAAGGCTAGATTTCGATATGGCAGTATCAAATCACTCAAACATGAAACAATATTCAAAATATATAAAGAAATAATTTCAATCTTACCAGATTATGAATAAATAACACAGAATTGCTAGCAAAACTCAGCTGAGCTGCTGGCTATAGTATGGCGTCCCTAAACTTCTTTCCCTTTCTTTCATATGGAAATCACCACACTTTAAAATCTGTGTCTATCACTGAACAACTATTGAGAAATGACCCCAAATCCGCGTCTAAGCGCCGACAATATGCTTGTCTGTGGCCAATCACTGCCTAGGTTTTTTTGAATTTCAAATTTCCTACACTAAAGTCATTTCAGTCATGCTTCAGTCAAGTATGGATGTTTATCTGTTAGTCTGTCCGTCTCTACTTGTGTTTCTACAAAAATGTACTTGATTTTTGAACCAACCTTTCTCTCCCCTCCAAATTTTTGTCGTTAAAAGTTATTTTTAGACACAGCCACCACAATATCCCGTCTCTTCCATACTAAGTAGATTTGAACACCTGCGTCTCGAGGTCGTGTTTTTTTTGTGCAATTAGCGACACTTTTAGATTCAATACAGTCTGTCGATGATGTGAACAACACTGTCTTTTGTCATTATCTTCAATATTATCTATCCGTCTGTAAAATTAAGAACATATTAGTTCACTGCTCAGAATGGGCCATCCGGCCAGCTAATTTTTATATTCCTAACATTAATATTAAGAAAAAAGTACTTTTTAAATTTTGTAATATTCCAAACATCTGCGTTTTAGCCGCTGAATTCAAATCAAGGGCTTGGTATTGCAAAAGCGTCCAATAAATGACTGTGGCGTAACATATCTATGGTCCCTTCTGTCGAGTTGCTTACTTTTTATGTCAACTTGGGAAACGTGACTTTTCTCCGTTTCCCCCCCAATTGCGTCTCCTTAGCCTTTCTAGTCTCACGCAATCTTTCCAGTCATATTTTTTTTCTTTTTATCCGCCGTTCCCCTCCTGTCTAGCGAGTCAATTTTTATGGAGGGTGATGACCCGCGGTCTGGGCGATCATGTACATCAGCAGCCTACGCATTATGTTTTTTTTTTTATCCTTATATGTTATCCTTGGAGGTATTTTACCGTTGTATCTCTGTCAATTTCACTACACATCTCCCCACTTGAAAACATGCCTATGGCAAGTTTCAACACCAGCGATACACATAGGTAAAATTACTCCTCACGTCTGCCACTACTCTAATTTTGCAGTTTGAGAATAGGCTTGCTAGTGAGTTTTTCCTTTAACTCTTGGAACGCTAGTTCACATTGTGCAGTCCAAATAATTTTATCTGGAAGTCCCTTGCGAGTCAGATCAGTCAGAGGAGCACAAATAGCGTTAAAATTCTTGATGTATTTCTGATAAAATCCGCATAACGACACGAATGATCGCACGTCCTTTTTTGTTTGTGGCCTAGGTGCTCTCTGCAGTTTTTCCAAGTTCTTAGGATCAGGGGTCATATTACCCTGATATACAGTGTGCCCCAAGAATTCCAACTCTTTGCATCCAATACAACATTTTGTTGGCCTAGCAGTTAAGTTCGCCTCCCGAAGTCTATCAAACAACATCTCCAGAGCTTCAATGTGTTCTTCAAATGTCTCGGTGGCGACGAGAATATCATCCATGAAATTCGTGATACATGGGTTATTCAGGGGATCCAACAATTTGCGCATCATCCTTGAAAACACACTCGGAGCATTTTTCAGTCCGAATGGTAGCATATTAAATTCATAATGTCCATCCGAAGTGCTAAAAGCCAAATAAGGTCTCACTTCAGGCTTCACTGGGATCTGGTAATAGCCTTTACTAAGATCCACCTTTGAAAAGTATTTTGCCTTGTTCAGTCTGGCAAATAACTGTTTTGTGTCTGGTAATGGATCCACTTGTCCTTCTGTGACAGCATTCAGTTTCCTGTAATCTATGCACAGTCTGTGTTCCCCAGACGGTTTCCTCAACAAAACGACACTAGAACTAAAAGATGATTCACTGTGCGAAATAATCCCCTCCTTCAACAAATACTCTATTTCTTCCTTCAATGCCTTCTCCTTCGCGAACGGAATAGAATAGGCTCTCATACAGATTGGGTTTGAGTCTACCAGTTTCATGTCATACTGTAGCAAATTTGTATGGCCTGGTTTATCTGTTAATACATCTGTATGTTCCTCCAGAACTTGTTGAACTCTCTCCCTCTGGTTTTTAGTCAGGTGCTTACTGACTTTTACCTGTGCTGCGGTTTCACAAGGATGTAATGGGTATTCATGTGAGGTGAGTGGTTCTTTTTGCATCTGGGTTGCAATAGCCAAGGTCAATAAGGGGGTGCTTTCCTGGAGTGGTCTGTCCAGATACTTCTTTAACAGGTTTACATGATAAACTTTCTCCTTCCCCTTTTTGTCAATTTTATAGTTTGTTCTAGACACCTTCTCTAGAACCGTATATGGACCTTGCCAACCAATTTGTAATTTATTCTGGCTTCCGGGTAGTAGAAGCAGCACCTTCTCTCCGACGGCCAGTTCCCTGTCCTTTGCCTTCCTATTAAAATATGCTGCATGTTTCTTCCTGGCTTGCTTCAAATTATCATTTGCCAGTTTCCATCCAGCTTTCAAACGAGTGGTCAGTTCGTTCACGTATTGATACGATGAGGTAACAGTCTCTTCCGCCTTCTCATCTGTCCAGGTCCTTAATAAAGTTACATCTGGATCTTTAATTTATCATACGTATTTTTCATGGAACCCGTCTGGTCCCGTCCCTTAGAAGCTTTATAATGAGGACTTTTCTTCCTAGAATCATCACTCACAAATCGACCACTACCAATTTTTCTCTGGGGTTTGTCTCCCCACTTAAGATTGCTTATGAGAGATCTTCGCTCTCTTTTCTGTTCTTCCAGTTTATATAAGTCTGACCGAGGGATTGTCATCTTATCCTGGGTAAAATTTCTTCTTTGTACTCTTCGCATAGTGGCCATGTTAATCCATTCAAGTGAAGACTGGGGGTGTGAAAAGGGGGCTCCCATTCCACTTTGTCTACCCGAGTATAATTAGTTTTCCTTTCAGGCCTAAAGTTGCCCCGTGGCGTTTCTAGGTCCTGCACATATTTTCTCTTTGTGGGTGTTCCCTCATGAAATACGCCACATGCTTCTACAAAGTTTTCAACATCGACATTTACGTCGGGCCAATAGTATTTTCGAGCAATCTTTTGGCAGATGGTACCGACTTTCTCATGGTCACCATCTTTTCCAACATGTAAGCTCCTTATTAAGTTTGCCCTATATATCTTGGGAAGAACTAACTGTCCGTGACCAGTGGATCTAGTTCCTGTCTTCCTGTATAATAGTTTGTTCTTCATGAAATATTCCCCCTTGCTCGGAGGTGTGTGGCATTTGGGCAATTTTTTAAAACATGGCTTGAGTGTCCTATCCTCAGCCTGCGCCTTCCTCATCTCCTCTGGATGAGCATTTATAGGTTCACCTTCTTCCTCCTTCTTCTGTGACCTGGTCTGCACTGTCGCCATGATCACCGGTTTCTCGGGGTTCCCCAAGAAGACGTATCTACACCCCAATATCAGAGGGTAGATTGGTTCATCTATCACTGCTGCTCTGATTTCTCCTTCCACATAGCGAGTTTTCACCGTTATCCTTGCGATGGGAAGTGTCATGAGTGGTATGTCCTTAGTCGCCCCTTGTATTTCCACTGTTTCTGTGGTATACTGACTTGGGTCCACTAGGCTAGACTTCACAACTGAATCATAATCCAAACCTGTATCATAAAGGCACCTTATGGTGACCCCATTACAAATAACATCCTCACACACTGGGGGGTGATAAGGTTCCTGTTGTCCATTAGGATTAACCTTTAATCTTTGCGTCCCCGACTTCATTGCAGCAATGTTTGAAGGTTTCCTTCTACAAAATTCGGTGTTATGGTTATCCTTCTTGCACCATTTACACCATCTTTTTCCTTGGTTCAACGGTTTTCTTTCATTGAACTTTTGGTCATTGAACTGTGAGTTTCTGTCGCGATAGTCATTTCTTGGCCGCTCAAAGTTTGTCCTACCTTTATTTCCCTGCTCTCTATTATCAAATTTATTAAATTGCTGTGGAGCTTTAAAATTGTCTATGTGCTTCTTCTTAGCACCACTTACCTCTGCCTGGGCTGCCTGATACCTCTCAGCAACATTTAAAACTTCCCCCAACTTCTCTGCACCTTGTTCCATGAGAAATTTTCTCATGTCTGGAGCCATGGACTCTCTCAATTGCTCAATCATGATCATTTCTTTAAGATCTTGGGTCTTCCCCAGAGCCGTCCATTTCTCCAAATAGGTTTCTAGTCTGGCAGAGAATTGGTGGTATGTCTCCCCAGACAACAGTTTGGCATTTCTAAATTTCTTACGATAAAATTCACCATTCTTCTCGTACCTTAATAACAAAGCCTGCTTTAACATGTCATAATTGTCTTGGTCTTCCCTGTTCATTTTGGCAAATACTTCATAAGAAGTACCTCTCAATCCTTGTGATAGCTTTAAGCTCCACCTCTCTCTCTCTAACCCATATGTAGTAGCTAATAACTCAAAACGTCCTAGGTACCCCTCTATGTCATCGTCTTTTTCAACAAAATGGTCTAAATGAAACCCCATAGCTGAGTTTGAGGCTCCCAGACTGGGCGTAGCATCTGAGGCAAAAGGGCTGGCACCATTTTCAGGGGCCGGGCCTTGTAATTCCAGCTCCCTTAGTCGTAATTCGTGCTCCCTTTGCAACCTTCTATCTTCTGCTTCCCTTTCGGCAGTCAACCTTTTTTCTTCTGCCTCCCTTTGCTGTCGTTTTTCTTCTGCCTCAATCTGCAGCCTCTTAGTCTCAGCCTCTAACTTCTTCTCTTCAACCAACCTGTCAGACTCCAATTTTCTTTCAGCCTCTTTTTCTAATCTCCTTTCTTCCCGTTCAATATATTTATCACATTCAACCGTTACGTATTGAATTAAAATTTGACCATCCATTCCCATCTCCTTCGCGGTGAGCACAGCAGCTGATCTAAATTTTGCCAGCTCCGCCATACTTTTTAGACAATATAATAATATACAAGATAAATCTCTAACCAGTAAATACACTAAGTACTTCTTATGACTATAGTCTAACCAATTCTAACTAACCAGTTAACTAATCAATTATTACTGGCTGTGAAGATTCACCAACTTTTATCTGCAGGGACACTTTTAATTTTAAAGGGAATTTTACAATTTATTTCCCTACTTTTATTTCTCCCACCAGGAGATCCTAATATTACTGTTGGGCTAATTATCCCTGGACAAGACCCCAATATATGTAGTGGTGTTGATGGTATTGTATGATGGTGATATTACTAAATGTAATTGTATGAGGCCAGCTGTGAAGGCTCCTGAGATAAAATGTAGTTGAGAATTGTCAGAAGGCCTTTCTTGCTACCACTACGACCTCACACTTATTTTTTTTTAATGAATGTGGCTACGTAAAGTGTCTAGGGTTATGATATGTAGTGTGGTGTAATAGGTTATAGATATACCCACAGATATTTAACAAGACTAATAATATTAATAAATGTTAAAATACACTGAACTAACTCACGTGTGTAAAATTTTTTGATAAAATTATATTACATTTATTTTGTTCTGGATCAATTTTTTAGGTTGACCAGAACTTAAAAGGATTTAGAGATTATGAAAGAAATGCATGGAATATTATATCATAAATGCAATAGTGTACATATATATGTACTATACTAGTTAGTTTTATTAAAATGTTCTAGTAGTCATCTACTTGGGAGGATAGTTAATGTTTGTGCTGTTGGGGTGGCCTCATCACACCTGTCTATATTGACTACACAGTGTCCAGAAAATGGTGGGAATTTTTATGGGGATATTAGTAACTACAAAGCGTTGGTGAATGTCCAGCAGACCAGAGGCTCACTCATCTTGTAGTTGTAGCTCTGGTGCTGAAATCAGGTGGTCCCACCTCTCCGTGCTGGCGGCAATAATGGTGGTCTCTGTCACAAGCACTGCACCGATACACTCGAGTAAAGTCACCAACTGAATAGACACTGCTTTGTTGACAACAGAAACTCACAGCTCTGCAATCAAAGTATGGGCCATGTGTCAAAATCTATTCTCTACCCACGTCTGGACACAACACTGACACAACAACCACATCATACAGACAGGTCAGATCTCTCTGACCAAACAGCACATTTACCATGGTGGTTTTACATCAGATAGATCCTCCCAGACTATAGATTCTGAAAAAATATTTATTAGTTTTCTGCCCTAAAAGAGGATAGGTAATATGTTTCATTATTCTCAACACTTGATCTGTCTTGCCTAACCCTTGCTGGAGTTTATGTATATTGTTGGTCCCTAGACCCTGACTTGGGCGGGGGGGTCTAGAGCAAATCCCTACTTGTTTGTAAGGCTAGATTTCGATATGGCAGTATCAAATCACTCAAACATGAAACAATATTCAAAATATATAAAGAAATAATTTCAATCTTACCAGATTATGAATAAATAACACAGAATTGCTAGCAAAACTCAGCTGAGCTGCTGGCTATAGTATGGCGTCCCTAAACTTCTTTCCCTTTCTTTCATATGGAAATCACCACACTTTAAAATCTGTGTCTATCACTGAACAACTATTGAGAAATGACCCCAAATCCGCGTCTAAGCGCCGACAATATGCTTGTCTGTGGCCAATCACTGCCTAGGTTTTTTTGAATTTCAAATTTCCTACGCTAAAGTCATTTCAGTCATGCTTCAGTCAAGTATGGATGTTTATCTGTTAGTCTGTCCGTCTCTACTTGTGTTTCTACAAAAATGTACTTGATTTTTGAACCAACCTTTCTCTCCCCTCCAAAATTTTTGTCGTTAAAAGTTATTTTTAGACACAGCCACCACAATATCCCGTCTCTTCCATACTAAGTAGATTTGAACACCTGCGTCTCGAGGTCGTGTTTTTTTGTGCAATTAGCGACACTTTTAGATTCAATACAGTCTGTCGATGATGTGAACAACACTGTCTTTTGTCATTATCTTCAATATTATCTATCCGTCTGTAAAATTAAGAACATATTAGTTCACTGCTCAGAATGGGCCATCCGGCCAGCTAATTTTTATATTCCTAACATTAATATTAAGAAAAAAGTACTTTTTAAATTTTGTAATATTCCAAACATCTGCGTTTTAGCCGCTGAATTCAAATCAAGGGCTTGGTATTGCAAAAGCGTCCAATAAATGACTGTGGCGTAACATATCTATGGTCCCTTCTGTCGAGTTGCTTACTTTTTATGTCAACTTGGGAAACGTGACTTTTCTCCGTTTCCCCCCCAATTGCATCTCCTTAGCCTTTCTAGTCTCACGCAATCTTTCCAGTCATATTTTTTTCTTTTTATCCGCCGTTCCCCTCCTGTCTAGCGAGTCAATTTTTATGGAGGGTGATGACCCGCGGTCTGGGCGATCATGTACATCAGCAGCCTACCCATTATGTTTTTTTTTATCCTTATATGTTATCCTTGGAGGTATTTTACCGTTGTATCTCTGTCAATTTCACTACAGCCCTGCACTTCAGGGATTGAGACAACAATTGCTACCATACAACCCATCTATAGACAATACACTATATGGCAGCTCAGAACAGCTTATACGAACTGCGCAGTACCATATAATGGCATCAAGGTCACCAAGAGCTGACGCTCAGTGACAGTGGATCAAAGAAGAAGAAGAAGTACACTGATGGGTCTGTAGTGCATGGTGAGAAATCAGGATGGGGCTTCTCTGCGAGAATAAAGGGCAGGGTTGTTGCTGAACAGAGTGGGGCCTATATGACAACAACCTCCAGCATGAGAATGGAGGTATAGGCAGTTACTGCAGTACTGAGGTGGCTGTCTGAAACTCTATCAACCAGGGCAGTTATATTGGCCATGCTTCGGAAAGTTCAAAACAGATGGCTGCAACAGGAAATGAAAACATCAATAGAATCCTCAAGTCTTCAAGGACTGGCATGGATCTACTGTCCTGGTCATGCAGGGGTACATGGCAGTGAGAGAATTGACAGATTGGCCTTGAAGGCACTCATAGTGGGGACCCTGGATATGGAAGAGGGAGAGATACTAAGGGTGATTCTGCCATCAATGGTACTGTAGTCATGCTTCTTGGTAGTGATTCTAGCTGACTACTATTACGTGCTGATCCGCGAAATTTCATTTAGTTATAATATAATAATCAGTCAAACTGGAATTCCAACTGGGGCACGTCAACAAGTGCCAAGACTGTAGTAGTCGAACTCATCGATTGAAATTGGTACACAGTTTATTTGACATAGACATTTGACATGACAAGACATCCGACCTTGACGTACAACAGTTAAATCAACATGATGAGAGGTAACATAATTTTCAATAATCCAATCAGATGGTCCCAGACGAATCCTTTAAGCAACCTGAGCTGGGTATCTGAGTTAATACAATGCTGTACATAAATGATGAGGTAGTTTAGATCATAATTTGAATCCTACAACGGTTGACCTTTTTCAAGGACAGAGACCCTCATTATGCTCCATCGCATCTGAGATATTTTACAATTATGTCCTCTTT
Organism: Oreohelix idahoensis; assembly: GCA_024509875.1. Classification (NCBI taxonomy): domain Eukaryota; kingdom Metazoa; phylum Mollusca; class Gastropoda; order Stylommatophora; family Oreohelicidae; genus Oreohelix; species Oreohelix idahoensis. Next base: position 406,245 of record JAMPIV010019216.1, read on the forward strand.
AAATGGCCTCATAAATATTCCTATTGGAACCTTTGAACATTTTCTATATTGAAGGCATCCCCTGCACTTACAAACACTCAAGCACTGTCCTTTGACTAACCTCTCCTTATAGCCGTGACTCGCATGACGGCGGTTCCATAATTTATCTTAGTAGATACATTTTTCTTAAACAACAATTTCTTTAAAATATATGTCAGCTTTCAATGAATCAATTCCCCAAGTTTATCCATTATAGTACCATTGAGTGCAGGTCCTATCTAGATATCGACTTGGGTGAAACATCAATAAAAATCTATATAATATTGTTCACTTCCTTCTTGAATGAACAAAACAACTTACGCTTATGACATATGGCAATGACTTCTAATCAGAAGGCCATGTCACAGAATAATTACGAGGAGTGTTCAAATGAAACCCGCCCGTGCTGCGCGAAGTGGTCATTTGTAGGAGGAGCATGATGACGTCGCATCTGATGTAATAAGCACATACGAATGTACAAGTGTGTAAGTGTTCATTCTTCTAGTATTCATTGTTTGTGCTGCAGACCGTTAAAATAATGGCCGGTGTGATACGGAATCCGTGCAAGGTCGATCAGCGAGCGGTGATCCAGTTCCTAACAGCCGAAAGATGTCGACCAGCTGACATTCATCGCCAAATGAAAGCAGTGTATGGTGACAAAAGTGTGTCTAAGACTACAGTGAAAGACTGGGCACGAATGTTTCGAGAAGGACGTCAGTTAACGAAAGATTTCCGCGGCCAGGTCAGGTGCATATTGTTGCGACAGAAGAAGCCATCGCCATAAGGAAGAACGCATGGGGTGGAGTTTGAACCACCTGCTGCGTTACGAAGAGGAGGGTTATGCATTTCTGTTGCGCATAGTGGCAGGCGATGAGTCGTGGTGCCACCACTTTGAGCCATGCAGCAAAACAGCGAGCATGCAATGGAAACATCCTGGATCACCAAAACCCAAAAAATTCAAGTCACAGATTTCCGCCGGTAAGGTTAATCTGACCGCATTTTTTGACCATGAAGGGCTTCTATTGGTTGACTGTAAAGAGCCTGGCTTGAACATCAATGCCATCAGCTACAAAGACACACTAGACAACCTGCATACAGCCATCAAGAATAAACGACCCGGCATGCTTTCACGTGGTGTGATTCTGTTGCACGACAATGCTCGTCCACATGTTGCGACCATTGTGCAGGAAGCGTTAGCAAGGAAAAGGTGGGAAGTTCTGCCACACCCAGCCTACAGCCCCAATCTGTCACCATGTGACTTTCATTTGTTCTGACCCTTAAAAAATCTCTAAAGGGACAACGATTCGACTGCAATGCAGACGTCAGGGCCTCGGTGACCAAATGGTTCAATAAGAAACCAAAGTCATTTTTTTCGGACGGCATCCGCCGTCTACCCATGCAGTGGGATGCCTGTCTGAATGCCTATGGTGACTATTTCTAAAGAACCCCAGTGAGTATTTGCTTCATAACAATTGCTGTATTTAATTCTACTACTCCTGCTGATGTACCTTACATATATTTGTTATAAAGCCACTGGGACGGGTTTCATTTGAACACGCCTCGTACATCTGCCCAACACCTAGGGCTAAAAATCTCTACAGACAATATGTCTGGCTGGGATGATAGCTTGCCTCTACCAAGCTCTGACATCATCTAACTTGTTTGGCAACAAGCGCGCCAGAAATATCTCTCCCAAAATTGTGCGCTGTCGTGCGCAATAAATTAAATCTACCAACTATATTACTAACATATAGTTGGTGCATAATCTCTTAACAGATGTAGGACCTGTGACTACATATGCCTGTTGAGGACTCAGAAAGGACGAAACAGGTACCTATACCTTGTAACAGTGTGGCAGCTTGTGAACCCTGATAACCTCCAGAGATATGCCAGTGGGAGTTTTTACTCCTGGTAGGTTCAACCATACTGGACTGGTCTGCGTGGGTAGGGGTCAGACAAAAGCTGGTACCCTGGTCCTCCAGGTTTGGGGTTTTAGCACAGGGCAGACACCCTTGTCTATGGAAAATATCATTCATGCTACGGAAACGGCAACAAATGGAAAAACTTTCTTGCGGGATGGACATCCGGAGTATCGGGCTCATATGACTTTCAGTGGTGAAAGCTGAAAGGAAGCCATTGGGGTGAAAACGGATGCCCCAACCACTAAACATGAAACTAGAATAGAGTTTTGGAACATCAGAACTATGAATGAGGCAGGAATGCTGAGAAACAGCAGAGATAATGAACTACACATGGACCAGGACAGGGAGAATAAAAACAGCTACAGGGGAAACAGTACTTTACTCTGGTAGAGAGGATGGTCAGCACAATGAAGGTGTATCTATTATCCTGAAGAAAGGAATGGAAAGGTCCATACTGGAATGGAAACCCATCAACAACAGACTGATAAGAACAAGACTGAGAGGGAGATTCACCAACACCACAGTTATACAATGTTATGCACCAACAAACGACAGCGACGAAGAGGTCATGGACGAGTTCTACCAACAGCTACAAAAAGAAATGGAAACTGCACCTAGGTACGATCTTATTATAGTAATGGGAGACCTAAATGCGAAAGTTGGTACACAATACTTATAACGAAAGAGTAATGGGGCAATGTGGCAGTGGAACAGTAAATGAGAATGTGAACAAATTAATAAGCTTCTGCAGTATTAACAACCTGGTCATTGGAGGAACACTTTTTCCACACAAAGAAGTGCACAAGTTAACGTGGGAATCACCAAATGAACAGGACAGAAACCAGATACTTCTCGTAATGATCAGTGGCAAATGGAGACATGCATTGCAAGACGTGAAAGTAAGAAGAGGCGCAGATGTGGGAAGTAATAATCACCTAGTAGTAGCAAGACTGAAGGTGAAACTCAGAGCTGCTGGACCAGTTGCAGAAAACAGCATACATAGGGACAGTTTTTGGAAAATACTGAGGGCTTATGGAATTCCAAGCTGCATAGTGTCAATCATAAAAAGCCTCTATGCCAACTTTACGTGTAGCGTTGGGCAGAGCAACCTAACCTTTGAGGTGAAGACAGGAGTACGACAGGGATGCACCTTATCAACCACTTGATTTTTAACAGTCATAAACTGGGTGATGCGCCAGACAACAGAGGGCAGTCCAAGAGGAATAAGATGGACTACATTTTCTACATTAGAAGATCTGGAATATGCAGATGACATTGCACTACTAGCACATTCACATCAACACATTCAGGAAAAAACGGATAGACTTAATATTAATAAGTATAGCCAGCAGGTGGGCTTGAACATCAATTTAAAGAAGTCAGAGGTCATGACGCTCAATGTGAGCAACCCTGAGCCCATATCAGTAAGGAATCAGCAACTGGAACAGACAGACAACTTCATATACCTAGGATGCATAGTAACACCAGATGGCGGAGCAAGCAAAGACATCAACAACAGAATGAACAAAGCAAGAACAGCCTTTTTTAGTCTAAACAACATCTGGAAGTCCTCTCTGTACAGCACAAGCACAAAATTAAGATTATATCAGAATGAACCAGAGTTGGGGCTCTGTACAAAGGATGGCCACTGACCGAGCAAAGTGGAATCAATTTGTTGTTGCCCTACAAGACACCACTAGGCGCAATGGCCACTGACTGCTTTGACGGTCGGCGGCTAAGGATCAAAGAAAAAAAAAGTAAGGTTGTAACATATTAGTGTGGAATGTTTTTCTTTTTCCCCTAATGTCGATGATGTAATCCACATCGGTTTTCTTACCCACAACTTTAAAAGGACCTTGCCACGTAACCAATGAATGATCCACTTTGAGTGGCAAGAGAACAAAAACTTCATCGTTAATCGATAATGCTGTTAATCGTCTATCACAATTAATACGTGACTGAGTCTTATACTTTGCTAATTCTGATGCTTCAGTCGTGATCTCACACGCGTCCACAATGCATTGGCGTAGATCTTTGACATATTGGTGACTAGTCATTACCAAACATGTTGACGTAATCTGAAAGCGTTCTTGTAAATCGTCCACTGAGATTTCAGTTAAATAGGAATCTTGGAAATGAATTCAACGTAAAAAAATGTGTGACCTTCACTAGTCACTAGCCGTGGTAGCATAGTGGTTAGTGCACTGGCTTCCTAGCTCAGTGGTCTATGGTTTGATCCCCAGATGATGTGTGATTTTTTTTAGGCCGCAAACGGCTCCTTGGTTGACCCAGCCCCCAATTGGGTACCAGAGCAACTTCTGGGAAGGTTAAGGCAGCCGGCGTGATGCTGACCACATCACCCCTAGTGTGCCGATGGTCAAAAAAATATGGGCCTAACACCATATTCCCAATATGCCTCAACGGGAGTGTAACGGGATCCTTTACCCTTTACCTTTTTCACTAGTGTAATGCACGTTGCAGAGACGGTGTCAATTTATAATGTTCGGGAGGAAATGTTTTTTGGAAAAATGAATGACCGAATGGACTGATGAGGTGACCTTGCCAACATACTAAAGGTTTGATGTAGCACTTCAGAGTCTACTTGTCCAGCGAAACGACCGACTGGTACAATCCAAGATTCATATTTCTCACGTGAAGATATTCGTCAGATTGGTATAGCATCTTTTCATGCACGATCTCGTCATGGATATAATGTTTTTTCTGATCTCAAGTACAGTCCCAAGTCTGGGCATGACCTAGTATACAAATACTGCAAATTCCACATCTGCACGAAATTGCATTACAACAGCTGCATCTGCATAAAAAGTTACCGTACTTTGCTGATTTAAATAATGTGGCAGCGACAGTTTGATACAAAATTCCCGATATTGTCCCAACATAGGACTCTGTCTGCAAATGGCATGAGCAAACTTTATCTGTCCTTCACAAATCCTGGACGAGCCCCCATATCTGTGGTGGGGCGCTGTCTCCACATTTTGCGTGTTCGTTTTATTATTATTTCAGGTAAACAGCTTCCCCTGTCCGCACTGGAAACCTATACTCATTATGTTAATTTGTATTTGATTGCTCCTTCTGTTGTTACATATTAATGCTCGTTACTCTGTTACATCTAGGGTGAAATCTCCTAACGATTGTATGTTTTCTTCCTAAATCCACAACATAAATGCGGGCTCTTTAACTGACTCAATCAACGATAAGGAAATAAGACAGTTTTCCTTCATAAACGAAGTCAATCTTCTTTATAAACTTATATCCATTGTAGCATACATATCTGTTCGTAAAGATTGATCCATATTTACAGAACATCATCACGACAGGATTAACCCTGTTCCAAGAGTATCCCTTCTATTGTACAAGCCACATTCCTTAAGAAAGTGGAACACTTCGTCATGGGTTCCAAATGGAACGCAAATGAAAATACAGCCAAAACCCAGCTGCCACACTGCTCAAGGGTTTTCGTCAACACCTTGGTCCTACACATAACAATCATACATCATATCTCTGGTGCATCTCACTTTCAATATTGCAAATAGTGCCGCATTTATCAGCACTGACTCAAACTCAATAAATCTAACATGTGGTGTGCATGGGAAGACACCACAATGGTATTTTGTAAATTAAAATTGTTTTGTACCATAATCATGTACAAAAGCCCAGTAATGGCTCCTTTTTTGCCTAACAATTTAATTAATTTTTTTTATTAATTAATTTATGATCAGATTCATCTAATTTTTTCAAATCATGTACAAAATTGGACATACTTTTAAATAAAAACCAGTTATTTTACATTTTGCATTTGTTAGTTTTCTTTTTCTTTTATGAAAATTTCAGTGTAAGTAGATTTTTGTTATTTTTTCTGTAATTAATTAGATAATTAACTTATTGCTATCCAAGCAAAGTTTAAAAAAAAAAATCATGAACTTACTAATACTGTACTAAAGTCCATTCATTTCCAAACATATTGATGCATAATACTGACAGGTTTAATATATTTATAAATGTTTAACATGATTTTTTAAAATGTCACCTAAAAACCACGCAAAAAAAGCCTTGAAATAGTTAAGAATTGAAAAGAGTTAATAGGAGGTGCTGTGGTAGTGATTGCAAATGTCTATGAAGAAACATTACCTGTGGCAATCAACACCAGCAAATGAACTAAACACTTTTCACACCTAAAATGCTTTCAGAAAATGAAACTGACTACCAATATGCAAAATTCATTTACTTCAAAATATGACTGCACATAACTTTGCTCATCAGCTGTTGTGCCGCAGTGATGACACATTTTCTGTGGATCCGAAAGCTGATCTGATTTCATGTCCATAGGATTCTCACATTGATTCCATCACGTTAAGAGTGACAGAACATTGTTTTTCTGACCATTTACAACAGCGTTAGAAACTATAAATAGTCTGTAAACAAGCAGTTCTGTGACTTAAACATGAGGATGATGGTAGAATAAATTTCCAAACACTTTATCAGCTACCTGGTGCTGCCACAACATACACATCTACTGACACTGTCTTAGATAGCCATCAGGCTGTATTTTATTTAACAGAGTTGCTCAGCTGTTGGGAACCACCTGGAATGTCAGTACACAACTTTATTTTTAAAAATATAAACACAGATAATATTATTCCTTATTCTTAATCTGCTTAAATTATAAAATGGAACCAGACTATGTATCTAGAAGTTCATGCCTAATGTTGAAGGTATTATCATGCTGTGCTAGAAGATAAGATATATTAATTCCATGCATTCCTGTGATACCCACTGACATGCCTTTATTCACAAATCAATCAGAAACAAACATCTCTTCTAAATCATAGTTGCATGACTTTTAATGCACGCCTACTACAAAACGTAAAGAATTATCATGTTATGTGCATGGCATAATTATCTAAAGTTTTTTTCATTAATTTTTATTCAATGAATTTCAGGTGACCATTCCAGTAACCAGGGCTCCCATCTACACTCTAGTGTTGATATTTCAGATGTAAAAATTATGAACAATTTTATAAAGAATGAACCAATGCAGAATGCTGCATTCATTGAAGTGTTGCCAAAATTCACAAATAAAGTTGTGAATGAAATGGAAATAAGTTGTGCTGCTGCAACACTGAGTACAGATAATAACATCAAGTCAAGACTGAGTGAAGCATTATCACTGAATTTGACAGGCTCTGAGGTAATGGCTGTAGACTTGAATGAGTCTCCCCAAACTGCAGCCATACAAAATGAAAACTGTTACAAGGAATCAACAACAGTTTATAAGGAATATACTCTCAAAAGTGGAAATAATGAAGATTTTAAATTATGTGGCAGTGAACAATTAGATGAAATAATAATAGGTACAAAAAAGAAACATTTCAGCTGTAATGTTTGTGAAGTACAGTTTGACAAAAAAGATGACTGCAGTGAGCATGAGCTTTCACATATGAGAGAAAAGTGTTATATTAGTAATATTGGTAATGTAGAATTAGCTACAAAATCTAGTCTTTGGCAACAAGAAAGAATATGCACATCACAGAAACATTATAAGTGTGATCTCTGTGGTATGGGATTTGCTCATTTTGGTCATCTAAAGGCACACATAATGCAGCATATAGAAGAGATGCCTAACAAGTGTGATGTTTGTAGTAGGCTTTCTGGGAGTGATTATTTAAAGAAACCCATAATGCAGCATAATGGCAAGTCACATTACAAATATGTTTGTAGAGAAGAATTTTCTCAAAGTGATCATAAAATGACAAATACAAAAGAAAAATGTTACACATGTAAAAAACATACAGTAGAAAAATCTTATAAGTGTAATGTTTGTGGTAAAAAGTTTGCTCAAGATTATAATTTAAAATGGCACAAAAGAAGGTGTACAGGAGAAAAATCAGACTTTGTTGTATATAGTTGTTTAAAGAGAAACATATTGATACAAACAATGGAGAAACCTTTTATGTGTAATGTCTGTGGAAGAGGATTTTCTGTAAATAGTACTTTAAAGAAGCACAAAAGGACACATACAGGAGAGAAACCTTATGTATGTGATGTTTGTGGAGCAGAATTTTCTAAAAACGGTAATTTAAAGAATCACAAAAGGACACATACGGGAGAGAAACCTTATGTATGTGATGTTTGTGGAGCAGAATTTTCTAGAAGAAATACTTTAAAGAATCACAAAAGGACACATACAGGAGAGAAACCTTATAAATGTGATGTTTGTAGAGCAGAATTTTCTCAAAACGGTACTTTAAAGAATCACAAAATGACACATACAGGAGAGAAACCTTATAAATGTGATGTTTGTGGGGCAGAATTTTCTCAAAATGGTCATTTAAAGAATCACAAAAGGACACATACAGGAGAGAAACCTTATAAATGTGATGTTTGTGGAGCCAAATTTTCTCGAAATGGTGCTTTAAAGATTCATAAAAGGACACATACAGGAAAGAAACCTTTTAAATGTGATGTTTGTGGAGCTGAATTTTCACAAAGTGGTTGTTTAAAGAATCACAAAAGGACACATACAGGAGAGAAACCTTATAAATGTGATGTTTGTGGAGCAGAGTTTTCTCACAGTGGTACTTTAAAGGATCACAAAAGGACACATACAGGAGAGAAGCCTTATAAATGTGATGTTTGTGGAGCAGAGTTTTCTCACAGTGGTACTTTAAAGGATCACAAAAGGACACATACAGGAGAGAAACCTTATAAATGTGATGTTTGTGGAGCTGAATTTTCACAAAGTGGTTGTTTAAAGAAGCACAAAAAGACCCATACAGGAGAGAAACCTTATAAATGTTATGTTTGTGGAGCAAAATTTTCTCAAAATGATGCTTTAAAGCGTCATGAAAGGACACATACAGGAGAGAAACCTTATAAATGCGATGTTTGTGGAGCAGAGTTTTCTCACAGTGGTACTTTAAAGTATCACAAAAGGACACATACAGGAGAGAAACCTTATAAATGTGATGTTTGTGGAGCAGAGTTTTCTCACTGTGGTACTTTAAAGTATCACAAAAGGACACATACAGGAGAGAAGCCTTATAAATGTGATTTTTGTGGAGCAGAATTTTCTATAAATGCTGCTTTAAAGATTCATAAAAGGACACATACAGGAGAGAAACCTTTTAAATGTGATGTTTGTGTAGCAAAATTTTCTCGAAAAGATGCTTTAAAGGATCACAAAAGAACACATACAGGAGAGAAGCCTTATAAATGTGATTTTTGTGGAGCAGAATTTTCTATATATGGTGCTTTGAAGATTCACAAAAGGACACATACAGGAGAGAAGCGTTATAAATGTGATATTTGTGGAGCAGAATTTTCTCAAAATGGTTATTTAAAGAATCACAAAAGGACACATACAGGAGAGAAACCTTATAAATGTGATGTTTGTGGAGCCAAATTTTCTCGAAATGGTGCTTTAAAGATTCATAAAAGGACACATACAGGAAAGAAACCTTTTAAATGTGATGTTTGTGGAGCAAAATTTTCTCGAAATGATGCTTTAAAGATTCATAAAAGGACACATACAGGAGAGAAACCTTATAAATGTGATGTTTGTGGAGCAGAATTTTCTCAAAATGGTCATTTAAAGAATCACAAAAGGACACATACAGGAGAGAAACCTTATAAATGTGCTGTTTGTGGAGCAGAATTTTCTATAAATGGTGCTTTAAAGATTCATAAAAGGACACATACAGGAGAGAAACCTTATAAATGTGATGTTTGTGGAGCAGAGTTTTCTCTCAGTGGTACTTTAAAGAATCACAAAGGGACACATACAGGAGAGAAGCTTTATAAATGTGATATTTGTGGAGCAGAATTTTATCTTTATGGTACTTTAAGGGATCACAAAAGGACACATACAGGAGAGAAACCTTATAAATGTGATGTTTGTGGAGCAAAGTTTTCTATAAATGGTGCTTTAAAGGATCACAAAAGGACACATACAGGAGAGAAACCTTATAAATGTGATGTTTGTGGAGCAAAGTTTTCTATAAATGGTGCTTTAAAGGATCACAAAAGGACACATACAGGAGAGAAATCTTATAAATGTGATGTTTGTGGAGCAGAATTTTCTGCATTTGATACTTTAAAGAAGCACATAAGGACACATACAGGAAATAAACATTATAAATGAGATGTTTGTGGAGCAGAATTTTCTCTAAATGGTATTTTAAAGGATCACAGAAGGACACTTGTGGAGCAGAATTTTCTGTATATGGTGCTTTAAAGAAGCACAACAGGACACATACAGGAGTGAAACTTTATAAATAGGATGTTTGTAGAGTAGAATTCTGATGAAATGGTCATTTATAGAGTCACAAAAGGGCACACACAATAGAGAAACCTTGTAAATGTGATGTTTTTGGAGAAGAATTTTCTGTATGGTGCTTTAAAGAAACACAAAAGGACACATACAGGAGTGAAACTTTATAAATAGGATGTTTGTAGATTAGAATTCTCATAAAATGGTCATTTATAGAGTCACAAAAGGGCACATACAATAGAGAAACCTTGTAAATGTGATGTTTTTGGGGTAGAATTTTCTCAAAATGATCATTTAAAGAATCACAATAAGATGCACACAGAGGAGAGAAACTTCCTAAGTGTGATGTTTGTGGAGAAGAATTTTATAAAAATGATCATTTAAAGAATTGCAATAAGATACACACAGGAAAGAAACTTCCTAAGTGTGTGGAGCAGAATTTTCTCTAAATTATGTATTAAAGAGTCACAAAATTACACATGTACTCGTAGGAAGGAAATCTTATATGCGTGATGTTTGTGGGGCAAAATTTACTGAAACTGAACACTTAAAGTAGAAACAAAAGGATACATGCAGGATAGAAACCTTATCAGTATGATGTTTGTGAAGCAGAATTTTCTCGTCATGATCATTTAGAGAGACACAAAATGCCACTTACAGGAGAAAACCCATGTATGTGGGGTGAGATTTTCTCAGATATTTACTCAAGGAAGGCATAAAAGGGGACGTACAGGAAAAGCCATACAAGTGTGATCTTTGTGGTGCTGGATTTTCTGACTGAATTCCGAAAAAGAGACATGTTGAAACACACTGTAAAAAAGATGTATAAGTGTCATATTTGTGGTATTGGGTTTTCTCAAACATTATAAAATTACACAAAAAGAAGACTCACAGTTGTGAGGGACTTTCTAAGAGTGATGTTTGGTTTTTAAAAGTCTTTATTCTAAAACTGCATGCAGCAAAACATACTGGAGAGAAACATTGTTAGTGTGGTGTTTATGGTGATTGGTTTTTACAAGTCTGTATTCTAAAAGTGCACACAGCAAGACATACTGGAGAGAAACATTGCAAGTGTGATGTTTAGTTTTTTCAAGTCTATATTCTAAAAGTGCACACAACAAAACATACTTGAGAGAAAACATTTCAATGTTATGTTTGTAATGCATTATACTCATGCATTATTCTTCAGCTCCACAATGGAGCGTACGATTTCAACAAATTTTACTCACAGTAGTACTATAAAGACTGTCACATTGACACATGTAGCAGATAAGACTTACAAATGTGATAATTATGGGGCAATGTTTTGTAATAGTGGTCATCAAAATGGGCATGAATTGATACTTGCAGAAACTTTACATATGTGATGTTTGTTGTACATTGTTTTCTCAGGATTATTATCACGTATAAAAATGCATGAGTCATTTGAAATATTAGCTCGGTAAGTGATATTTCTGTTGCTGCATTTTGAGACATACTACAGAACATGTACTTTTTTTTGTTTTGTTATGAGTGGTCTCTTCCTTTTTAACTAAGAACAAACATATTCAGACATACAGAAAGGAAACCATATAACTGATGTTTATGGTGCAGTGCTTTCTATGGTTGCATGAATTGTTTCATTCAAAAGAATAGTGCTATAAATATTATACTGTTTTTTGTTGTTGTTGTTGTCACATTGATAAGCATCATTACCCATATGAGCAACAAATGTATGCCAAGCCTTTACATCCTGTATCATCAGTTCAGTGTCTTACCATACCTTTTTTTTTTATCTCTTTCATAATTGTCTCCAGTTCCCTTCTCTATGTGTTTTTTGGTCTCTCTATTTTTCTCTCTGTACATCGATAAATAAAAATAAATGTACATATGTAGCATGACCATATGTATATAAGCACATATACGAGTTAATGTTTACTTTCTCCCTTATTCTGACCAAAAAATGTCCAGCTCTGAGCAAACACCTGATAAGTATATTTCAGATAAGCAGAAGTATTTTAGATGGTCCCACCATTGGCTTCTAGTTCTACTTATCCAGACTCGACTCTGTATACAAATATATGTGTGTGTGTGTGAGAGTGTATATAAATATATATACATATGTGTGAGTGTGTGTGTATATATATATATAGAGAGAGAGAGAGAACTATTGTGGTACTCATACTTATGTCTTGATTCCCACGTATATGCATTGAGTCATATCTGGAGTCATCCTTATATCACAACCAGCTACGCATAATGCTTTAATATACTATATTACATATGTGTAGCATATTCTGGCAAAATGGTTAACTTGTTGGCATGCCTGATTTTGAGAAAAAATTTAAAATCCTTTAATTTAGCTGCATATGTTAGTTTTTAGATGTTAAAGTTTCTGCTGTTGATGTAGGATAAATTTGTAAAAAAAGATCCTCGATGCATTTAATATGTACTAATCTGTTCAGAAACATCAGTGCTGTGCCAAAAATGTAGGATGAAAATTTATCTTCAGACATGCATAAAAAAAGTTAACATTCGTTTGCTGTGCACTCTTTAAATATCGTATAATCTGCTTTCGACTTTAAAACATCAGTATATGTGCTAACACAAACCACCCAAAACGTCATTTCCGACTGCAAGTACATTCTTTTAAATACCGCACGTGTTTAAGAGTGAACGTGTTTCTGTTCTGAGATATTTATTTTAGATTTTTAAAGCGATTTTTTTAAGCGCATATCCTCCATTTTACCTGAATTTGATCATTTTTTAAGCGCATATCCTCCATTTTACCTTGAATACTATCATTTTTCTTTTATACTTGTAGCACAAGATGCATAACTTCAGTTTCATACAACAACAAAGTTATTTATATATGAAACATTTTAAAAAATTCTTTAACAATAAAAACGCACTTGCCATTTTTGCTGTTCGGCCAAACCCAAGGGTCTTTAAAATACCTTTCTTGCAATACAAATCTTAATCTTCCAGTATATCAGGGTGTCTAGATATTATCGATTTTGTAAGATTTCATCACGTATAGTGAACAGCATAGTTCTGAGGGGATTAGACAAACACTGTTTAGAAAACGCTGATTCCTGCAGCTAAACAGCTGCATAAATGAGGTCACATGGCATCAGAATGATAAAGACACGCCAGCTGGCCCTTTTAGTTTACATTTATCAGAGTTTACTGCAACAAATAAGCTCTGATTTAGAGGAATTTCCATGGTGACTAAACAAGGTGTAATTAATAGTATACTATTACTAGCAACAACCTACCAAAATTGGCAGGTTTTTAATTATAGTGTGTTGTTTCTTCTGTAGTCTCGCTTGCTCGCTGTTAATGACGCGATCGTCTCTTCCTTTTAGCCATCTTATCATTTTGATCAATAATAATAAAAGTCTGCAATACTTTAAATTAAAATTTTGTCTTGAAGAAACAATAAAAAAATTTACATTTTAAGGTTATTTTTAAGAAAAATGAACAAGTTAAATCTGTTTCCCAAATGAAACTGAACAGAAGAATATTTTGATTGTCTGTTGATTTAATGCACACCGTCACACTTTGCTATTTTCACTTGCGTACATATAAGGGGAAACTATACAATTATTGTCTAACTTTCAACCACAGTTGCACCCCCTTAGCTGTGCTCGAAAGTTAATGCACTCTCTCGAAAATAGAAAAAGTGCGCAAATGACAGTGTGCAAAGTGTGACAAACCGACCAAGTACCTTACGGCGGGAATTATGGTATTGGATAAGGTGTAATTAATAGTGTATGGAATGGGAATGGATTCCGTACATGCCCATTGAGGCATATTGGGAATATGGTGTTAGGCCCATATTTTCTTGACCATATGGCACAATTAATAGTATATAAGTTGTAATTAATAGTATATAACAAATATTATCTTACTTTGAGAAATGTTTAGACAAGATGAATCGGCTGTTTTTTTTTTTTTAATTTGAGATTAGATTTTACAGTAGCCATTGAAAGTATCATGGAGACCTAATTTTATTTTTTATGGATGACTGATTTTGCTCATGAGTTAGGGAAGGAAAAGACAGCGAAGAAGAGACCTGGCCACACCCAGCTCTTGATGCTGGACCTATTACAGTGGTGTTTCTAACACTTCACTCCCCTATAGTAGTATCTGCGATGGATCTACCTTTTTAATTTTTGTTGTCATTGCCAGAGTCTATTGGGCTACGTTAAAATAATGTCTTCATGAAGTAGAACAGACTGTTCCCCTGACTAACATGTGACATCTAAAATTATATTTCCAAATGAAAGTTTAGTTGCGTTATTTTTTGCATGAATAATATTGATTTAGGTAAGTCTTTTACTTCATTCAGAAAGCTTGATTGATGGTGAATTTATGGAAAGAGTGGCCATTTTCATCTTAAAACTTCTCAGATAGACAGTAGATTGTTAACAGTAATTGTTAATTCCTGGGAGGCAATATCACCCAAATTGTTTATATGTAAGCTAATATGAGTCTCAGTGACCTGTGTTTTTAATCATTTGCATTTTGTATATGATGTTTATTTATATAATATTATAAAATAAAGGATTAATATTACCACGTTTTGATGACATCAGTGAGTGTGGGAGTTTAAAAAAACATATTTGGTACATTTTGTTATAAATTGTGTTTTCAATTTTGCCACAGCCATTTGAATATTGCATTATGTTAATTTGTGGTGTTATTTATCCTTGTACACTAGTTTAACTTTCCAACCAGTTCATTTTTCCTGTTTAAAAAAAACATTGCTTTTATGAAGTAGGTAACAATTCATGGTCAAGTAGAACTCATTACCTGGTAGAAAAGGAGCTAACCAAGCTTCACTATAGCCTCAGTTTGATTTATGTCAAGCTTCCTAGGTAATAGCAGTTCTGCTGAAAGACCTTTAATAACTCTTTCATGGCATGTGATGTGCAGAAATTGAGTTTGAGGAAATCTAACTTAAAGTTTGAGGAGTTTTAACATGTTTCTATAATTAACTGCCCACTTGATTGAGAGGACTGGGATACTGGCAACATGTATAGTGAGGGTGTCCTGTATGTCATGACAGACGTGTCTGTTTATAACGTCCTACAATTTATTGATCTGTGACTAAACAGATCACAAGTAAGAATTATTTTTTGTTCATGTTAAATGCAGTGCATGTTTTTGAAATGTATCATTACTTTTGGTAATGTTATTTGTATTGCTAATTGAATGTCACTGATTGTGAAGAGGTGGTTCACTACAACAAATACACCTGCTGACCATGTACAGTAAACGTTAGTAAGAGGGTACAGTGTGTGCTAAAAACAAGACTGTCACTGTCTGCTCACAATTTTTGTGAATAACCTGCTCAACTTGATTGTGATACATTATTTTTAAGTCAGTGAAATAATAATAAAATTTTAAAAGTTAGAGATTGGCTGCTACATTCCTTAACTTAGGTAGTATGTAGCAGCATAGACAGACTTTATGATATTTTACAGAATTTCTGACTTCAACGAAAATGTC
The DNA here is from genome assembly GCA_024509875.1 of Oreohelix idahoensis. NCBI lineage: Eukaryota > Metazoa > Mollusca > Gastropoda > Stylommatophora > Oreohelicidae > Oreohelix > Oreohelix idahoensis. The sequence goes on from JAMPIV010019216.1 coordinate 421,971, forward strand.
AGTACTAACTTCACAGAAAATGTCAGTCCGAACTTCAAAGAAAATATCAATTGTATCTTTTGCAGTTCCTGAATAAAGTGAATTATAATAAGCTAGCATGTATGTTCTCACTTGTGGCCTCTGCAGATGATTGTATTATCTACACTAGTGACAATGACTACGTGGCACTTGAAATGACTCTTCAGAGTGATGTAGACAATCTAATAAAATGGAGTAATATGAATCGTATGCCAGTAAACACAGTAAAAACTGTTGATTACCACCAGACAGAAACTCCTAAGCTGCACCAAAAGATCGCTACAGCTACACGCGGAATCAATACAAATTGAACATGTAACAGAACACAAAGTTCTAGGGATCACGACTGACCAGCACTTAACGTGGAACTCCCATGTACGGAATTTAACCAAACACTTAGCTCAAAAGACGTACCAGCTAGCCAAAATAAAACACTTCTTAGACGCAGACACTAGACTATTGTTCTACACCTCACATATACAGACACATCTAGATTACTGCTCTACACTATGAGATGGTTGCCCTGCTTCCACCTCGAAGAGACTTCACTCCCTGCATAAGAGAGCAGTACGTCTGATCACCGATAATCGGACAACACCACACACAAGGACAGGACAAGAACCCAAAATACTGTCCCTAAAAAAAGTCTTCTCTACAACAAAGCCAAGCTGACTCACGCAATCCTATCTAACAATGCTCCGCCATACTTACGATCATTGTTTCAAACCAGTAGAAGAGAGGGACAACAATTACATCAGTTACGTCTGCCCAAACCTAGGATCGACCTGTTTAAAAAGAGTCTAGCCTACTCTGGAGCCTACTTATGGAACAGCCTTCCACACCACCTAAAAAGCCTACCTACACAATATTCATTTAACAAAGCACTTTTCAAACACTTCCTCAACACTGATTATCTACCCCCATAGAAACAGCATTTGCCTGTCAACATCTCATCCATAGGTCAACATTTCTTTTCCTCTTTCGCTCGTTTTTGTGAATAATTGGTTTTATATCCATGTAATATTATTATTTTCATTTTAAAATATTATGTAATGTATGTGAGAATGTACCCTCATACCACTGTGCTTTAGGAATGTGAGTCATGAAAATGTACCCGCATACCACTGTACTTTAGAAATGTGAATGTTTTCGTTTGCTTAAATGGGATGATGTATATGAGAATAAGCAGTTATTACATTTTTTTTTTCTTTAACTGCTCAAATACTTTTCCTGCCACAGAAGTGCGTAAGAAAGTGTTTTTATTATTATTTCATTTCCCACCAAGAATGTCTTGATATAAGCGAGAATGTGTTTATGTAATTTTTGTATTGATGATTGATGACGCATTCGAAAATACAGATTACTTGTAGACGGTTTGACCGCATGAGTGAGTGTCGGTATATATAATTATTTATTTTTATTTATTGTTTTTTTATTTTTTATTTTATTACTTTTTTTTTCCCCAATTACTATCTTGTTTGTTTTAAAAGAACAAACCTACTCATTTTTTATAATAATTGCCTATTGTAAATGAATGCTGTTATGTTAACTTTATAATGTTGCATGCCTTTAAATTAATGCTTAAAGTATCATGTGGGAATGAAAGGATATAGTATCAATTAGACACTTTCTGGTGGACTGCAAGAAATATGACCAACAAAGGCAAAACATTAAGACATACTGTAGTAAACACAAGGTAGAAAGGAGTGTAGAAAATCTCTAGGCACAAAGACCCCCTCAGAAATGCAAAAGTTAATAAAACACTATATTACCAAAACAAAAGCTAACATATAAAAAATAAATAAGGATCCGAGCCAGTAGTCCAAACTGGAGAAAGATTCACCCCAGATACATACAGATTAACCAAATAGAACATCCAGTGAAAATTAAAAACATACCAGATTAGACAATTGCATATTATAGATTAAAAAAAAAAAAAAAAAAACCATTATGAACTATAACAACAAAAGGAAAATACCTACTAGAGATAATATAGTATAAAATAAATACAAACAAAAACATATTACAACAAAGGAAACACGTCCTGATATAACCAACAACTCTGTGTACATGGTAGATGGTTGAAAGGGGCGTGCTACAAAGAAAAGTAGCAAACACATTAATAAAAAATAAAAAAAGGATATAGTATGCATGATAAATGAGAGTGGAAGGGCAGAATGTAAGACGGGCAGAATGTAAGACGGGCCTGCGCGCCCAATTCTTAACCCTTCAAAAATAAAGTTCGTTCGTTCACTGATAACATGGCAAAGTACCTTTTAATCATGGGAATACCGCACTTTTAAATGCAGGCGGGAGAGGGCTATTCTTAAATTTCCCTAGCTTGAACTTTCTTTAATTGTTTTCCCCTCTGATGCTTAGAGATTTACAAAATCATCCCCTGTGATCTACCAGTAGTTTGCAATTGATTGGTTGCTGATGTCTGTGCCAGATTATCAGAAAAGAAATTAAGAAGAGGTTAGAGTTCTGCATCCATTTTCAGATGCTGTGTTGCACACATCCACATCCAGTGGGTGAAGAATGTGTGCGTGTATGTGCTCTTCTCCCTATCAGCTCACTTATTTTTTTTTTCACTTGTAGATAGCTTTAGTGTCATTTATTTGTTGCACTTGAACTCCTGCACTTCTGATTTAGCCAGATTGTTTTTTGCTGACTTACATATGCTTACTATTTCATTGTTTCATCATCATTGTTCCATGTGAAACGCAGGGCTGAAACAGTTTCTATTCTGGGCTGTCTTTTTCAGCTGTGCCCAAGTCGTTCCAATTTCCTTAGCCTCCTCTTCCACTGTTCTTCTTGAACACTCCACCCTTCTTTTCCCTTGTGGTTTCCAGTCAAGGACACCTGCCTATGATTGATTGTTCTTTTCTGAGTGTACTGTATGTCCTATCCATCCCCACTTTCTTACCTTAATTTCCATTTGTATTGGTTGTTGCCCGCATCTTTTCCCTTAGTTCTTTATTTGTTATTACATCTGGCCATCTTATACGGAGGATCCGTCAGGGACATCTAATTACAAAAATCTGTAGTTTGGAGGTGATAGTCTTTCAACTCTTTGAGACATGCCATGTCTCTGAACCATACAGCAAGACTGACTTTACATTTGAGTTAAAGAAAATAGCCCGGCTAATTTGCTGAAAAAAATGTCTTTCGTGGGGCAGAATGGTGAAACTAGGTCTTCTTTGTTGTTTTGTGTTCTTGCATCTTTGTATGTATTGTAATAAAATTTACACAAGATAATTCTGTGTTCTTTCTCTCTCAAAATATGTAAACTTGAAAAACGGAATGTATTTTTTTAAATGATAGAAAAATTGCTACGAAAAACATCAGTATCAGGGTTTTCGGTGTGCCGGTGAACTCCGGAGTTACCTGAGCATCATTCAAACACTCGTTGCTATATCATCAAAGAGCTATCCTCTCCAAATTTATGATCAATGGAAAGAAGAGTTATTGAGCCTCTGTTATAGTCTAACACAAGCCCCAATGGATGTCGAAGGAGTTGCACAAATTTCAAAGTAATTACAAAGTTATCTTTTTAAGTGTGCTTCCAAGAGCCGGATCCCTGCTTGTGTTACATCCATAGATTCGCCATCTGTTCGACTATCAGTAGGTACCACAAAGTGCCTGCTTCGTGCTGTTGAAAATGGACGGAAGTGGAGAAAACTGATGGAAATTCGTCAAGTCATCACTGTCCCTTTGCTATTAAGCGGATTGAAATAAAATTTATATCACGATACTCTTTATCTTCTTCTCTTTTGAAATTTATTAATTCCCGAATAATAAAAGTTATTGAAGTATTTTTTTACTAATAAAATTAAACAGCAACGTTACGCGTAGTTGGCCCCGGCGCGCTGCGAACTCTGAACGTTTCTGCCTCACCCCCGCTTCTTTCAAATGGGTTTCGCTTGACCAGCAGACCTCTGATTTGCATGCAGTTTTCACCATTGGGCGGAGCAGATGCATAGCTTTAATTTCGTATAATGCAAGCTGTAGAAAACAAAGTGGAAGATGTCGATATCTCTAAGTGAATTTGAAATTTTACTAGATTTGACATTCTAAGTGGTGTTATAATTCCTTGCATGGTATGAAAAGATTTGGGAGCCATTTTTATTTATTCCTGTAAAATATCAAAGACCTGATATTGATATTTGCTGGTGGAGCGAACTGACTTTGAGTAACGCTCTCTCAGCCAAGAATTTTAGCGAAAAATGGAGAGCGAGGCTGTTACATCGACCGGGGTCACCCCCGATGTCGATCAAGATATCACTCATTAACAATGTTTTGAAATTTAAATGTAAACTTTACAATAGTTTTAATAGTATTTAGCAATTTAACACGATCGCATAGTTGTTGTAACAGCGTGGAATGAATGTGTTGTCACCACTTCACACATTCACGCATCAATCTAATTATTTCACGAGCTTGAAAAGCTAAGAAAGTTACCAATCTGAATAAAAAATGCATGTTTTGATTAATGTGTAATTGAATGAAGGTTTATTTTGCAACATAATAGGGTGAATTATGATCTCAAAAGCGAAGGATATGGCAAGGCCAAAGCCAATTGCCGACATATTGAGTCAAGGCTAGGAGACCGGAAAATGCCATAATTAACGTAGCTGATGCTGTACTGAAATGTCCGGACTCGCAGCCAATAGTTGATAGTCTTAAAATTCCCCGAAAAGAAGAAATATATACTGTATATGTATATAAACAGCTTTCATAAAATAGGAGCCGCGGTAGCTATATATATATAATAGTAATAAAAAAAGAAAAGGTAAAGGATCCCGTTACACGCCCATTGAGGCATATTGGGAATATGGTGTTAGGCCCATATTGTCTTGACCGTTGGAACACTAGGGGTGATGTGGTCAGCATCACGCCGGCCGCCTTAACCTTCCCAGAGTTGCTCTGGTACCCAATTCATGAGGCTGGGTCGACCCTGGAGCCTTTTTTAAATGCTAGTAACCAGTTGTTTTAACGAAAAATAGCATTTATATGCTGTTATTTATTGACTACAAATGATTTTTTTTATGAAATATGGTAACAGTATCTTCAAAAAACAATTTTTTCTTCATTTTGACATGTTTTTCTTCCCCTGCGACAAATTGGCCTCTGGACATATTTAAAAAAATTATACAAGAACAAACAGATGTTCAAATCCTCTGAAAAAAATTGAGTTGTATTTGTGTAGTATGCAGATTAATATTTACATATTTAAAGCTTGTACCTTTTATATTTTTTGATCCAGAAAATTAGGAGTGAAGTTGAAAGCTGCAGCTAAGGTGTCATCATGTGACGTATTCTTTCCAGAACGTTGTCTCCATTACAGCTGCTCTGAACGCATCACGATTCTGGGCAAGTCGACCTGCATCAGCCAAAGACAAGTTCAGACTCTCTGTGATGTCCTGGGTCCACCGTCGTCTAGGTCGACCCCTTCCCCTTTTGCCAGGGACCATGCCTTCCATCACTGTTTTTTCCAGACTATTATGTCTTTTTATATGACCGAAAAATTTCAGCTTCCTTATTGCGATGGTATTTAGGAGCCAATGTTCCTGTACATTTAGTGAGTGCAGTACTTCTCTGTTGGTCTTTTTTTCTGTCCAGGGTATTCTCAACATCCTTCTGTAGCATTTCATTTCGAATGATGTAATCTTTTTTGCAACTGTTTTATTGAGTGTCCAAGTCTCGCAGCCGTATGTTGCTACTGGGAATATACATGCTCTGATCAGTTGTAACTTTGTTTCTTTGCTTGTGCCTTGCCATAGGTTTTTCATCTGTATTAGCTTATGTGAAGCAATTGCAAGTCTTCTTTTAATTTCTACTGCACAGTCGCCAGAGCTGTTAATGATTGATCCTAAGTATTCGAATTCATTGACACTTTCCAGTTCTTCGTTATCAATTTCAATTTCTGGTTTGGTCTTTACTTTGTCTGTTGTCAATACTTTGGTCTTCTTGGTGTTTAGGTATAGATTCTGGGCCTCGCTGTGTTTTTTGGTGGACAGAAGTAATTGTTCAAGTCCTTCTGGGTTGGTCGATAGGAGGACTGTGTCGTCAGCATATCTGATTTCCGGGATCTGGTACCCGCCGATGTTAAATGAGTCAAACTCTGTGTGTTCTTGGTCATCTCTTACGTTTCTCATGATAATATTCTCGGCATAAATGTTAAACAGGTAAGGGGAAAGGGTACAGCCTTGTCTTACAATTTTTTCTGTACATTTCAAACCATTTGATGTTTCCCCCTCTATTCTTACGGCTGGCCTGTATTTAAAAAAATTGGTACAGCAGATGTTCGATCCTTGTATAATTGGTGGTTTGTGAAATCAGATTAATATTTACATATTTAAAGCTTGTACCTTTTATATTTTTTGATCCAGAAAATTAGGAGTGAAGTTGAAAGCTGCAGCTAAGGTGTAGTGGGTTAAATTATCTGCACAAGACAACGGGATTCTGACACTTGGGAATCATGACCCAAGTGTGCTCGCCCACTTAGAGTGTAAAGGAGATTAAGCGGCCTAAACACTTGATCAGTGGTGGACCTTATTTGATGACCAGATTGCCTCCCGTTGTATCGCTCTGTATAGAGTTTCCTATCATCATAATTATAGCCCAAGCAGAGGTTGAACAGTGCACGTTTTCATTTAAAAAAAAATAATAATCCACCCATTTTTAAATTGAAGTTGCCAAGGATTTTTTTTTTAAAACAGATTGTGATAAACGTCATAGTGGTTGTTTTCTTTTATTCCCCACCCCTACTCTTCCACTTAGTTCACAAACAAGAGTGAAAGTTTACCGGTGATAATAGTGATATATTTTAATCTTCCACTTAGTTCACAAACAAGAGTGAAAGTTTACCGGTGATAATAGTGATATATTTTAATCTTCCACTTAGTTCACAAACAAGAGTGAAAGTTTACCAGTGATAATAGTGATATATTTTAAGCTTCCACTTAGTCCACATACAAGTGTGAAAGTTTACCAGTGATAATAGTGATATATTTTAATCTTCCACTTAGTCAACCTGAGATAAAAACCTGTACGCCGGACCAAAAAATTTCTTACAAACACCCAAAATTCCTTACGCAAAAGATATATTAATAAATTATACACAATACAGTTTTAAAATGAGAAATGACATACAAATCTATTAGCATTTGAATTACTGTGGTATAAAACATGCTAATAGTCTCATTGCAAACATTTGTTCATGCAATTTCGATTTAAAATGTACTTTCAGATCATATAATCATGAAGCCACTATTTTAATATCTTTGCTGCATAATCTACAAAAAGCATGGGTTGATCCTAACTTGGATGCATCTACAATGCCAGGGAAGAGTTTAACCCATTCGACCTGAAACTTACCATGACCTGCAAGCTTTTGTTTCTTTGAATTAGGCTCAGCCATCATTCAGTGGATGAAATATTTCAACTAATAATCTTTGTAGACGAAGAAAATGATTAAAAATACAACGAAGCAAAGCAAACGGCTAACAGCAAAAACAAAAATTTTTTTTTTTACCAAATTATGAACAGATTATCAAATATAGGAAGAAAATACGTACCACCAAAAATTTACAAAATTATTATTTAAGAGTTGGTAGCCTAGACCAGTGATAACATATTGCCACTTTATTAAAAATAAAGCAGCGAATCTCGAGCATTGGAATAAAGTAGGCCTAGTCAACGCAAACAAACTTTTTTTTCTAGTTATGTAGGGCCTACACAGACTATTATGACAATTTATCGGAAACATATTGAAGGGCAAGATATAACTGGAAAGATTAAGACAGCGATTAAATTGCAACAAAGCAAAACAACAGCAATATTTAACCAAGTTATAAGTACTTAGCTTTTTTAAAAACAAAATAGCGTCAAAGTGTGGTGGCAAGCTAGCGTGGTCGTTGTTAACAGGTAACTTTAAAAATACGTCATGTCACGCTGAAAACCGAATTCAAAGTTTTTGCCGAATTGTTGGGTATAAAAGGATTTGATTGGTTGCTGGGAGAGACCTCATTTTAAAAACAGACGCCGAGATTCCCGGAATTAAAAATTTAAAAAAAATTGGGTAAAAAAAACCAGGGCTAGGAAATATTTTCTAATTTAAAATTTAAAAAAACTTGGGTTGGAAAATATTTTTAGAATTTAAAAAAAAAATTCCGGTTGGGGGGGGGGGGGGGGGGGGGGGGGGGAATCCGTACAACGAGTCTGTACGGCCGTACACTGCTAAAAGTATAAAAAAAATACGAACATTGTACGAAAAATTCGTACACGTTGACAGGTATGCAACATGATTGGGCATCGGCAATTGAAAATATTATCCAGAATTAGAGACACAATAAGTCCTAATTATAACTCTACAGAGGTTGAATTATTTTGCTCATAAGTTATGAAAAAGCCACCTCCTTCCTTTCTCTTTATAGACCAAACTGGCTGGACTAAACCATGAGACAAATTTTATAATTACTCCTTCCTCTCCTGTTTTCCCAAGTCAGTAGATAGCAAACTTAATTTACAGTCAAATAATTCGATTAAAAGTGATGTCTAATGTTTATGAGAATCGACTTCATTGCACTCCGGGCAAACCCATTGGTGCCCAGTCTCCCTCCGCAAATGTCGAAGGGTATGAATGCTAATTGTTCCTGTTGCGCACTGGTTGTATACACGGCGGATGATTCCTCTCGTACGCCTATCCCTACTGGTCTTATATTTGATTCTAAATTCCAGCAGTATTAACCTTGATGATTCATCGATTGCAGTGTAATTCTCTAATAGACGAACATTAATTGCCCTCAGTATTTCTTCATTTTTCCATGGCCAATTCACCTTTTATGGGTCCTCTTGAATCTAGTTTGTCAGCTCTTTCATTGCCACTTACCTCGGCATGACCAGGACAGTAGATCCGCGTCAGTTCTTGAAGATTCGGTGCTTCTTCTTCTATGGAGGTTTTCCATTCGTAGCCAACCATTTTGGACCTTTCGAAGCATGGATTGTGAATCTGATACAATAACTGCCTTTTGTTAATAAAGTCTCAGACGGCCATCTCAAGGCTGGAGTAACTGCCTCTACCTCCATTCTTATGCTGGAGGTTGTTATCATGTAAGCCCCGCTATGTTCAGCGACGGTTCTGCCCTTTACTCTAACAGAGAAGCCCCATTCTGATTTATTACCACATATTACAGACCCATCAGTGTACACAATGGCATCATCATCCCCAGCATTATTATTTATAAGCTGATAAATTTCCAGCTCTGCTCTCCCATTGGCCCAAGTTCTGCATTCTCTACCAAGGCTGATGATGACTTGCTGGTAGTTCATCCAGCTCTCATCTGACTTACTCCACTCTTCTCCCTCGAAAGTATTTTCAACTGGGGTCACCTGTCTAATAAAATAGTTTCCTCTGCCTGCGCCATCCATGACATCTTCTTCTTCTTTGATCCTTAGCCGCCGACCGTCAAAGCAGTCAGTGGCCATCACGCCTAGTGGCGTCTTGTCGGGCAACAACAAATTGATTCCACTTTGCTCGGTCTAAATTCACTAAATTCATCAGCGGATCCATAACATCCCCCTCTTTATTTTCGCTCCTTTAAAGTGAGCTATGTTCCCATGCCTTTTGTCTGTGTTTACACGCATATACGCTTTTACCTGGGCCATCGTATATCTGGATCTAATTGACAGCAATCCAAGCATGTGCCGCATCATCACAAGAGGGGTATCCTGCGTGCAGCCCAAGACTATACGCCTCCCTTCGTTTTGAATGCGTTTCAGTCGTTCACATTGTGATATTGACAGCGTGAGTATTCCCAGGTCATACTCGATTACAGACAAGATCAGCTGATGATACAGGAAAAACAATAGTCTCTGCTCCAGGTGCGCTGCAACCATTGTTTTAGGGCTGCTAGACCTCTCTTGCACTTCTGTATGATGTGATCAATATGGTGCTTATATGATAGCCCAGAATCGAATGTTACTCCAAGGTATTTAAACTTCTCTAATAAAAATGGGAACACGTTCATCTAAAAAAAATATTCAGTGAACACTATAAAATGTAAACTCGTCTGAGTGGAGTTTGGGAATATTTTCTTCTACGCACACTCTCATCTATCTACTTGAATGTTTTCTTCTACGCACACTTTCATCTGTCTACTTGAATGTTTTCTTCTACGCACGCTCTCATCTGTCTACTTGAATGTTTTCTTCTACGCACACTCTCATCTGTCTATTTGAATGTTTTCTTCTACGCGCACTCTCATCTGTCTACTTGAATGTTTTCTTCTACGCACACTCTCATCTGTCTACTTGAATGTTTTCTTCTACGCACACTCTCATCTGTCTACTTGAATGTTTTCAAAGAATGCAACGGTCAGCTTGAGGTTATTTGCATCTCCAAAGAGTTTTTTTTTCTTCTCGGAATGGTACTAGTATCGGCCATATATGCGTTCTCTGTTGCTCATAAGCTGGACATCTTTGAAGCAGATGTTCAACTGTAATTTTATCAGTGCCACAGTTGCACTTATTGGTAGTTCCTATCTTTAGCTTGTTGAATAGATGATAACCTAATCTGTCGTGGCCCGTTGTAGCAAAGTTTGATTTTGCTGGGGAGGTTATGATGGTATCCTAAAAGAATGAAAACGGTGTCTGCATTAACCGTGTGAGGTCAAGCACATGAAGCCCCCTGACTCTATAAATGATGATGATGAATTATGTGCAGGGAACCTAACGCTACCTCCCTAGATCTCACACGGTCACTATTCTGGCTCTAGTGTATGGTGTACCTAGTGTCTAGGGAAGAAATGTAATGATGGTACACAACAGTAAAACACTTTAAGTCTCTATAAAGAAGAGAATAAAACTAGTAGTTAAGTTTTTCTTTGAAATAAATTTTTTCTATGCACTTTATTTTGCCTGTCCAGCCAAATCGTTTGGACAGGTCTTTGAAAATGAGGACAAGATAGTTTACAGAAAAGAACAATTAAAATTTTGGGGCAATTTGCCCAATAACTAAAAAGTTAATATATATTTATATATGTCTTTCCTGTAGGAAATATTCATAGATTTCACTTTATTCATCTAAAAAAGGAGAGTCACTGTATATGAGGGCTGTAGTTTCATCCTACCCCCATAAACGTCCTGAGTATTGTTTCGGAATACTAGTGTTTCGTACAAGAAAATGTCAGTGTTACGTACATAGTATGTCATTCCTAGAATGGACTAACGGAGTCGATTGCCTTGTTTGAATTACCGTAGAGGGAGGATACCTACGAGGATACGAAGTTAATTGATTTTGTATGCTTCTCATGTTTTAATATGCCGTTTCGTCAATGCCAAAGTCATGGCATGGATTTTGGGAGAGGTTAGTCAACAGAAGACTCTAACCTGATTGTATTGCCGTGTATAACTTTATCTGGATTATATATATGCTACATTAGTATTGTATGAAGAAAGTCTGGGAATTTTACGGGTATGATATCAAAGATTGATCCTCGAACATGAATCCGTTTACCACGATAGACGTCCTTGGAAGAAGGTCAACGGACTTCATCGTAAATATATATTAGCGGAGAACAGAAGTAATCCTCAACTCACTCGGATAGAAGAGGAATTGATTATTGAAGAATCTCCAAGAATTTAAGAGTATGATCAGCAACTTTAAAGTATGACATTTGCATCTGTAATCTGTAACCATGATCGTCTTGTGTATTCTCGTCTGTATCGTGTCAATAAATAACATGTACTTTCACCAACGACTTGCGTGCAGTCCTGAATTGGAGAATTGACTATTGCTTGTTGGAGTTCAACTTAAGAACACTTCTCAGATATTTTCATTGAGAAAACCATTCGCGTATTTTAAGCTAGCATAGACCAGTGACACCATACACTAGCTTACACCTACCTCTTGACTATGAGTATGAACGACCCAACAGTAAATGGTATGCCAGTGTGGTCTGGAATTCATTTCACAGGAACGTACTCAATCAAATTATCGTTTGAAAAGAAGATTTGTACTTTCAAGGCGACATCATCTCAAATTTGGATCCTAGCGTGATAATGAATCAAAATCAACTCAATTGTTCAAGGTCATCAATCAACCTCCACGTCAAGTTGTACAGTGACTGACTGCCTTGGGATCACCTATTCGCCATTATTACGTGCGAGCTGGTGTTATATACGCAGAGCAAAGTATTTATCCTCAGACGTACATCCACGGAGACGAGGCACATTGTTTTTTCCGGCACACGCGAGATGAGTATAACGTGCTTTCGTTGTACATTTTATTACTTTTAGCTGTGCCTTTTATTGTTATGTCCTTATTTACATTTTCCATGTTATATGTTATATGTTGTACATTTGTCGTGGGAGGTAGGGAGGTTGATCTGACGAACGAGATCCATCTCGAAGCCAATTCGGGCTCTTCGTCAGACGTTCTGTAGGGCTCAACTTGTAAGTTTCAATTGAGCGATAATTCCGGTTCAAGGCTAGAAACCTTGCCGAAGTTCCGATCGCTAATTGTTCCTTATAATAGTATCTGTTTAGCTGTTCCCTCAAGTTTTAATTGTTGTTCTCGTAGTTATTTTTACTCGTATTTAGTTTTATGATGAATTTTGTTTGTATTATGCGTCCGTCTCACCTTTCCTGTCGTTCAGTTTTTTACAAAACCTATGTTTTTACACTGTGTTGTCAATTGTCCTGTTGAGTATCTGATCGTAGTTGTCATCGTAAATTTTTACGATATTCTATTTTAGTTATACATTTCTAATTTTGTTGATTTCTACGATTGTGTTCACTCGTCTTTGATTATCGTGTCTTGTCGGTAATGTTTCTATTGTCTTTCACGTTGTTGATTTCATGACATTTCATTACATAAATTACTATATTGATTATTGATATATTTCATAACTATATGATAACAAAAGATACCGTTCTAGGACAGAAACGACGTACACTTGGCAAAGTAACAAGGTTAATTAATTTACATTGATTAATTATCATTTTATAAATCAAGAGTATTGTGACTACTTATATAGCATAATGTCTACCTGGGAATATTTTATGTCCCAAGCTAAATCCCTTGGTATGACTCCTGATGAGGCAACAGCTTTTGCAGTTGTTGAACATGCCACGGCTCAGAGGTTTATGGTATCTCATGTACAGTATCTTATTAATCTAGGGAAATCGCGTGGTTTGTATAAAGAGAAGCTCAGAGAATTCGTAGAAGAAGAAAAAATTAAGAACCTACTCCAAGACAAGGGTGTTGGCTACCCAACAGCTGTCTCTGTCACACACTCACTAGTCAACGGGTTCAAGCGCATGTTGGCTATTGCTGTTGAGACAGACTACACATTTAATGAAGCAGAAAGGATCAAGGATTTATTAAAGGAACAGAACATAAAAGTTTTGGATAAAAAAGTAGCAAATCTTGATTTGACTGATCAAGAGCTCAGGAATCTTCTATGTCAACAGGAGAAAGTGTCTCAGGAAAAACAGATAAATATTGAAAAATTACTCATGGAGAAACAAATGAAGTACGAACAAGGAAATGACACGGGAAGGACCAATTTTTTTGGATGATATTGCTGAAGAGAGCAAAATAGAGGAATTGTCGGAACTCCTGGAAGATAAGGAGCTAGTGATTAATAATTTAAACGAGAGAGTAAGGACTCTTACATTACAGGCCGAGGTTACCAATACAAACTTCACGTCCTTACAATTGGAGTTAGAAAATTCTAAGAAATTGTTGATAGATGCATTGAAGCAGAATAATACAGATTTTAATGGCCAAATTCATGAGGAAGATTCTGTTTTTACTAAGAGGATTGATGAACTTATGACTAGTCATCATAGTGCTATCGAAGCACTCAAACTTGAACTTAGGCAGGAGAGAGCTAAGGCTTTAGATACTATCAAAACTCTCAAACAAGAAATTAGTAACCTTAAATTAGAAACTACTTCTCAGATAAAAAAATTGAGGTTGGATTTTAAAGATATAAAAATTAGAAAGGGAAATAATAAGAATGACAATATTTATAAAGGGAAACAATTCAAACAAACTGCTTCACTTATTATTTCTTCGGGCCAATCTTCCAGATCAAAAGATTTTGATAACAATAATCTTAAAAATAATGAAGAAAACAGCAGTAAACAAAATTTGCAATCAAAATCTCAGGGTACCCAAAATAGACAAGGTTCTTGGAATAAAAATTTTAAAGAACATCATAACTTTAATTATACAAATTATCGGACTCATCCAAATTTTAACTCAAGCAGAAACGACAATTATGGCAATTTTAATGCAAATAATCAAAATCGATCGCGTCGCAGAGATAGATCGTCGAGTAATACGGGTAGACATTCTAATGTCTCTTTAATTGATACACAGGCTAACATTGAACAGGGTAAAGTAGCTGAAACTCACAATGCTATGTCTTGTTCTCTTGATTGTAGCCAGTTGAAAGATTGTTCAGAATGCTCGACTCTTTTCCAGCCCAAGGCGATCACGACGCTGCGCTGCGGACAGGTTTTGCCAAGTCTCCCGGCTGTGTGTACGGCCATTTTTGCTACACACGATGGACCGGGATGCCTTCAATTAAATCATGGATTTTTAAATGGCATTCCATGCTCTCTTTTATTTGATTCAGGCTGCAGCACTGTGGGAGTGCGGAACTCTTTGGTCGACCCCGCCTGTGCAACTGGAGAGACCATCCAGTGTGTGACTTTTGGTGGAACCGTGGAAACATTTCCCACGGCTGTTATTGAGTTAAATACACCATTTTTTTCAGGAAAGATCCACGCCTGTCTTCTTCCGAATCCAATTAGTGATGTCATATTGGGTCGTATACACGGTATAAAAGAGTGTACCCCTCAGCAAATTGCTGAATGGGAAAAGCAGCATATACAGGATGCCTATGCATTTAAGTCTATACCTAGAGTTGTGTCACATGCACATGCTATTAACATGTTGAGTAATGCTAATGTATCGGAATCTAGTAGTGAAAATGATTCCATGGTTCATTACGCCATTGTGGCTAATGCATTACAACCTTTACGACATGCTTCCATTCTTAAGAATGATATTAAGGTTTCAGCGCAACCTGTGAAGACTAGTAAGTCATTCCGGGGGACATATACCTTCCCTCGACTTGATCAGCAGGCAACTGATCGTAAGAAAAAAGTTACGTTTGTGAAAAAGGAAAATGATGTTCCTAATAAAAATAAGAGTGGTTGTAACTCCGTTGGGAAAATTAATACCAATAAGGTTGCCTGTAAGATTTTAACTTTGCCCAGCAAGCAGGTGTCTACGACATGCCGTACACCTACACCTTTGTCTGGCATAAGTGGTAATAATCAAGTACAAATATATAGTACATTTAAAAACAATAAGTCTACATGTAGAAATAATAAATATTCTAATTTACATCAAAGGACTAATGTTAACCATAAACCTTACTTACATTCTGGTGACTATGGTACCACATATATTGGTAGGGGTGCACATTCTCGCACCATCCTTGTGCAAAATCTGCCACAGCGAACTAGTTGGCAGGCACTAGTAGATTTTCTCCACCACACGGCAGACGTTAGGTTCGTGCGTCTGTTACCTCATACCAATAACAGGTATGGTGACGCCGTGGTTACTTTTAGGACCAATCGAGATGCTCGCATGGCTATCGAGCGGGACAATGGTGTGTATTTCCACCACCATTCTCTCCGATTACAATTGGTTCCTGATTCTGCGTCACGCAGATAGTAACATACTATATTGGATTTTGATTTCACATTCTTTGATGACTCAGCCTATGCAGTCATCATCTCTTTCTTGTAATGGTTATTTGTTCTTTTTCTAGTTCTCATGAACTTTTTCAATGGAATTTTATGCCATTCGGACTAATGAATGCGCCAGCTACCTTTGTACGCATGATGCGCCGCATATTGTCTCATCGTCCCGATGTCATTACTTATATAGATGACATCTGTCTTTTCAGTGACTCTTGGGATGAACATATTCATGGATTAAAAGCTTTACTTTCTACCTTACGGGATTATAACTTAACAGCGAAACCTTCAAAGGCTTTTGTCGGTTTTCATGACATCTCATTTCTGGGTCACCGCATAGGTCATGGTTTCATGTATACAGAAGACAGTAACGTCTCTAAAATTTTAAACATCTCGGCACCTAAGACAAAAAAACAAGTTAGGTCGCTTTTAGGACTAATACAGTTCTAATCAAAATTCATCCCTCATTTGTCTACTATAACTGCACCTTTTTCGTCTCTACTGAAGAAAGGCACATCTAATGTAATAAAGTGGTCGCAGGATCACCAAACGGCGTTAGACTATATAAAACAATTTTTTTCAAATGAACCTTTTTTGAGGAATGCCTAACAAAAATCTCACTTTCATTCTTCGCAGTGATGCAAGTTCTTACGCTATTGCTGCAGTTTTGATGCAGGAATATAACGGCACCTTATTTCCGGTGATGTACGTGTCCAGAAAACTTACGGAGAGCGAACTCAAATACTCCGTTCTCGATAAAGAGCTCCTCGCATTTGTGTGGGCAATCACAAAACTGGAACGTTACCTCCTCGGCTCACACTTTGTGGTGGAATCTGACCAAAAAGCCTTTTCCGCACTGAACACGAAGAATGTTAAATCATCGAAGTCAGCGCGTTACGCTATAGCGCTTCAACCATTCAATTTTGAAATACGAGCTATTCCTGGAGTGAAGAATGTGTTCGCAGACTGTTTGTCTAGATGCCCAAGCGAACTTGTCGAAACTAAACCACTTCCAGATGTTGAAACATCCTCACCGATAACATGAATAACTTTGTACAGTATCATTGATTGTACATCTATAAAGACTGTTTATATAACTGAAGTATTCGTATAAGTATAACTTTCATGATATACTTACTTATAGATTATAACATTACTTCTTGTGTAGTAACGTTTTATTAAAACGGGAACAGTGGTATTAGAGTAACTTTTTATGAGTATGGAAACATTGTTAAGAGCGACAAATATACATTTGTTATTCCTATGGAACATATTACACTACATATCGTGTTCGAGAATATATTTTATCGTGGATGGAACATTGAGAACATCGTCTCGTCGATTACTAACTAGTTGTAACTGAACATTGACATATTGATAGTGATATTGGAATTACTTGGAATATATTAGTAAATGGTTATTTGTTAGTAACTAAGAAATATATATAAATTAGAATAATTCAATTTAATCTATTTAATTGATTATGGATCACACACATACTAACTTTCTTAGTTGTCACGTAATACCTGCATTCACGGGTCTTAGTTATGATATCTCACTGTTAGATCACTAGTCAACCATACTAGTGTTAGAAAACGTTAAGGGTGTTGATTCTTAAAGTGTTTAATTTTGCATTGCTTCATTTTTGCACATTGTATTTTCAATTTTTCTGTTTTATTGATTCTCTTGTCATTGATCATCATCAGTGTTGCTGTTCATTTTCATTTTTGAAAATCATATGTTTCAAATTTTTTTTTTTTGAAAACTTAGTTGAATTTTATTATCATCTTTTTTTTATGGTTTTTTCATTTTTCATTTTCAACTTGTTTTTACTTCGAATATTACCACATCGTTCCAATGTAGGTCGATCGTGGATGTGTGCTTTAATGCATACTATCATTTAGTTATATTGATTTCGTTTAATATTCTTTTCTTAATATGGTATAACTTTATGCATTTCATATCTTGTGGTAGTTTTGACTCACCTCTCTCGGGTACTAAGTTCAAAAAAAATTAATAGAATTAATTTTTTTAAGGGGAGGTAATAAGGGAGCTGTTACGTACATTTATTACCTAAGGGGGTAGTCTTCGGTCCTGCCAAATGTACGCACCAGTCTTAATATAGTTATATTGTTTGTGCGTTCGATTGATTCGCGCACTGACGTGCACAATGCAGTGTGAGTTGCTTTGGACGCACGGGTAACCTAGTTTAGGGATTGTGACGTCATGTTTTGAACGGGGCAGTACGGACCATGTTTATGGCCGTGGAATTTTTCTTGTATTCGTGGCAAGTTGGTGGAAGCCATTAGTTCTATTGATATAGATATTGGTCTTCATGTCGAAGCCAATTGTGGAAGTATCATGTAAGTGTCGCCCCATTTCATATTGAATGTTTATTGATTTTAATTGAAGTATCAGGCCGCTCCTAGTTATGGTCTAACGGGAATCCATCGTAGTATGTCATTCCTAGAATGGACTAACGGAGTCGATTGCCTTGTTTGAATTACCGTAGAGGGAGGATACCTACGAGGATACGAAGTTAATTGATTTTGTATGCTTCTCATGTTTTAATATGCCGTTTCGTCAATGCCAAAGTCATGGCATGGATTTTGGGAGAGGTTAGTCAACAGAAGACTCTAACCTGATTGTATTGCTGTGTATAACTTTATCTGGATTATATATATGCTACATTAGTATTGTATGAAGAAAGTCTGGGAATTTTACGGGTATGATATCAAAGATTGATCCTCGAACATGAATCCGTTTACCACGATAGACGTCCTTGGAAGAAGGTCAACGGACTTCATCGTAAATATATATTAGCGGAGAACAGAAGTAATCCTCAACTCACTCGGATAGAAGAGGAATTGATTATTGAAGAATCTCCAAGAATTTAAGAGTATGATCAGCAACTTTAAAGTATGACATTTGCATCTGTAATCTGTAACCATGATCGTCTTGTGTATTCTCGTCTGTATCGTGTCAATAAATAACATGTACTTTCACCAACGACTTGCGTGCAGTCCTGAATTGGAGAATTGACTATTGCTTGTTGGAGTTCAACTTAAAACACTTCTCAGATATTTTCATTGAGAAAACCATTCGCGTATTTTAAGCTAGCATAGACCAGTGACACCATACACTAGCTTACAACTACCTCTTGACTATGAGTATGAACGACCCAACAGTAAATGGTATGCCAGTGTGGTCTGGAATTCATTTCACAGGAACGTACTCAATCAAATTATCGTTTGAAAAGAAGATTTGTACTTTCAAGGCGACATCATCTCAAATTTGGATCCTAGCGTGATAATGAATCAAAATCAACTCAATTGTTCAAGGTCATCAATCAACCTCCACGTCAGGTTGTACAGTGACTGACTGCCTTGGGATCACCTATTCGCCATTATTACGTGCGAGCTGGTGTTATATACGCAGAGCGAAGTATTTATCCTCAGACGTACATCCACGGAGACGAGGCACATTGTTTTTTCCGGCACACACGAGATGATTATAACGTGTTTTCATTATCCATTTTATTACGTTTAGATGTGCCTTCTATACTAATGTCCATATTTATATTTTCCATGTTATATGTTATATGTTGTACATTTGTCGTGGGAGGTAGGGAGGTTGATCTGACGAACGAGATCCATCTCGAAGCCTATTCGGGCTCTTCGTCAGACGTTCTGTAGGGCTCAACTTGTAAGTTTCAATTGAGCGATAATTCCGGTTCAAGGCTAGAAACCTTGCCGAAGTTCCGATCGCTAATTGTTCCTTATAATAGTATCTGTTTAGCTGTTTCGTCACGTTTAATTGTTGTTCTCGTAGTTATTTTTACTCGTATTTAGTTTCATGATGAATTTTGTTTGTATTATGCGTCCGTCTCACCTTTCCTGTCGTTCAGTTTTTTACAAAACCTATGTTTTTACACTGTGTTGTCAATTGTTCTGTTGAATATCTGGTCGTAGTTATCATCGTAAATTGTTACGATATTCTATTTTAGTTATACATTTCTAATTTTGTTGATTTCTACGATTGTGTTCATTCGTCTTTGATTATTGTGTCTTGTCGGTAATGTTTCTATTGTCTTTCACGTTGTTGATTACATGACATTTCATTACATAAATTACTATATTGATTATTGATATATTTCATAACTATATGATAACAAAAGATACCGTTCTAGGACAGGAACGACGTACACTTGGCAAAGTAACAAGGTTAATTAATTTACATTGATTAATTATCATTTTATAAATCAAGAGTATTGTGACTACTTATAAAGCATAATGTATTCACTAGATTATTTCATTAAGCAAGCAAAAGCTCTTCAGATGGCTCCTGATGAAGCAAAAGCATTTGCACTTGCAGAATATAGGAAATCTCAAGAAATAGAAGCCGAACAGAGAAAGTTAGAAACTTTAAGACTAGAAAAACTTCAATTTGAGGCAGATCAAAAACGGATTGAATCTGAGGAGAATGAGAAAAAAATGAGATTAACTGCTGAGGAGGATGAAAAGAAGAGGAAATTTATAGCTGAGGAAGAGGAGAAAAAAATGAGATTAGCCGCTGAATTAGAAGAGAAACGATTTCAGCGAGAGGCAGAACAGAAGCAAAGAGAGGCTGAAGAAAGACTTAAAATTGAGATGGAAGTTAAACAAAAGGAAATGGAAGTTAAACAGAAGGAAATAGAAATTAAACAAAAAGAAATGGAAGAAAGAAGATTAATAGCTGAACAAAACACAAAACGACTTCAGCTTGAGATGGAAGAGAATGATAAAAAACGACAGCATGAACTAAAATTAGCAGAGTCTGAATATGAGAGACTTAGGTTAACTCAGGAAGCTAATTCTCAGAGAACTTGTGAAAGCCAAACTTCATCCAGACATGATCATTTTAAGGAAATTAACCTTAAATTACCTAAATTTAATCCCCCGTCGGATGACGTAATATTTTTCCTAGATAGATTTGAGGCCACTTGTAGGTCTTACAACGTGGATAAAACACTGTATTGCACATATTTATCCAGGTTACTTACTGGGGATGCTTTGGCAGTTTATCATACCACCAGTATTAATGAGAAGAATGATTATAATGCTCTTAGAGCCGCACTTCTGAAGAAATTTCAAATGACAGAAGATGAATACCGATTAAGATTTCGTACATTGCTACCGCAATCAAGCAGAAATTTCAGTGATTTTCTGTCACAAATACGACTAACCCTAGAAAGATGGATCGAATTATCCAAAATTGAAAAGTCGTATGAAGGTCTCTTCGATTTACTGATGCGCGATAAGGTACTATCGTCTGTAAATCCTACATTTCTCGCATTTTTACACGAACGGAAACCTTTATCAATGACAGACTTAGAAGAACATGCAAAAAATTTTTGCACTGCTCACCCAACCATGGATCTAAGTAATGCACAGATTAAGAATGAATTGCCTGTTGCTTTTGCAGCACAACAAAACAATTTTTCACGAAATCGTTCCTTTAGTGCTGACAGGTATGTCAATAAGGGAAATAATTACAATTATAACAATGATAACTTTTACAAAGGGAAGCAATTTCAACAATCTGCTCCATTTAATGTTTCTTGGAACCAAGCTCACAGATCACGAGATTTTGGTAACAATAATTTTAAAAATAATCAAGGACATTATAATAAACAAAACTGGAGATCAAGATCTCAGGGTCCGCAAAACAGACAAGGTTCTTGGAATAAAAATTTTAAAGAACATCATAACTTTAATTATACAAATTATCGGACTCATCCAAATTTTAACTCAAGCAGAAACAACAATTATGGCAATTTTAATGCAAATAATCAAAATCGATCGCGTCTCAGAGATAGATCGTCGAGTAATACGGGTAGACATTCTAATGTCTCTTTAATTGATACACAGGCTAACATTGAACAGGGTAAAGTAGCTGAAACTCACAATGCTATGTCTTGTTCTCTTGATTGTAGCCAGTTGAAAGATTGTTCAGAATGCTCGACTCTTTTCCAGCCCAAGGCGATCACGACGCTGCGCTGCGGACAGGTTTTGCCAAGTCTCCCGGCTGTGTGTACGGCCATTTTTGCTACACACGATGGACCGGGATGCCTTCAATTAAATCATGGATTTTTAAATGGCATTCCATGCTCTCTTTTATTTGATTCAGGCTGCAGCACTGTGGGAGTGCGGAACTCTTTGGTCGACCCCGCCTGTGCAACTGGAGAGACCATCCAGTGTGTGACTTTTGGTGGAACCGTGGAAACATTTCCCACGGCTGTTATTGAGTTAAATACACCATTTTTTTCAGGAAAGATCCACGCCTGTCTTCTTCCGAATCCAATTAGTGATGTCATATTGGGTCGTATACACGGTATAAAAGAGTGTACCCCTCAGCAAATTGCTGAATGTGAAAAGCAGCATATACAGGATGCCAATGCATTTAAGTCTATACCTAGAGTTGTGTCACATGCACATGCTATTAACATGTTGAGTAATGCTAATGTATCGGAATCTAGTAGTGAAAATGATTCCATGGTTCATTACGCCATTGTGGCTAATGCATTACAACCTTTACGACATGCTTCCATTCTTAAGAATGATATTAAGGTTTCAACGCAACCTGTGAAGACTAGTAAGTCATTCCGGGGGACATATACCTTCCCTCGACTTGATCAGCAGGCAACTGATCGTAAGAAAAAAAGTTACGTTTGTGAAAAAGGAAAATGATGTTCCTAATAAAAATAAGAGTGGTTGTAACTCCGTTGGGAAAATTAATACCAATAAGGTTGCCTGTAAGATTTTAACTTTGCCCAGCAAGCAGGTGTCTACGACATGCCGTACACCTACACCTTTGTCTGGCATAAGTGGTAATAATCAAGTACAAATATATAGTACATTTAAGAACAATAAGTCTACATGTAGAAATAATAAATATTCTAATTTACATCAAAGGACTAATGTTAACCATAAACCTTACTTACATTCTGGTGACTATGGTACCACATATATTGGTAGGGGTGCACATTTCTCGCACCATCCTTGTGCAAAATCTGCCACAGCGAACTAGTTGGCAGGCACTAGGAGATTTTCTCAACCACACGGCAGACGTTAGGTTCGTGCGTCTGTTACCTCATACCAATAACAGGTATGGTGACGCCGTGGTTACTTTTAGGACCAATCGAGATGCTCGCATGGCTATCGAGCGGGACAATGGTGTGTATTTCCACCACCATTCTCTCCGATTACAATTGGTTCCTGATTCTGCGTCACGCAGATAGTAACATACTATATTGGATTTTGATTTCACATTCTTTGATGACTCAGCCTATGCAGTCATCATCTCTTTCTTGTAATGGTTATTTGTTCTTTTTCTAGTTCTCATGAACTTTTTCAATGGAATTTTATGCCATTCGGATTAATGAATGCGCCAGCTACCTTTGTACGCATGATGCGCCGCATATTGTCTCATCGTCCCGATGTCATTACTTATATAGATGACATCTGTCTTTTCAGTGACTCTTGGGATGAACATATTCATGGATTAAAAGCTTTACTTTCTACCTTACGGGATTATAACTTAACAGCGAAACCTTCAAAGGCTTTTGTCGGTTTTCATGACATCTCATTTCTGGGTCACCGCATAGGTCATGGTTTCATGTATACAGAAGACAGTAACGTCTCTAAAATTTTAAACATCTCGGCACCTAAGACAAAAAAACAAGTTAGGTCGCTTTTAGGACTAATACAGTTCTATTCAAAATTCATCCCTCATTTGTCTACTATAACTGCACCTTTTTCGTCTCTACTGAAGAAAGGCACATCTAATGTAATAAAGTGGTCGCAGGATCACCAAACGGCGTTAGACTATATAAAACAATTTTTTTCAAATGAACCTTTTTTTGAGGTTGCCTAACAAAAATCTCACTTTCATCCTTCGCAGTGATGCAAGTTCTTACGCTATTGCTGCAGTTTTGATGCAGGAATATAACGGCACCTTATTTCCGGTGATGTACGTGTCCAGAAAACTTACGGAGAGCGAACTCAAATACTCCGTTCTGGATAAAGAGCTCCTCGCATTTGTGTGGGCAATCACAAAACTGGAACGTTACCTCCTCGGCTCACACTTTGTGGTGGAATCTGACCAAAAAGCTCTTACCGCACTGAACACGAAGAACGTTAAATCATCTAAGTCAGCGCGTTACGCTATAGCGCTTCAACCATTCAATTTTGAAATACGAGCTATTCCTGGAGTGAAGAATGTGTTCGCAGACTGTTTGTCTAGATGCCCAAGCGAACTTGTCGAAACTAAACCACTTCCAGATGTTGAAACATCCTCAACGATAACATGAATAACTTTGTACATTATCATTGATTGTACATCTATAAAGACTGTTTATATAACTGAATTATTCGTATAAGTATAACTTTCATGATATACTTACTTATAGATTATAAAATTACTTCTTGTGTAGTAACGTTTTATTAAAACGGGAACAGTGGTATTAGAGTAACTTTTTATGAGTATGTAAACATTGTTAAGAGCGACAAATATACATTTGTTATTCCTATGGAACATATTACACTACATATCGTGTTCGAGAATATATTTTATCGTGTATGGAACATTGAAAACATCGTCTCGTCGATTACTAACTAGTTGTAACTGAACGTTGACATATTGATAGTGATATTGGAATTACTTAGAATATATTAGTAAATGGTTATTTGTTAGTAACTAAGAAATATATATAAATTAGAATAATTCAATTTAATCTATTTAATTGATTATGGATCACACACATACTAACTTTCTTAGTTGTCACGTAATACCTGCATTCACGGGTCTTAGTTATGATATCTCACTGTTAGATCACTAGTCAACCGTACTAGTGTTAGAAAACATTAAGGGTGTTGATTCCTAAAGTGTTTAATTTTGCATTGCTTCATTTTTGCACATTGTATTTTCAATTTTTCTGTTTTATTGATTCTCTTGTCATTGATTATCATCAGTGTTGCTGTTCATTTTCATTTTTGAAAATCATATGTTTCAAATTTTTTTTTTTTGAAAACTTAGTTGAATTTTATTATCATCTTTTTTTAAATGGTTTTTTCATTTTTCATTTTCAACTTGTTTTTACTTCGAATATTACCACATCGTTCCAAAGTAGGTCGATCGTGGATGTGTGCTTTAATGCATACTATCATTTAGTTATATTGATTTCGTTTAATATTCTTTTCTTAATATGATATAACTTTATGCATTTCATATCTTGTGGTAGTTTTGACTCACCTCTCTCGGGTACTAAGTTCAAAAAAATTAATAGAATTAATTTTTTTTAAGGGGAGGTAATAAGGGAGCTGTTACGTACATTTATTACCTAAGGGGGTAGTCTTCGGTCCTGCCAAATGTACGCACCAGTCTTAATATAGTTATATTATTTGAGCGTTCGATTGATTCACGCACTGACGTGCACAATGCAGTGTGAGTTGCTTTGGACGCACGGGTAACCTAGTTTAGGGATTGTGACGTCATGTTTTGAACGGGGCAGTACGGACCATGTTTATGGCCGTGGAATTTTTCTTGTATTCGTGGCAAGTTGGTGGAAGCCATTAGTTCTATTGATATAGATATTGGTCTTCATGTCGAAGCCAATTGTGGAAGTATCATGTAAGTGTCGCCCCATTTCATATTGAATGTTTATTGATTTTAATTGAAGTATCAGGCCGCTCCTAGTTATGGTCTAACGGGAATCCATCGTAGTATGTCATTCCTAGAATGGACTAACGGAGTCGATTGCCTTGTTTGAATTACCGTAGAGGGAGGATACCTACGAGGATACGAAGTTAATTGATTTTGTATGCTTCTCATGTTTTTAATATGCCGTTTCGTCAATGCCAAAGTCATGGCATGGATTTTGGGAGAGGTTAGTCAACAGAAGACTCTAACCTGATTGTATTGCCGTGTATAACTTTATCTGGATTATATATATGCTACATTAGTATTGTATGAAGAAAGTCTGGGAATTTTACGGGTATGATATCAAAGATTGATCCTCGAACATGAATCCGTTTACCACGATAGACGTCCTTGGAAGAAGGTCAACGGACTTCATCGTAAATATATATTAGCGGAGAACAGAAGTAATCCTCAACTCACTCGGATAGAAGAGGAATTGATTATTGAAGAATCTCCAAGAATTTAAGAGTATGATCAGCAACTTTAAAGTATGACATTTGCATCTGTAATCTGTAACCATGATCGTCTTGTGTATTCCCGTCTGTATCGTGTCAATAAATAACATGTACTTTCACCAACGACTTGCGTGCAGTCCTGAATTGGAGAATTGACTATTGCTTGTTGGAGTTCAACTTAGGAACACTTCTCAGATATTTTCATTGAGAAAACCATTCGCGTATTTTAAGCTAGCATAGACCAGTGACACCATACACTAGCTTACAACTACCTCTTGACTATGAGTATGAACTACCCAACAGTCAGTTATGCCCAGATGTTTAACACATCACCTGGGATTCCTTGTTGAAAGATATTACAATGTGTCGTTGCAGAAAGTCTCAATTTCACCACCCGCCAAAGCTCCTACTGTTATCTTTGACAGCATAAACGACTGGTTGGAGACTGGATGGTATTATTCGTACTCAGCAGGTTTCCTGTCACCAGCTGGCAACAGGAAATAGAGCCTCTGCAACAAAAGGACACCCTGGCCTTTTACATCTGATCACTTATTCTAACACTTAATTTCATACGTGAGTATGGGGTCAGCCTCGCGTGCATTTCAGGTGCACTCGCCCCGAATGTTACATGACTCCCACTTTGCTGTGACCACACCTCAGATCCTTATGGCAGATACGCCACTGTACGTTTACATACTTTTCCTCCATACAATAATGTGGAGTAACCACATTTCCTTTGATATGATCTTCTTTTCTTTTCTTTTCAAATATAATTGCTTCAGGCATGTTAAACAGTGTTCATTGAACACAGAGGCTTACTAATATATTCTAATACCATAATATGACAACATAATCATGACAACATACACCAGTTAGATACATTTCAAAGTGAGGACTCAACAATGTCTGCTCCCGGCATGTCCTTCACTTCCCCCATAGCAGTATCTAACTTTGGTAGTTGGAATAAACATATTAATTCATAAAGCATCCTTTCCACAATTCAAGAAAATATAAACAAATGACGCTGACTTTAGAAGAAATGGCCTCAGCTTCCTCCGAACTGCACAGACTGTGAATTTCTTATTTATTTAAGTTTAAAGTTAACACAGCTGTTTCTCAGCGTATCTGAATGAAAATTTTAGTTTGACTGGCAATGAATAATCAAAGCCTTTTGCTAATATTTACTAGCACTGGCCAATCAAAACGTGCGACTACTTGAATTCAAATGCAGTTTTTATGAAAAAACAAAATAATTGCAAACAATTTCTGCGTCTGGTAGTCGATTGGCCAGTCTGCTTTAGTTATGCCCAATACAAAAAGATGTTTCGTTTAGGATTACATTTTTCCTACCGCCCCCCTTTCCCCCTATACTCTCTGTTTACCTAAGTGAATTTGAATGTACCTCCCTGCCTCTTTTTCAAACTCGCGTCCCCACTAACGTTAAAAAAAAAACAAAGCAGGAACGACAGTCTGTCTGGTCGAGCGTCCGTAGACATTAGTATTTTCTCAATAACTTATCTAATACTGGGACTATCATATTATTTAAAGTACATTCTTGCTCAGTGAAATCTACGTCATACTACCATATAATTTTTATGGGCAGTTTCATAATGGTTTAAATTTTCAATTTTTGTCATAGTCAATCGTCAAATAAAATTTGCACAAGACCGCCATCTTTCCTCTCCTTTATCTCGCTAGCATGTATTTTTCAAATAACAAACTTGTTTCAGTTACGTCAGAAATGCTACCGCGAGGATGAAAATAAAATTGTCTGCGTGTTTGCCTCTGCTAGAGTTGTTCCAGTGTGTATATATATGCATGACAGACTGTGTCAGCGAAGCGGGGTTGTGCGCGGCAGGTTAAGAATTGGCGTTAATAATGTGTATTTTTTTCGTGTTACACTACCAAATTTGTAAGGATTACTACTGATTTTGCGTTAAAGTTGACAGAATACGTTAATTCAGATATTTATTTTGCGGCACACTTCCGCCAAAGCGTTAATTGTAAGTCTTGCCACAGTCTCTATCAAATCGGGCAAAATGTTAAAAATGTACGTCACAAGGAACGCGAGTAGGTTTAAACGGGGAAATCGGTTCTAAGCCGTTCCATGGCACCAAATTCAGCGCTATGCTGGCGTGTGAGAGCATCACCGTCAGACACAAGAGGGTTTGTATTTATTATCCTTTTATGACTAAAATCCTACTGAAATGAGCGATTATTCTCGCAGATTTTACTACACCCGTGCAGACTCTGAAAATTATCACCTATTCTCTTCTGCTGATTTGGTAATATTCATAGTTTTGTGTGTGCTCTGAATGCGCTGCATCCCATTTGTTTCTGTATCTGGTTCTGATAAAAGTCTTTGCCTCTTCGAAAGTTATGTATGTGTCAGGTCGAGATAGCTTTCCACCTACCTTTGCCAATCTGTCGGCCGCTTCATTGTTGGGATGCTACAATGAGATGGGATCCATTGTATCACAATCCGTTTGAATCGCTGACATAGTTTGTGAAGCACTGCTCTAATGTCATCCAGGTCTCAGCGTTGCAACTACGGACAGTGCGCCTGTGAAGTTAACAACTTATCTCTCTGTGCTTTCCTCTGCCATTAGAATCTCTATTGAAGTTTTTAAGGCATCTGCCTCTGAAGTTTCTTGAGAATTTTCCTGTTTTGCCACTGACATCTTTTGTGTGTGTATCGGTGCGTAAGCGCAGAAGGACATGTCCACTCTCCATCTTCGGTTGCATTTGTTGTTGATCCATCTATGTATGCATGGGTCCATGTGTTGCTTGTGTAATGTTTCTTTATGTATTATGTCATTATGGCTTTTCTGTCTGGCTCTTCTATCTCTCAATGCCAGGAATGTTGTCTATCATTTCAGAGAAACGATGTTGTTTCCAGACTGAGAGCTTGTGTGCAGCGTAGATGGCTTTAGTTATTGAAACCGCATTTATGGGAACTGCTCTCATCTTTGCAGTGGTTGATTCTACAAAGTTGCTCTGCTTGAGTTTTCAATTTACCGGATTACTGGTAACTCCCGCTTTGCTTGATTTAAATTTTTTTTTTTTCAATTAATGATGAAAATATGCCGTTCAACCTCCGATGGGTTATAATTAGGATATATATTGTTTTCAAACCCAAATAACATGAACAACTGTCGATTTGGGAAAGTGGCACCATAATTTTACTTGTACTAGCAACAACTTGCCAAATTTGGCAGGTTTTTAATTATAGTGTGTTGTTTCTTTTACATGTATTACATTGCTGCTTCTTCTATAGTCTCGCTATGAATGACGCGATTGTCTCTTTCTTTTAGCCATCTTATCATTTTGATCCATAATAATAAGTCTGCAACACTTTAAATTAAAATTTTGTCTTGAAGAAACAATTAAAAAACGTATATTTTAAGGTTATTTTTAAGAAAAATAATGAGTTAAATCCGTTTTTCGAATGAAACTGGACAGAAGAGTATCTTAATTGTCTGTTGATTTAATGCACACCGTCACATTTTGCCATTTTCGCGAGCGTACATATAAGGGGAAACAATACAATTATTGTCTAACTTGCAACCACAGTTGCGCCCCCTTAGCTGTGATCGAAATTTAATGCCTCTCTCGAAAATATGTTGTTCGTCCATCACAGGTGATGAAGACCACTCTGTTCATCCAATTATTAGGATGTTAGGATAGTCTATGAGTACGAAGGTGACTGATGAGCCCGATGCGGGCCTGGAAGGATCTCGGACAGTGTGGGCAGGGAATGTTTGCTTCATGTGAAGGTTTTATTTCACGATCTTTTCTAGCTTGTCTCCGCTGTTCCGCTGCTGTTCTTCTGGAAGATTCACATGCCACTGCACCTTTACGAAGAGATGTGCGCCAGGCAGTTCGGTCTTGCGCAGCAGCTTCCCATGTGTCTGGGTTTATGTCAAAGGTTTTTAATGAAGCCTTAAGCGTGTCTTTGAAGCGCTTTTTCTGGCCACCATGGGAGCGTCTACCCTTCTGCATCTCACCATAAAAGAGTATCTTTGGCAGTCGATGGTCTGGCATGCGGACTACATGACCTGCCCAGCGAATCTGTGACTGCATCAGAATAGTATCGATGCTAGGGATACCAGCTCTGTCAAGAACGGCGGTATCCGGGATCTTGTCTTGCCATTTGATGTTCATTATCTTCCTGAGACAGACTGTATGGAAGTGGTTTAGCTTTTTTACGTGGCGCCTGTATACAGTCCATGTTTCACATGCATAAAGCAGCACTGGAAGCACCGCAGCTCTGTATACCTTCAGCTTTGTCTGTAGACTAATGCCACTTCGATGCCAAACGTTGGTGTATAGTCTGCCAAATGTGCTGCTGGCTTTGGAGATCCTGGTGTTCACCTCATCATCAATGACGATGTTCTGGGATAGTGTACTACCAAGGTATGTGAACCTGTTCACAACATTCAGTTTCTCACCATTTACCTTGATGACTGGCTCAGTATAAATTGTGCCAGGAGCTGGTTGGTACATGATTTCTGTTTTCCCCGTGTTGATGGTAAGCCCAAAGTTGGAGCAGGCTTCGGAGAATCTATCAACGCTACGCTGCAGATCAGCCAAAATATAAAAACTGCGCAAATGACGGTGTGCAAAGTGTGACAGGCCGACCGACCGAAGTACCTTACGGCAGGAATTATAATATTTGATGTTAAAAATAAAAAAAACCAAACAAACAAACAAAAGATCGCTTCAGTCTTTCTCTTCCAATAGCATTTATTCATTGGTACACTGGATGGGATGATTTTCAAAAGTGCATGAAATATGAAGTAGTTCCACAACACCCATTATTTTTGTACTTCAAATAAACTTTCATGTGAATGGATGTGGAATGTGTGGAAATAAACATAAGAATAATTTATTTTATTAAAATAAAATCGTTTTACAGTATGCAGTTATACAGAACAATCCTATCCAATATTACGAGCAACAAAAGGGCTTAAGATGGCAGCGTCCTGGTCAAGGATGCAAGCCGTTTACCACAAATTTGGATTGAAGTTGTACAGACTAAATTCATCGCGTTTATTCGCTCCATCATATTTCCTGTCAGCTGTCTTGACCGATATAGTGAGTGCATTAATTGGTGCAATTACAAGAACAGTAGTCTCGTGGAAGTGTATTAAAAAAATTAAGGATTTTTTTCTTTTCAGTTGGAAGTATCATTGCGATTATCAATCAGAGTTATCGTCCGTAATTTGTATAGTCTTCTGATAATGCTCATGTAAAATTTTATTTAAAATGCATGCAGAAAACGTAGACCGTTAAAAAAAAAAAAAGTGGAAAGTATCCCGTTCAACCCTTGATGGGTTATAATTAGGACATATGGTGTAGCCTACCAATTCAAGAAAATAAAGTCAGATTTCCAATATCCAAATATAGTAGCCTACCTTCTTCCCCCCTCCACTCAGTCTAAAGAGAGTAAATAAAAACTAAATTTATGTGTTTGCGTGTGACCTCCCCATTCTAAGAAACAAACAAACAATTCATTCATTCATTCATAACCCTCCACTCCCAAAGGAGCATAGGCCTTCAACAAACACATGCCAAGTCCTCCTGTCACATGCCATCATCTCAAGTTCTTTCCACGTTCTCCTGATCATTTTCACCTCTGTTTCCAGCTCTCTTCTCCATGTGCTTCTTGGTCTACCTCTGCTTCTCTTGCCCTGGGGGTTCCAGAACAAGGACTGCCTTGTAATGCTATCAACAGGTTTCCTCAGTGTGTGTCCTATCCATCACCATCGTCTTCTTCTCATCTCTTGTTCCACTGGCACTTATCTAGTTCTTGTCATCAGTTCCACGTTGGTACCCTTGTCATACCATTTTAATCCCTCTATTCTACGCAGGCACCCATTTATGAAAGTCTGTAGCTTTTTGGTAGTTGTCTTTGTTGTTCTCCATGTCCCAGAGCCATACAATAGGACTGACTTCACATTTGAGTTGAAGATTCTTATTTTCGTGTTGGATCCGATTTCTCTTGATCTCCATATATTTCCCAATGCAATGAAAGCTCCTCTTGCTTTTTGTATTCTTATTTTGATATCACTGTCTGTCCCTCCAACTTTGTCTATATTGCTGCCAAGATATGTGTACGATTCTACATTTTGTATTGGTGCTTCTTCAAGTTCAACCCTGTTTTCATTACCTGAATTTATTCTCATTATCTTTGTCTTTTCCCTGTGTATTTTCAGACTCAATTGCTGTGACCTCTCATCGAGTGTTTTCAATTTGTCCTGCATCTGATTATGGTTATGGGACAGAAGAGCTAAGTCATCAGCAAAATCCAGATCATCCAATTGCTTAGAGTCCACTGGATTCCATTTCTGTTGTGTGTTTTCGATGTTCTCGTAACCCAGTCTATTGCTAGTAAGAAAAGAAATGGAGACAAGAGGCATCCCTGTCGCACTCCTGTTCTTATTCCAAACAGTTCTGTAAGCTGTCCTTCATGAAGAACTCTGCATGTCATGTCTTCATATGTTTTCTTTATTAAATTAATGATCTTCAGGGGAACTCCATAATGCCTCATCAACTTCCAAAGTGATTCTCTGTCTACACTGTCAAATGCCTTTTCGTAGTCCACAAATCCGATGTATAGTGGTGAATTCCATTCCAGACTTTGTTCAACTATTATTCTCAAAGTGGCTATCTGGTCTGTACAGGATCTGTTTTGTCGAAAACCTGCTTGTTCATCTCTCAGTTTCTTGTCTATGGACTCTTTTAATCTTTCAAGGATAATCCTGTTTAATACTTTTCCTGGCACTGAAAGTAACATTATTCCTCTATAATTTGTGCACTCTTGTAAATTTCCCTTCTTAGGCAACTTAACCAGATATCCTTCCTTCCATTCTGCTGGTATCTCTTTCTTTTCCCAGACTTTACCAAGTAATTTATATAACATCTCTGTAGCCGTGTCGATATCTGCTTTGATGGCCTCTGCTGGAATGCCATCAGGTCCAGATGCTTTTCCATCTCTTAGAAGCTTTATGGCTTTCTTTATTTCTTCCTTCATTGGTCTTTCACCGTTAATTTGTAGCTCTTCTTCTGCTGGCTGGATGTCTGAGGGGTTTTGTGGAGCTGGTCTATTGAGAAGGTCCTCAAAATATTCTGTCCACCTCTTCATTTGCTCTTGTATATTGCTGAGCAGTTTTCCATTCTTGTCTTTTATGAAGCAACTTGTTTGCTTGTATTTCCCCGTTAGCTTCTTTGTGCTGTTATACTACAACAGAGGGCAGTCCAAGAGGAATAAGATGGACTACATTTTCAACATTGGAAGATCTGGAATATGCAGATGACATTGCACTGCTGGCACATTCACATCAACACATCCAGGAAAAACGGATAGACTTAATAAATTTAGCCAGCAGGTGGGCTTGAACATCAATTTAAAGAAGTCTGAGGTCATGACGCTCAATGTGAGCAACCCTGAGCCCATATCAGTAAGGAATCAGCAACTGGTACAGACAGATACCTTCACATACCTAGGAAGCATAGTAACACCAGACGGTGGGGCAGGCAAAGACCTTTTTTTTTTTTTTTTTTTTCCTTAACCAGCGGCACTTGGGCTTTCAGCCCTTCGGCCCAATGACATGTCATTGCGAGGCTGGGGAACCTGAGGACTTTCCTTCCAACCCGGTCAGGAGCTTCGCTCCTTCCCATCCACAGAGGGTTTATCACAGGAGCCGTTCAGGCTATTCAGTCAAATTTCCGGCCGTAAACATTTCTTCAAACGCTGACGCCCGGGTTTGAACCATGAACACCTGGTCGCCAGTACAACGCCGAAGCCATTACACCAGCGCGGCTCCCCAGGCAAAGACATCAACATCAGAATGAATAAGGCAAGAACAGCCTTCTTTAGCCTAAATAACATCTGGAAGTCCTCCCAATACAGCACAAGCACAAAATTAAGATTATACCAGAGTTGCGTGCTTTCTGTGCTTCTCTATGGTGCGGAATGCTGGAGAGTCACAGAGAAGGAAATGTCAAAATTGTCCTCTTTTCACACAACATGCCTAAGAAAAATTCACCGAATCTTTTGGCCGAATACCATCACCAACCAAGATCTGCTTACTCGTAGCAAGCAAGAGGACATGCATACCATCATAGCTGGCAGACGCTGGAGCTGGGTTGGTCATGTCCTCAGAAGAGACCCCGATGCCATCACAAGAACAGCTATGCTTTGGACCCCTGAAGGAAAGCGAAAGAGAGGCTGACCAAAAACAACTTGGCGGAGGACTGTGGAGGCTGAGATGCAAAGAATGAACCAGAGTTGGGGCACTGTACGAAGGATGGCCACCGACCGTGCAAAGTGGAATCAATTTGTTGTTGCCCTACAAGACGCCACTAGGCGTGATGGCCACTGACTGCTTTGACGGTCGGTGGTTAAGGATCAAAGAAGAAGAAGAAGAAGCTGTTATACAGTTCTCTCATATTCCATTTGGCTGCAGCATCTTCTGCCTCTCTTGCCAACTCCTCAATATACTTCCTATTGTCTCTTTTGATACTTCTTTTTACTTCTTTGTTTGCTTCTGTGTACACTTCTTGAGCCTTGGCTTTGGAACTTCTGGTTTTGCTTGTGTTTAAATCTGCTTTATTGTTTTTCCTGTCTTTTATCTTTTTGATGGTTTCTGTTGTTATCCATGCTTTTTGTTGTCGTTCCCTTTTCCCCAGTATTTCTTCACATGTCTCATTCCATACCGTTTTGATTTGCTGCCAATAGTCTTCTGTATTCTCTGCATCTTCCAGCTGTTGGAGCACCTGGAATTTGTTGGATACTGTGAACGCAAATTTATCTCTTGTTTCTTGATTTCTTAGATGTCCTACATTAAATTGTTGTCTATAATTTTGCATTGCTGCATATCTCTTGAGTTTCATTTTTACTTTGGCTATCAGAAGGTGCTGGTCTGATGCCACATCTGCTCCTCTATATACCTTTACATCCTGCAATGATGATCTAAACTTCTTGTTTATGCATATATGATCAATCTGATTTTCTGTTCTATGGTCTGGTGATATCCATGTTGCCTTGTGTATTCTCTTATGTGGAAACATGCTTCCTCCTATAGCCAGTTGATTTGAAGCACAGAAGTTTGAGAATAGTTCCCCATTTTCATTCATTATTCCTAGCCCCTGTTTTCCCATGACTTCTTCAAAGCCGGTGTTGACTGTACCTATCTTTGCATTCATGTCACCCATCAAAATTGTGATGTCTCTTCTTTTTACTTTTTCCATAATTTCCTGTAGTCTAGTATAAAATGCTTCTTTCACCGACTCTTCTTTGTCATTAGTTGGTGCATAACATTGGATGACATTTACATTTATTTTCTTTTTAGCTGTTTTAAAAAAAGCTGTTATTATTCTGGATCCAACGACTTCCCATTCAATGAGTGCTTTCTGTTCTTCTTTAGATAACATAAGAGCTACCCCTTCATTGTGGTGTGAACTTTCATCTTCATGTCCTGAGGACAGCACCAATTCATCTGTGATGAGTTTCTTCCTGTCTACCCCCTTCCACTTTGTTTCACACAGTCCCAGAACCTTGATTTTATATTCCCTCATCTCTGCTGCTACTTGTGCCACTTTCCCTTGTTCGTTTAATGTCCGAACATTCCAGGTGCCAAATCTGGAAGTTCTAGAAGAAAGAAGGTTAGTCAGCAACACAGACTCCTTTCGGCTTTCTCTGTGTTGCATCATACGCCTCCCTGCGAGAGGACCTTCCCCTGTCTTGGATGGCTGTGTTTTATTTTCCTTAATTGACTTGTCCATGTTTGTTGAAGTTTTTTGTGGTTTAAATTTTTTACAGGATGGGGCCCCATGCCCAACCCTCCTTAGTCACTTTCTACGGCATGCTTGACAGGGAACAGTGTTACTATTCTTTGCTCCCCTTTCGGGCCCCGGTAACACACGTGTGAAACAAACAATAAAAATAAGAAAAAAAACGGAAGAAAAAAAAACGAACAAACAAAACACTAAAATGAAGTCTCTCATAACTGCCCTGTTATTAACAAAGTGAAAAGTGGTGAGAAAGCCCGAGGGTGTCCGAGATCACATCAAATCCACCAATTATCTACCATTAGCCATACAAGCACCTCATCAGTCTACCCCTTTTCCTCACACCATCATTGATCCTTATACATTAATTTTAGTTCTTGTTATATACTGTTTTACTAAATTGTGCAATTCTCTAGGTCGAGACTACAGCTAGGAATAGGCTATTTCAGAATAGAAGAACCTTACTGTACAGGATGTCTACAAGACGATAATATAGAACATTTCTTGTTAAATTGTAAGAGGTATGAACAAATGAGAATACCAGCATTAAATTATTTGCAGGCATCAAACTTACCTATAAATATAGAAGAGGTGTTGAGAATAGACA
The DNA here is from genome assembly GCA_024509875.1 of Oreohelix idahoensis. Lineage (NCBI taxonomy): Eukaryota > Metazoa > Mollusca > Gastropoda > Stylommatophora > Oreohelicidae > Oreohelix > Oreohelix idahoensis. Next base: position 458,370 of record JAMPIV010019216.1, read on the forward strand.
GACCTAGGGAACTGCATAATATAGTCAAACAATATTTAACACGAACAAAGGTTAATATATTGTGGGTGGGAAGGTGAAGGTCTGATGCTGTTCTTACAATGCATATGACTTTTAACAGATGAAAGTCCATTAAATATTTCGTAAAGTCAGTTATATAACTGGAACTACCAGGCCTTTACACCCCTCCATTTTAATATTATTCTTGTTCAGAGTTTCTTCTTGATTTTGTTCATTTTGTTTGTTTGTATGTTTTTTAAACATAAAGGCATAATTGGTAATTGTGATTTCCCTGTTTACAATGATTTGACAGGTGTGATGCCACTTTCTCATATCGGCAGTTGTTCATATTATTTGGAATTGAAAGCAGTATATATCCTAATTAGAGGTTGAACAGGATATTTTCCTTCATTAATTAAAAAAAAAAAGGCAGAGAATGCAGTAGACTTGATTTAGCAGAAGAGATATTACTGGCAAATACTTACCTAAGCTCCAGTGGATGTTCTGTTCTAATAGCTTGGATACCTTCACGTGTTGGCATAGAAAGAAATGAAAAGGCGGATAAAGAAGCTAAGAAAAGTAGACATAATAGAAACCAAATAAATGTGGGGATGAGTAAAACAGACATCTAAAGCTTAATTAAAAGAATAAAGCTGAGGAATGGACAGTAGAGTGGGATGGAAGTCTAAAGGATAGACATGCATATAAATTGTTCAAGGCTCCAACAAGAACATGCCAGGTATCTAGAGAACTAAAAATTACTAGCAATAAGAAACTTCTTAGACTGCAACTAAGAATGGGCTATTTTAGAATAGAAGAACCTTGCTGTGCAGAGTGTCTAGAAAAAAATAATATAGAGCATTTCCCTTTAAAATGTAGGAAGTATGAACAAGAGAGAAAACCAGTATTAGATTATTTACAGGCATGCAATTCATCCATAACTATGGAACTTAGACCACAGTATGAGTATAAACATGTTTCTCTCATCTATACCTTTCAGCGGTTGAAATGAAATAATGGGCTGTCAGTTTGATACGGCCTTAAAAAAGAATTCAGAGATGCAGTAAAAAAGGGTAATGAACTAATGGTTAGGTTTAGATATCCTAACCCTAACTGTAATCCTAACCCTAACAACGTTGGTGACTTAATAGGATGACATCAATGAACATGGTCTACTCTTCTTCAGTTCAGCCCCTTTCAGCTCCCTCCAGAGCATAGGCCTTTCAGATTAAAATTAAGAACAGTGGGGCATGTTCTTCAATACCATCCACATAAGTCATTCACATCATTATGATTAGGGTTTGGTTTAGGATTCCTAATTATTGTGTTAGAATTTTTTTTCTGAAGGCTGTATCGAAACATGTCCTTCATTTCAGCTGCCTTTCAAGTAGTTCATGCCATGCCATACTGTCCATGGTGGTGCTTGTGTTAGTTTCGAAGAATGCACCAAAAAATAAATAAATTTAGAACAGAAGTCAGATTACAATTGTAACTGTGATAAAGATGTACATGTATATAATAATGTAATAAAAATGGAGAAAAATATGCTGCCGTGTTTAAAAGCAAATATATGATAGTAGTTGTAAATTTATGCACTCTGAGAATGCACTTCCCTACATTTATTCCTATCAATTATGCTAGTTTTAAATTCAGCAATTTTTCCCTTGCATAACATAATTCAGTACTTTACAGACAGTTTCTGCATCTCCAAACCTTAGTGATAGTGAGATGCTCTTCTGTTGATGTACAGTGTTTTGTATTATGATCCACACATGCACTTTTTGCACTTTCCAAAATTGCAATATTGGGCTTAAAACCTGCACAGTATCTGTCAATGTTAATCTTGCACTGTAAAATAAAAGTCAGTATGTCCTGATCCCTTCTTCATTGCAAATATTTTTCAAGTAATTTTGTTTTTAAATGTTCTTTTATGGAATATCATCTTGAAGCTGCTACTTTAATTTCTTTGCTGCATATTCTGCAAAAAGCATGGGTTGATCCTAACTTTGATATAACTACAGTGCTAGGGAATAAAAGGGGAGGGTAAAGTATCCCGTTACATGCCCATTGAGCATATTGGGAATATGGTGTTAGGCCCGGCACACTAGGGGTGATGTGGTCAGCATCACACCGGCTAGGGAATAGCTTAACCCAAACAGCTTGAAGCTTACCCATGACCTCAGTCCCTGTTTGCAAGATTTCATTTCTTTGAATTGGGCTTAGCCATCATTCAAAGGATTAATTATCTCAACTAATAATCTTGGGAGAAAATAACCTGCTAACAACAAATTTACTAAATTATTATTAAAAAGTTGGTAGACTAGTAATAATAGATCTATGTTTTATTGAAAAATTAAGCAACGAATGTCGATCGCTGGTATAAATTACTGGATGGATTTACTCTAGAAGCATAAATGCTTATGCAAAGAAACTATTTTTTTTATAATTACGTACACAGTATTAAATATTATGACATTAATTTATCAAAAATGTATAAAAGGGGAAACTAAAATTGGAAAGAGGAAGAGAATGATAACATATAATAATAAAATAATAAATTCTTTAAGCACCAAACACGGCGCATAAGGCAGAAACCAGTGCTCTCCAGGTTGTTCGTTGTGACGCCACTCCTCTTAGCTCTTGCACATTATTTAGGCCCAACGTTCTTCCTTCTCTTATTATTGTTCTTCTGAGTGTTTCTTTTGGTCTTCCTTTTTTCCTCTTACCCTCAGGAACCCAAGTGAGCGCCTGTAGTGGTATTCTGTTGTTTTGCATTCGTAGGACATGACCGATATATGACCATCGTCTTTTCCTTATATAGTCGGAGACATATTTCTGCCTAGAGTCTTCTCTTATTTGTCGATTAGTCTTGAATTCTTCCAACTGATGTTCATGAGTTTTCTAAGACATTTGTTCTCGAATGTATTCAGCTTGTTCTCCAATGATTTTGTTATTTTCCAACTCTCACAGCCGTATGTTAACACTGAGATAACATTTGAATTAAACAGACGAAGCTTGGTATGTATATTCAATGATCGTAATTTCCAAATGTTAGATAATCTATTGAAGGCGCTAGCTGCCAAAGCAAATTCTAGTATGGATTTCTCTTGTTGTGTCACCATCCTGAGTCATTTTACTGCCTAAATAATTGAAACTTTCAACTTTCTGTAGTTTTTCCCCGTTCAAGATGATATCAAAGGTCTCGTTAGAAAAGTTCATAGCTTTAGTTTTAGAGGCATTTATTTGGAGACCTATTTTAACCGAGAGATGACACAAATTATTTATTGCTTCTTGGGATTGTCTTGGTGTTGAACTTAAGAATGCTACATCATCTGCGAAATCCAGGTCCCCCAGGAATTTTCCATTTGTCCATTTTATACCCAATTGTTCATTGTGGGTATAGTTTCTCATAACCCAATCAATAGCTATTCCAAAAAGTAGTGGTGACATAATACAGCCTTGTTTAACCCCTGTTTCTACTGTAAACCATTCTGTATTCCCTTTATTTGTTCTAACACAACATCTTGCATTGTCATATAGCGCTTTGATTATATTCACATATTTTGTTGGAAAACCATAGATTGTAAGTATCTTCCACAATGATGGGCGGTGTAGACTATCAAAGGCTTTTTGAAAATCGACGAAGGTGATAATAAGTGGCGATTGCCTTTCTACTGATTCTTCTATAATTGTTCTTAGTGTGAATATTTGATCAATACATGATCGTTGCGGCCTGAAACCCGCTTGTTCTTCTCTGATCTTTTCGTCAGCATGCAATTTAAGTCTTTCTAACATCATGCAACATAATAATTTTCCAGGTACTGATAATAGAGATATACCACGCCAGTTATTACAGTCTGATAGATCACCTTTCTTCGGTAACTTTACAATAATACTGTCTTTCCATTGTTGTGGTGGTTGTTCTTCTCTCCATACTTCATTTATAATATCTAAAATTCTCAAGAGGTTGTTGTCATTAACTGCTTTAATCATTTCCCCTGAAATTTCGTCAACTCCAGCAGCTTTAAAATTTTTTAATCTTTTAACGGCTTGTTTGATCTCGTCCAGCGTGAATTCATCGCAAGTTATTGGCAAGGTGGTTGTGATAACATATACAACAAAGCAAAACAAATGGTAAACAACAGCAAACAATATTTAACCAAATTATGAACACAATATCAAATACTTAGCTTATTTCCAAAATACTGAAAATGTCATCTGGGGGTAGTTGCAAGTGTGGTTGATGATAAATAGCTAAACAAAATGTGTCTTGTCATGCTTAGTGCAGAAAGTGAATGAGAATTTAAATATGTAACGCCCTGCCAGAATCATTGGGTATAAAAAGATTTGATTGGTTACTTGGTGAGATCTCGTTTTTGAAAAAAATATGCAGAGAAATCCCTGGATTTAAAAAAAAATGATAAAAAAAAACAAAAAAAAAACAGACCTTAAGTTCTTTTTGTTCTCAATAAAATCCATATAAAGACCTTGTATGGCTGTACACAGCTGAAAGTGTCAAAAACCATACAAAATATGGACAACCCATACAAGTTGATATGTATGCATTAGCATAATCCATCAGGGGTTGAACACAATATTTTTCTCCATTAATAATTTTAAATAATAATGTTTCCTTTATTTGTCTTTTGTGTATCTATTTCTTTTTTTCCATGTGTTTATAGGCCTGTCTCTGTTTCTTTTACCTTGTGGTTCTACTGAAGTATGTTAAGAATACCATGGGCAGCTAATAAGAGTAATAAAAATGACCTGAAAGAAGCCAGGATGCAGAGAAAACTTATTACTCACATTAGAACGAAGGAAACCATTTTCTTTGTGTATGCTAATAGAAGAAGACAGCTGGAATGTGATAAGAGCAAAGATTGAAGGAAAAAGAGATGAGAGGACAACAAAGAGAGAAGATACTGGCCAGTTTAATATCATGGCATGGAAAAGGCAACTACAGAATTGATAAACAGTACTGAAGACAGGAAGTTGTGGAGAGACATGATCACATATACTACCAGGCATGGTACTTGAAGAAGAAGAAGAAGAGGTATACACAGATGGATCAGCAGCTGAAAATGGAGGTAGAGGAATCTTTCAGATACTTGTTTTTTTTAATAGATGAACCTGTTTCTCAGTTCTTTTCTCTGCTATGAGGAATTCTGCTGTAGTTTCTCATCCATTTTTTCTAAAGTTGCTTGACAATTTGTGTTGCTACTGACAGGTTTTTTTGTGTACTTACTTAGCACCAGAAAGTATTGACGTGAGAAATGTATAAACTGAAATTATTTTGTCAGAAAGTTATATTAAATGTTATATTAATAACATAAAATACATACATGCCACACCTCAGACATGAACAACCTGTACAAAAAATCCAAAAACCCTGTACAAAGACCCGCACAACCTGTACAAAGACTGAAAAACGTAACAAAAGAGTTAATTCATGTAAAAATATATTCAATTAGATGGTTCTGCACCATCATAGTGACATGCACCCTTTGCCTTTTTAAGCATGTCTTCACTTGCTTTAAAACCTAAACAACAAGAGTTAGAATTTATTTTGCATTGTAGAAATGCTGTGACTGTATCATCATTTAGTCTATTTCTGCAAACAAAAATTAATACAATTTATGGTGGAATTGAAGAACAGTTTGTGTGTGTTCTATAGTGCCTTATAAAAGTATAGATCTAAAGAGACCAGTAATAATAGGTACCACAAAGTGTGCGCTTCGAGCTGTTGAAAACGGACTGAAGTGGAGAAAACTGATGGAAATTCATCAAGTTTAAGTCATCACTGCTACTTTGCTATTAAGCAGATTGAAATAAAATTTACATCACGATACTCTTTATCTTCTTCTCTTTTGAAATGTATTAATTCCCGAATAATAAAAGTTATTGAAGTATTTTTTTACTAATAAAAACTAACAGCAACGTTACGCATAGTTGGCCCCGGCGGGCGGCCAACTCTCGGCTTTTTTGCCTCACCCCGCTTCATTCAAACGGGTTGCGCTTGACCAGCAGACGTCTGATTTGCATACGGTTTTCACCATTAGGATGGGCAGAGGAATAGCTTTAATTTCGTATAATGCAAGCTGTAGAAAACAAAGTGGAAGACGTAGATTTATCGAAGTGAAGTCGAAATTTTACAAGATTTGACATTTTAAGTTCTGTTATAATTCCTTGCATGGTATGAGAAGATTTGAGAGCCATTTTTATTTATTCCTGTAAAATATCAAAGACTTCTGATTTTTGCTGGTGAATCGATTTGACTTTAAGTAACGCTTTCTCAGTCAAGAATTTTAGCGAAAAATGCAGAGCGAGGCTGTTACATCGACCGTGATAACTCCCGATGTCGATCAAAATCGGCATGCCACTTATGTTGGTTCGTGCTCAAACTTCATCACATCTTCTGATTTTAAGATGACTATACGTAAGTATATCACTTATTAACAATGTTTTGAACTTTAAATGTAAACTTTACAACAGTTTTAATATTATTTCGCAATTTAACACGATCACATAGTTGTTGTAACAGTGTGGAATGAATGTGTTATCACCACTTCAGACATTCACGCATCAATCTAATTATTTCACGAGCTTGAAAAGCTAAGAAAGTTACCAATCTGAATAAAAAATGCATGTTTTGATTAATGTGTACTTGAATGAAGGTTTATTTTGCAACATAATAGGGTGAATTATGATCTCAAACGCGAAGGATATCGCAAGGCCAAAGCCAATTGAGTCAAGGCTAGGAGACCGGAAAATTCCATACTTAAAAAAGCTGATGCTGTACTGAAATGTCCGGACTCGCAGCCAATAGTTGATAGTCTTAAAATTCCCTGAAAAGAAGATATATATATTTATTTTTATTTAAGGAAGAAAAATATATCGTTCAACCTGTGATGGGTTATAATTAGGATACTGTTGAAGACGTCATCACACTGATGAGTGTCAATATTTTGATAAGGGCTGAATTTTCCCACTGATGACTACCCTTACACTGAAGACTACCAACCACACTGATGAATGCTGTATACAGGGTAGGAATGCTAGTTTGGTGTGTGTGTGTACAAGTCATCTTGATAAAGGCTAATGGTCAACTCGAACCGACACAGTGTTGGATATACTGGTCACCTTGTCCATAAAGTATTGAGGCCCTGGCAAGGGTCAGTGTTTATATTGAGTGAGAGTACAGATGTGAGTTACGCGAATGGGTGTACTGTTCTGTAGAGTTGATAGGTAACAAGGCACTCATGCACTCATATCTAGAAGTCAATGATGGCTGGAACTACTGTTAACAGTTGCATACATTTAATGGGACGCACACTCTGACAACACAGCTACAGTCACTGGAACAGGTTGGCAAAAAACATCACATGCTTGAAAATGGTCTACGACATCAAATATGCATTCGTATAGAATGTGGATACAACAGAACATAAGTAGCTAGTCACTCAGGATTCTGGTTGTATTTACTTTCAAGCCTAACTGACTGATCGCGTCAGTTAATGTTTGCAAACGTTTATTATAAATGGCTCCCTGACAGAACCTCTTCTGACGAAGAATCACAGTCGTAAATTAGCAGGCTTTTATGATGACAATCTTAAACCACCAGTAGTGGGTTACCATAGTAGACATATCTCTGAATCATCATCAGATATTTTTTTTTTTTTTCTATAACCAGCGGCACTCGAGCTTTCTAGCCCTTTTGGCCCAATGACATGTCATTGCGAGGCTGGGTGTTAGTGGACTTTCCTTCCAACCCGGTCAGGAGCTTCGCTCCTTCCCATCCACACGGGATTTATGTGCAGGAGCCGTTCAGATTATTCAGTCAAATTTCCGGTCGTAAACATTTCTTCAAACGCCGACGCCCGGGTTTGAACCATGAACACCTGGTCGCCAGTACAACGTTGTAGCCATTACACCAGCGCGGCTCCACTCATCATCAGATAATAAGGCATCCCTGTTCTCCGAATGATGATCCGCTTAGGCAAAGGCGAGATCCAAAATGGCTCTTAACTTCTATGAGCTTCGCTCACTCCGAAGATGCATAATGAAGCATAAGTAGAGGGTGCTGTTCATGATATAAATAATGCTGTGTAGATCATATGCATAATAATGCAATGTACATCATATGAATAATGGTGCTGCTAGCAAAAATGTCGTCTCGAAAATAGTCAATCATATACATATGCAGACCATACCATGGCTGCAGATCTAGGCATTTGAAAAGGTACAGTAACTGTCTCTCTTTACCTTATCATCCTAGAAAACACTAGAAAAATAGCACACACCATCCTTTGGCGCTAAGAATATATTCTGGGGAGGAACATAGACATAATAGTACACAGCAGACGTCGCCTTTCCCCAGAATTACACAGAGCACATATCAACGGACATCTGTCCGTGGCAGCAAAACACAAGAACTCCTTATCACGGAAGTCTTCTTCGACAACCTCCAATACGACGCATGCGCAGTAGCGCGTGACGTCCAGAGTTCAACTCAAGATGGGCCGACTTCGTTAAAGACAATAAGATACAAGACCAAATCGCCTTAAAAGACAGGAATAAACCTCAACTTAGGTTATAAACATTCCCAGTAAGACTGATTTGTTCTGACCATACACGAAAAATAATTCGACGTAAATCTTAGTATTCATATACGACCCAAGAGAAAGTAACAGACATAATAAAATGTACCATCAACTAAATCAAGGGTTATGTACCTTTGACTATCAACAAAAAGTGTTAACAGACAAATAAATATCTTTCTATATATATATCTCCATATTCATTGCCTACAAAAGAATCTGTGCGTAACAGACTACCACACCCCCCGGGAAAAAAAATGAAATCATTATTTTTTTTCATCTAAAAGCAACATACAATAGGCTCACAATGCACGAATAATGCGCAGATGAGAAATATCAGTAATTTATATAATGCCAAATAGGCTAAGTCGACGAATAGATCGACAAGTGAGAATATATCTCAACATCTCAGAGAAAGTATTTCTCTAAGTATAAATATTTCCAGAGAGGTGTCACCAACTTATACTACAATACTGGCAATATCAAAATCCATACAAAAAATTCATACAATAATTCCATATTAGGTACTATGAGTTCATGATTAACAAGGAAGAAAAATCATCAAAAGACCAGCGGTAAATATACATTAATGAACCGCTAAGTGGTGATACAATCAATATATCATATATTACAAATGTGTACATATTTTGATATAGAAAAGAACTGTTGTAGAGTTAGACGTATTAGGAAGTCCAAGACATAACAGTTAGGTGGAATCATGTGGGCATCTAGACAAAATGTCTGCCATCACATTTTCTGAGCCACGGATAGCTCGGACCGAAAAATGAAAAGGTTGAAGAGCAATGGCGTATCGAGTTGATCTCGAGTTCTTCAAATTTTTACTTTGAATAGCTGTAAGAGCTTTCTGGTCAGTTTCCACTATAAAATGCGTGCCAAGGAGGAATCTTTGAAGTTTGAGAATTGACCAAACCATAGCCAATAGTTCACGGTCTAAAACCGAGTAATTCCTTTCTGCCGCATTAAGTTTTCGAGAAATATACATTACAGGATGCAGAGTTTCTGAGTACTCTTGCATTAGTGCCGCTCCGATCCCAGTGGATGAAGCGTCACTACGAAGAACAAATGTCTTATCTGTAGTAGGTAACATCAAGATAGGTGGAGTTGAAAACAAAGTTTTAATCTTATCCAAAGAGGATTGGCATTCCTGAGACCAGTGGACCACATTAGGAGACCCTTTCTTTAGTAACGAAGAAAGAGGTGCCATGATAGAGGATAGATTCTTAATGAATCGTCCATAAAATTGTATAAGACCTAAGAGACTTCTCACTTGCTTTTTAGTCTTAGGAATAGAGATGTTAAGTATTTTACTGGTATTATGGTCCTCTGTCTTTAGGAAACCATGGCCGACACGGTGACCTAGGAAAGAAATTTCGCTAAAACCAATACAGGCTTTAGAGGGTTTCGCTGTCAACTTATGCTCGCGTAAAGTAGACAGTAATTCATATAACCCCAAATAGTGATCTTCCCAAGTATCACTGAAAAGACAGATGTCGTCCAAGTATGCAATGACATCTGAACGATAAGATAGGATTCGACGCATCATGCGTACGAATGTAGCTGGGGCGTTCATAAGGCCAAAAGGCATGAAATTCCATTGAAACAAACCCCTAGGTGCGTAGAAAAAGCAGTAAGAGGTTTGGCGTGTTCAGATAAAGGAACTTGCCAATATCCCTTAGACAAGTCAAGTTTAGTGAAGAAATGAGATTTAGAAAGCCTAGTAAGTAGCTCTTCTAGTAAAGGCATAGGTGTCGTAGATTTTTCGATAGGAGTATTAAGACTTAGGTTGGTCCCTTCTGAATAGATTAGAATATGTGATATACACAGTGAGAGTTAGAAAAAAAAAAATTAGATTTTCCCAAGAGTGCAGTGGTAGCGAATCAAATAGAGCTGTCCCCTGAAAAAAAAACAAGAATCTTCTCTCTCTCTCAGGCCTATCTTCTACGACAGATATATAAGAGTCAGACAGACTATTGACAACATAAATTTCTATGTATGAACATACCACTCACGTGCACACACCTTCACGTGACCACAGTTAGACACACAGACGTGGGGAAACTATAACAATACTTATGTAAATATTTGAACGAGCTGACCAACGCACTGATTTAGTTCAAGAGAGATTTTATTTATCATGTAAAATCTTCTCACAACACCAAAGAAATACATCAAGGAAAAACATATACAAATAGTCATAAAATATCAAGAAAATGCTACAAGGGTGATAGCCCCGCTATGATCTTAACTCTAGGTTTAGCCCACAGCCCCCGTTAGGATGACAGATGATGGCCCAAAAAGTTATAGATGCATGTGGTTAGAGTCTAGTATTGTCCCCCCTTTGAAGGTATAGACTGACTTTGACAGCAGTATCTATTCTAACGTAACACGTTACTTAAGCAGCAAATCTCGCCTAAGGAAAAAAAAACACATATAACAAATGAGGGTATTATACAACGAACCTCCTTCCGTCACTTTCACTCGATTCTTTCATCAGGGCCCTGATATACTTACAATCGGGTTGTGGTTTCGCCGGCTGGCGCAAATTTTGGACACTCACACCTTTTATCTGTTACTGTCGTTTACTGAAACAGATCCCAGCTCTGCAGATTTGTTTGTTGGTTTCATTAAAAAAATGGATCTGGGGAGCGTCTGCTTCAGGCGATAGTTATTTCAGATTAAAGTTAATGTCACTTGACTCCCGAGGTAAGAATTAGGCTTAAACGAGCACAAAATGTCAGAACACGAAGTTTCCTTAATTAGGAAATGACCGGTGGACAACCTCTCTCAAAACAGAAAATTATTGGTTCCCCACTCACTTGTCAACAATGTCGGAAAGTTTATGTCATAGATTGTAATTGTTATCGCGGCCAGGCAGAAAATTTACGTAGAGTTTATGGAAGAAATTAAGTTCTTGTTCACAGACCCAGTATATATCATGACAGTCTTTGAAAAGGCCCGTCGGTTGGGTTTGGTATTACTATCTAACTTGCACCGTCAGATCAGTGTTACTTGAGAAACCCACGTGGTTCAAAATAAGGACTGTCTATTTCTTCACAATTATGAACTCTTATTAAATGCTGGTAAAGTTCGGGTTCACCCCAGTATTTCACTCAAGCACAGCACTACGATGTCACAACGAAACTAAGAGATATCACTTATAAATTTAAGTGTTTTAGAACGAAGTGCCCACGTCTACTGTAAAATGTAGAATGAGTGAAGTGAGTTACAAACTCGGGCCAATATCTTAAAATTAGACAAAGGGCCCCTAACTTATTTCGCTAAGCGAAATTATCTCCCTTACTCCCAACATTTACGTCAGCTTCACGCGTGTCGTAACTGCCACCTACTCACCACGATGTACGCGTGTCAGTTTCAAATCCCAGACAGCCTGTCTGCGGTGCGGAACGATTTTCACGCTACGCCGGAGCTATTTCGACGAAAGGCTCGCAGTTTCTGCAAACTGTAGACAGCTGTCTGTCTGCCATGCCCCGATGGAGCGAATTCTCACACCCCCCCGCCCGGGGACACTGGTCAGTCAGCGCTCTGACCGGAAAAAACTGCAGACGAATGTCTGGCGAGGACCGTATATTCACAGCTATCGTTCGACCGGCAGAGCTGACATCTACGTAATCAAGTTACTCGTGCGATTCTCAGTTTTTGAGAAAAGAAACAGGTACAGTTTGAGAATACAGAAGAAAATATTTTCCGCACCCGAGTGATGCGAAAAATACAGGAAAAACAAGTACGGAAAGATAATAAATAAGAGGATTTGGGTGAGAGAATAGGAAGAAGATGTAGGTAATTTAATGATATAAAGACCTACGTGACAATAGGTTCAGCATCGAACTTCGTAACCTGATTCAGTTTGCGATAATCAACGCAAAGACGTATGTTATTGTCTTTTTTCCGAACAATAACCATCGGCAAAGAATATGCTGAAGTGGATGGTTCGACTATTTTTAATTCTATCATCTCATCCAACTCTTTCTCGACCTGTGCTTGAAAATGGATAGGGATAGGATAAGGTCTGACCCTAATAGGATTATGGTCAGTTAGAATAATGTCATGTTCACTGACATGGGTGGGTCCAGGAATGTCAGTAAGGACATCCTGAAATATTTGTAACATTGAAGAGACTTGTCGCTGTTCCGCCAAAGATAAATTAGGAGAAACAGTGACATTTTTCCATGATTCACTAGAATGAAGTGGAATCATCGGAAGAGGGAGATTTACATTTGAGAAACTTGTTTCCTCATCCTGTATTACGGACAGGGATGAGTAATGACCATGAGGGACTTGAGAATCATCCGTCGCCTGGAAAATAGGCTGCAAATAATCTGGACGTTCATGGAATTCCGTAAGCATGTTGATGTGGAAGGTTTTATGCTTCCCGTCAATATCGACAATATAGTCAACATCGGAAATTTTCGATATTATATCGTACGGACCTTTCCAAGAGATAAGAAGTCTGTTTTCCCTACAAGGTAGCAAATCAAATGCTTTGTCACCCGGACAAAGTTGTCGTAAGCGAAGGAATAAACAAAACAAATGACGTCACAGTGTATAAATATAAATGTTGTATACAACTAAATGAAAGGAAAGATGAGACCTACAAATACAAACAAATCAAAACAAAACTGAAAAACAGAAAAATATTACAAAAACAACGTCTCGTCACAGCTAACAAAAATAGCAACAAATGTTGCCAGCAAATTTTCAGTCAAGAAAATTGCACCTACAGAACACTAATATAGGACCTCTATGACGTGGTATACCCTATATTAGTCACCTGCCCAACCGACCCGCAGAAATATAGACACTAATATCACATGTAAACATAAATATATATATAGCATATAATAGAGTGTGTTGCAAAAAAGGCTCAGTTGTTACCATATAATGGTACAGTTTCCAACTAACATGAACTGTAACTTAAATAATTAATTAATTCTGGCCTTAAATATTGTAAAGTTCAACACAACATAGAGCAGTGCAGGAAGATCCACCGTTGACAGTTCCTATAACTATAACAAGTAGGACTTCTCACTTCAGTTGCACTGTACTTCTTGCTAACACTGTTAAACATATTATTCAACACTGATGTGTAGACTGTCTGTTCGATGTAAACAACGTCTGACCTAATTACCGCATTCGCTTGACAGGATAGGTCACGTGACAAAAATGCTGACATCGACTGTAGACTTGTACTGCTGGTGTTCGTGTGTCGTATCAGGCGTCAGGAAACAATCATTAGTTGACTTCTAAATAGATACACTGCGAAGGTTAGACCCAGAAAACTGGCCACCACACTGTTGAAGACGTCATCACACTGATGAGTGTCAATATTTTGATAAAGGCTGAATTTTCCCACTGATGACTACCCTTACACTGAAGACTACCAACCACACTGATGAATGCTGTATACAGGGTAGGAATGCTAGTTTGGTGTGTGTGTACAAGTCATCTTGATAAAGGCTATTGGTCAACTCGAACCGACACAGTGTTGGATATACCGGTCATCTTGTCCATAAAGTATTGAGGCCCTGGCAAGGGTCAGTGTTTATATTGAGTGAGAGTACAGATGTGAGTTACGCGAATGGGTGTACTGTTCTGTAGAGTTGATAGGTAACAAGGCACTCATGCACTCATATCTAGAAGTCAATGATGGCTGGAACTACTGTTAACAGTTGCATACATTTAATGGGACGCACACTCTGACAACACAGCTACAGTCACTGGAACAGGTTGGCAAAAAACATCACATGCTTGAAAATGGTCTACGACATCAAATATGCATTCGTATAGAATGTGGATACAACAGAACATAAGTAGCTAGTCACTCAGGGTTCTGGTTGTATTTACTTTCAAGCCTAACTGACTGATCGCGTCAGTTAATGTTTGCAAACGTTTATTATAAATGGCTCCCTGACAGAACCTCTTCTGACGAAGAATCACAATCGTAAATTAGCAGGCTTTTATGATGACAATCTTAAACCACCAGTAGTGGGTTACCATAGTAGACATATCTCTGAATCATCATCAGATAATAAGGCATCCCTGTTCTCCGAACGATGATCCGCTTAGGCAAAGGCGAGATCCAAAATGGCTCCTAACTTCTATGAGCTTCGCTCACTCCGAAGATGCATAATGAAGCATAAGTAAAGGGCGCTGTTCATGATATAAATAATGCTGTGTAGATCATATGCATAATAATGCAATGTACATCATATGAATAATGGTGCTGCTAGCAAAAATGTCGTCTCGAAAATAGTCAATCATATACATATGCAGACCATACCATGGCTGCAGATCTAGGCATTTGAAAAGGTACAGTAACTGTCTCTCTTTACCTTATCATCCTAGAAAACACTAGAAAAATAGCACATGCCATCCTTTGGCGCTAAGAATATATTCTGGGGAGGAACATAGACATAATAGTCACACAGCAGACGTCGCCTTTCCCCAGAATTACACAGAGCACATATCAACGGACATCTGTCCGTGGCAGCAAAACACAAGAACTCCCCATCACAGAAGTCTTCTTCGACAACCTCCAATACGACGCATGCGCAGTAGCGCGTGACGTCCAGAGTTCAACTCAAGATGGGCCGACTTCGTTAAAGACAATAAGATACAAGACCAAATCGCCTTAAAAGACAGGAATAAACCTCAACTTAGGTTATAAACATTCCCAGTAAGACTGATCTGTTCTGACCATACACGAAAAATAATTCGACGTAAATCTTAGTATTCATATACGACCCAAGAGAAGGTAACAGACATAATAAAATGTACCATCAACTACATCAAGGGTTATGTACCTTTGACTATCAACAAAAAGTGTTAACAGACAAATAAATATCTTTCTATATATATATCTCCATATTCATTGCCTACAAAAGAATCTGTGCGTAACAGATACATATTGTTTTCAATTCCAAATAATATGAAAAAAAAAAAAATCAAGAAGAAACTCTGAACAAGAACAAGCCAGTAATAGTACATGTAATTCTCTATACATGTAAAAAAAAAAAAAAATAACTTCTGGAATTTTATTGTTCCAGATGACTCCTACTAGTCCTACTACGATGCTATGAAAAACCATTTTTAATGACTGGGAAGGGTTGCCATCCAAAGGTGCCAGCTGTCAATCTGACAAACAAGGTCCTTGCACAACTTTATTATCTGAAGGAGGATGGGAATGCAACATGGCTTGAGGTAGACTGCTTGTAGTTTTTTTTTTTTTTCATAAAGCTACAGACCACAAAGTAGCACACTACAAACAGATAAAAAGTGAAATGGAGAAGAGGAAGGAGCAGATAAAATAAAAGTAGAGAATGCAAGAGTGACGACGGAGAACCCAAAATATAGACTGCAATAGAAAAAACGGAGTAAAGAGTCAGAGAGGGCAGTCAAAGAAAAAAATTAAACAGCGAATAACTGACAACAATAGGAGGAAAAAAGAGAAAGATATTAAAAATGCAGAGAAGAAGATAGAGTTATATAACACAATCATAAGCCAAGGGGGTCTGTGCACCACAAAGGAGGATGTGGATAACATTTGTAAAGGACGAAATGCCCTTAGAAATCTTAAGGCTCAGTTAAGATACTTACTTACTTAGTCGTTCCCCTTCTACCGTGAGGTGTAGAGGTAAGATACAGATAATTAATATTGAATGATAAGGACATTAAACTATCAGGAAATATCAAAGAATTGTATTTTGGACTTCTGAAGCATTTAGGTTTTGAGGCGTCATTGCCCTCTCGCAGGGAAAGAGTGCGCCATGATCATTCTTCTCCAGTTAAAAAATGTCTTTTTAAATGCTAATAACCAGTTGTTTTTAAAAAAATATAGCGTTTAGATGTTGCTAATTATTGTTTAGATGTTGTTAATTATTGCCTACAAATTTTTTTTAATGAAATATGGACAGTATCTTAAAAAAAAAAATTTTCTTCATTTTCACATTTATTTCTTCCCCTGCGACAAATTGGCCTCTGGACACATTTAAAAAAAATTATACAAGAACAAATAGATGTTTAAATCCTCTGAAAAAAATTGAGATATATTTGTGTAGTATGCAGATTAATATGTACAAATTTAAAGCTTGTACCTTTTATACTTTTTGAAATATGATGTTGTGAATATTGACTTTCATTCAACAAACTATATTTTTCGGTAATGTGTTTTGCAGATTTGCAATTTTTGGTCTCAAATATATTGATAATTATTCATGATGTAGCCCTATAGTTTTCTTTGTGTGATCAGTATATTCCAGACTATATGCTGTTTGTCAGAGAAAGTTGTAAGATTATATTTAAGAAGACGGCAGTGTTCTGAAGTTGGTGTAACTTCTTCAATGTTGCGAAGTCCCCACACTTTTTAAAATGCTATAACTTTTTTATTTGTTGTCCTATTTTAAAAAATAAAGTACCAAATTTCATGATTTACCAAGGGCTTCAAAACTACATTGTTTTCTCTGGTGTTTCTGTGCAAACAAAAATCACTTTGTGGTACCTGGTAATAAGCGTTATGGCTTAGGTTTAGGAATCTTAAATCTAATATATATATATAATTTGAGGATTTTTCGTCGACCGGGATTTGGACTGGATTAACTCGAGACCTGGCGAGGACATTTGAAGAAGTGTCGTCGACCAGGGACTGGCGGCTCCTGAGCCGACCCAGCTGCAATGGGTACCTCCGAAATCGGCGAGTATTTGCCTGAATGGCGAGGGACACCTGTCTCTGTACAAGAAATAAAGGGATACTCACGTAAAATCAATGTCAGGTTAGACATAAAATAATAACCTGAGATTTCGCCTCGAGTATTAGCGGGCGAACGAAAAAAAAAAAAAATTAGGCGAAAAAACCCTTAACTGACGTTATGTACGGGCCGTACACATCTGAAAACGCAAACACCTTGTACAGATTATGGGTAAACCATAGCGTGTGGCATGTATGAAAGTATCTTGTGCAAGACATACGCTGATCACTGTTTTGCCATGTTTCTTTAGGATTTTGCTAAAGCCATCTATCCATCTTTCTTTACAGCTTCCTCTTGCCCTGAAATCTTCTGATGACGAAGCCTTATCATAGCAGCTGATTGATCAACATTATGATCCTTTAGCTCTTGTGGAACAACTGTTGGCCAGTTCATGTATGCCATCTTGTCTTGTATCATTCACTCGAGTTTTCTCCATATCCTCTTTATCCTGTCTCAGTATGTCTAAAATTCTCTTATACTTGTGTTTTTGGTTTCTGTCTATTTCTTTTGCCTTTAGGACTCCTGAATAAGGACTGTCTTGTAAAGCTATAAGTGGGTTTCCTCATTATTATTTACACAAATTTCCTGTTTCTCATTTTCTCAGTATTTATCTTATAGTAACATTAGCATCTTTTCTTAGGCAACTCATTTCCACACAATGCAGTGTTTCTCTTTTGTGTTTCTGTAAAGAGGTATAAAATCCCATTGCAAACGGCTCATACAATCATGAACATATTAAAAAAAAAAAATTGCATTTTTTTTTTTACAGGGGGGTGGTAGTAATGTTGCTGTCATTTTCGACGGAGTCATCTGATAGTGTCCAAACTCGCCCCAGAAACATACAGATTAACCAAATAAACCATCCAGTAAAAAGCAAAAACATACTAACTTAGAAAATAGCATATATTGGAATTTTTTTTAAAAACCATGTTGAACTATAACTACAAAAGGAAAAATACCGACTAGAGATAATATAATATAAAACAAATACAAACAAAAACATATTACAATAAAAGAAACACGTCCTGATATAACCAACAAATCCATGTACATGGTAGATGGTTGAAAGGGGCGTGCTACAAAATGAAGTAGCAAACACATTAATAAAAAAAAAAAAAAAACTCATACAATCAACTGTTACCACACTAAACACCATGGATACACATCAACTTCACAGCAATACCCCTTCTAGACTGATTTGTTAGGGGTTGATAAGCCACACACAAAAAAAAAAGAAGAAAAGAAAAGTGGGAAAAGACCTCTGATAATTAGGTCTCATAGTCAGCTCTCTCTTTTATCACTTACACTATCAAAAGCAATGTCTCGCATCAAATAATCACCACCGACTAGTACAAATTCCCAGAACTACAAGACTTGTCACACCATCATGTCTCCACAACACAATCTAACTAACAACTGACTGCTTTCTCCTGTTAACACGAATTCATGTCTTTGTGCCACACAGCATCCTGTTTTATACCCCTGAACTGAGTTTATGAACATAAACAGCTCCCACATGTTAAAAGCAGATTACAAATCAGCCTACCTATAATGACAAGTAATACATTCACCCCCTGCTGTCACAACCCAACATTCAAACAGCACGGCATAGTTCCTGACAGAGCATGAGCTTCTCCAATTACACCATTTGTTTCAGATACTTCTGGACCGTTTCCTTATGTTTAGCCATTGTATTAAGAGGTTGGTTTAATTATGCTGCTTTGACCTGTTGTGCTGCCATCAATGGTACCTATACCTTGTAGCGGTATGGCAGCTTGCGTACCTTGACAATCCCCAGAGCTATGCCAGTGGGAGTTTTACTCCTGGTAGGTTCAACCAAGCTGGACTGGTCTGTGTGGGTAGGGGTCAGACAAAAGCTGGTACCCTGGTCCTCCAGGTTGGGGGTTTTAGCACAGGGCTGACACCCCTGTCTGTGTAAAAAAACAATGAAGTTACGGAAACAATAATAAATGAACAAACTTTGCTGCGGGATGGACATTCGGAGTCTGTGGCTCATATGACTCAGTGGTGAAAGCCGAAAGGAAGCCACTGACATGAAAACGGATGTCCTGACCGCAAAACAGGATACAGTTGGGGCACTGTACGAAGGATGGCCACCGACCGAGCAAAGTGGAATCAATTCATTGTTGCCCTACAAGACGCCACTAGGCGTGACGGCCACTGACTGCTTTGACGGTCGGCGGCTAAGGATCAAAGAAAGAAGACCTGTTGTGATATAATATTTAATTTGATGACTTATTTATCCTATTTTCAGGTAGAACATGAACAGACAAATATATTTAGAAGACAGTCCTCAACAAGTGTTGTTAAAAAGAAAGGTAAGTTAACATTCTAAATATTCTTTATCCCATGCAGGTACTGTCTTGTTACTAAGTAAGAATGGGTTTAAACAGGCTAATATTTTCCTTTCTTAAAATTAAAAAAAAATATTTATGCTGATTCCACCAACAATCATGTTGCAGGCTGATGGTTTAAAAACAGTTACAGTCTAAACTAAAGGAGGACAGTTAAAAAAATATTCAACAGAAGTATATTTAAATAAAGATACAACAGAACAAAAATAGATGTTATTTGAATTTACAGTATCTTCAAAAGCAGAGGTATTGAAAGTACTTCTGATGTTCTGTATTATAAAGAGATGTATTTGGACACAATTGATCTTCTGTGTTAGAAAAACATATCAGCTAATTCTAGCATAATAGATCTTCTATATTTCAACAGACTGCAGTAAACCATTAGATAAAACTTACAACTCTGTCGAAGTTGAAGCAGACTGGTATGACTGGTGGGTGAATGAAGGATTTTTTATGCCTTCTGGAAATGTAAGTGAAAAAATCATCTGTCTAGTTTCATTGCATTGAGTGAAAGCTAATTGTGTGTGATGCAGAATCATATAGTCAATCAGATATGACATTTTTGAAGTGTTGGGAACAGAAGGTTAGGGTCACTTTTGGATCTTTCCATTGATGGGGAAAGTATTGAAATGAAATGATATTCTGTTTAAAAATAAAAAAAGTTTTATCTGGTTGGAGCTGTGTCTAGATTTCAGTACTAAGAAATTCATACAGCTTGTGTTTCATACTGTGTTTCTGTATGGGTTACTCTTTTAAACCGAGTTTAAATTCATATCTAGGTGAGTGTGACTTTTGTAATTTGCTCAGTTGACTATAAGATAAAGTGAATGCCCAGAGCTCACAACTGACGTCTGTTTTAAGTACTTCTTTTATTTGAAATAATCCAATGAAAACTGACACGTGTTAATTAGGTTTGTAGCAAAAACCCAAATGGGAAGGTGTTTTCAATGCTGCTGCCTCCGCCTAATGTCACAGGCAGCCTTCACCTTGGACATGCTTTGACTGGAGCTATTCAAGATGCTATTATTAGGTGGAGAAGAATGAAAGGTTGGTTGTAGCATGTTTCAGTTTTAGACCATTTGTGAAAATAATAGTTTATATGACCATTTACTATTAACTGTAAAATTATAGTACAGTTATGTTTGATCTGAAAGCATGAACAAATTCTAAATAAGTTGTTACATAGTTTAGATTTCAGTATCTTATTCAGTATTTTATTCAATTGATAATTGTAGATATCAGTATTTTTCTTGTTGAGGTCAGTAGTAGATTTCAGTATTTTTGTTAGTCAGTGTAGATTTCAGTATTTTATTAACATGGTCAACATAGATTCCATTAACTTAATAATTAGCCAGTGCCCTTGGTGGATGAAATAGATGGAGCCTCAAAACCACATGGAGATGAGAACAGGAAACAGATATAAGAAGAAAAATGAGGGCATGTAAGGAACTTAAAACAGATGGTGCTAGGCATGGACTAATTGTAGGCCTTTACATCTTTATAGATGACTTCAGTACCCGGAAGTCCATTTGTGAGCAGACTCACAGTCATCTCATTTCTCCACAGCTTTCTCTTACTTTCTTTAGGAGTTTGTTCTGTAAGTTCTGTTACATGTGTATCTTCTGTTCCGTAAGTTCTGTTACATGTGTATCTTCTGTTCCTTAAGTTCTGTTACATGGGTATCTTCTGTTCCTTAAGTTCTGTTACATGTGTATCTTCTGTTCCTTAAGTTCTGTTACATGTGTATCTTCTGTTCCTTAAGTTCTGTTACATGTGTATCTTCTGTTCCTTAAGTTCTGTTACATGTGTATCTTCTGTTCCTTAAGTTCTGTTACATGTGTATCTTCTGTTCCTTAACCCTTTGAACCCTGGCCACCCAGCCCGTAAAACCCCATTCCCCTGGGCTCCTGAGCAAAAAACGCACAAAAAAGGACATAAGCAAAACTAGTTACTGTGACACAACCATATGGTCAGTTTTAACTATTCTATCTCAAATTGACTGACCTGATCATCTCCAATATTCCTGCTTATTGTGCCAGTCCTCCCAGCATGTAGACCCTTCCTTTAGGCACAGATAGCTTTCACAATATTTGCACCAGAATTTAGTCTTCACTTTTTTGAATGGCCTGTTAGAACTAGCTTGCTCATAATCTGATTCACACGTTCCGTCACTCGATTCAATTTCGAACACATAAGGGAGGGAAACCACGAGGCCTGTAAACAGTAAATTAATATGAAACAAATATAAAGGTATGTTATAAGGCACTCGTAGGAAATAAAGAAGTAGAACACCAGAGGGACAAGAGGAAGGTCCTATGGTCCTTGAGGAGTTGATGGCATGGGACAAGAGGACTTATCATAAGTTTGTTGAAGGTCCTATGGTCCTTGAGGAGTTGATGGCACGGGACAAGAGGACTTATCATAAGTTTGTTGAAGGTCCTATGGTCCTTGAGGAGTTGATGGCATGGGACAAGAGGACTTATCATAAGTTTGTTGAAGGTCCTATGGTCCTTGAGGAGCTGATGGCATGGGACAAGAGGACTTATCATAAGTTTGTTGAAGGTCCTATGGTCCTTGAGGAGTTGATGGCACGGGACAAGAGGACTTATCATAAGTTTGTTGAAGGTCCTATGGTCCTTGAGGAGTTGATGGCATGGGACAAGAGGACTTATCATAAGTTTGTTGAAGGTCCTATGGTCTTTGAGGCGTTGATGGCATGGGACAAGAGGACTTATCATAAGTTTGTTGAAGGTCCTATGGTCTTTGAGGCGTTGATGGCATGGGACAAGAGGACTTATCATAAGTTTGTTGAAGGTCCTATGGTCTTTGAGGCGTTGATGGCATGGGACAAGAGGACTTATCATAAGTTTGTTGAAGGTCCTATGGTCCTTGAGGAGTTGACAGCACGGGACAAGAGGACTTATCATAAGTTTGTTGAAGGTCCTATGGTCCTTGAGGAGTTGATGGCACAGGACAAGAGGACTTATCATAAGTTTGTTGAAGGTCCTATGGTCCTTGAGGAGTTGATGGCACAGGACAAGAGGACTTATCATAAGTTTGTTGAAGGTCCTATGGTCCTTGAGGAGTTGATGGCATGGGACAAGAGGACTTATCATAAGTTTGTTGAAGGTCTATGGTCCTTGAGGAGCTTACGGGTAATGATGATCTTTATTCTTATGTTGATCTCTAGTTCTTTTCTCCGTAAACTTGAAGGTGTAAGGGTTCCTAGGTGACAGAAGTTATAAGGTCAGGGCTGTCACCAGGGGGTGTTGTATGAGGCAGCTTAAGGTGAGTTTGTCATGGGGCTGGCAACCTCATCAAGTAAAACAGGTTGCTGTAGAGATCACAATTTTTGTGGTAGATGATGTAGTTGTGGTAGATGATGTAGTTGTGGTAGATGATGTAGTTGTGGTAGATGATGTAGTTGTGGTAGATGATGTGCTGTGGTGCAGGTTTCCTGTTAGGGAGCTTCTTAAGGACCATTTATTTATTCAAGCAGAACAATGGACATTTATTTATTCAAGCAGAACAATGGACATTTATTTATTCAAGCAGAACAATGCACATTTATTTATTCAAGCAGAACAATGGACATTTATTTATTCAAGCAGAACAATGGACATTTATTTATTCAAGCAGAACAAAAGTATGGAGGATTCACCTTGTCAGAGATATCATCATCATCATCATGTGACGTATTCTTTCCAGAACGTTGTCTCCATTACAGCTGCTCTGAACGCATCACGATTCTGGGCAAGTCGACCTGCATCAGCCAAAGACAAGTTCAGACTCTCTGTGATGTCCTGGGTCCACCGTCGTCTAGGTCGACCCCTTCCCCTTTTTCCAGGGACCATGCCTTCCATCACTATTTGTTCCAGACTATTATGTCTTTTTATATGACCGAAAAATTTCAGCTTCCTTATTGCGATGGTATTTAGGAGCCAATGTTCCTGTATGTTTAGTGAGTGCAGTACTTCTCTGTTGGTCTTTTTTTCTGTCCAGGGTATTCTCAACATCCTTCTGTAGCATTTCATTTCGAATGATGTAACCTTTTTTGCAACTGTTTTATTGAGTGTCCAAGTCTCGCAGCCGTATGTTGCTACTGGGAATATACATGTTCTGATCAGTTGTAACTTTGTTTCTTTGCTTGTGCCTTGCCATAGGTTTTTCATCTGTATTATTCATCTGTCAGAGATATAGAAAGTGATAAAGATCTTGATGAGGTGGACAGAAGAGTGTGATCCTTACCTAAACCCACAAGGCAGACTTCATGTTTTGGTTATTTCAGAATTGTTATTCTTTAAAGATAGGGTTCATTAATTTATGTTATATTTGTTTAAATCACCAATTTTCTTTGTTTGATTCTTGAAGATTTAAAAAAAATCATTTTCAGGTGATCTAACATTGTGGGTTCCTGGCACAGATCATGCCGGCATCGCAACACATGTTGTCGTGGAGAAGAAACTGTGGCGAGAACAAAGATTAACACGTCATGATTTGGGAAGAGAAGGATTTGTGAAGGAAGTGTGGAAGTGGAAGCAAGAGTAAGGGTAACCCAGACTGTACTTAAGAAGACAAGTGATGATGAATCAGGAATTTATTAGTCAGACATGACACCACCATGCAAGTGTATATACACGGTCTACACGGTCGTCACATACACCTAACCCCACATCTTGATATAAGATTTAAACTTGTGAGGACTACATAAAACTGCAGATTATTAACTTTTATAAAACTGTTCAAAGAAGTAAATGAAACAAATCTGCTGCATAAATTACCACTATGGAGCAGTGCATGATGGCTAACAGCAGTGTTGGTCTATTGCACCTTAACCCTGCTACTGAAACATTTTGTCTTTGAGTTCTTTCTTCTACCTACTGTAAAATCTCGCATATAATACGCACAATTTTTACTTATTTTTGCCCGCTAAAACTCGGGTGCGTATTATACGCGAGTACTAAAAAATACGTAATTTTCGATATCGAAAGTAACCTACATTGGAAAGTCTGTCAAGTTTTTGTCACAATTTGACAGTGAAAATGGCGCAAAATTGAATGTGTCATGTGTTTTCTTATGTGTCAGGCATTGTTGCAAAATGCATTTCGCACTCTTGGTCTTCAATCTGTTTTGATATTAAGCTCGGTTGTGAAGTTTGTCATTTGATTGTTTTGAGCCCTAAAAATGAATTCGAGAAAATGTTGTACTGCAGCAAAAAAGCTCTTAGTAGTAAAATATGCAGAATCTAACGGCAATCAGGTAGCAAGTCGACATTTTTCCATTAACGAGTGCAACATTCGATTATGGCGAAAAAATAAAGAGGCGCTGCAAGTGTTGCCTAGTAAGAAAAAGGCAAATCGTGGGTCACCACCAGATCTTCCAGTCCTAGAAAAAAACATTATTTGAGTGGGTAGTGGATAGAAGGCAACAAGGCATCGGTGTTTCATGCATTGAAATCCGACTTAAAGCTCTGGAACTTAAAAAATCTCGTACAGGCAGAACAACATTTAAAGCGTCATATGGATGGGCAGTTCGTTTTATGAAGCGACATGGTCTTTCAGTTCGTCGAAAAACTACTATCGCGCAGCATCTTCCATCTTCTTTCAGATTTTTAACAAATGTTTAATAAAATAAAATCTTGAAAAACTATGGTGCGTATTATACACGAATTTCCATTTTACCAGAAAATTTTTGCGTATTATACACAAGTGCGTATTATACGCGAGATTTTACGGTATGCATACATTTTTAGGCCTGACCTTGACACAGGACTGCATTTTTTTTACATGTTCAGGTGCCCTGGGACTAAATTCTGTAGAGCATTTTATAGATATGTTATATTACTCTGTGGCATGGAAGAAATGGATTATAGAAAGTGTAAGAGTGTCCATAGAGACCAGATAAGACAGACTCGTTATATTGATATGGGAGGGACAACCCAAGATGAGCTTAGAGATGAGGGGAGACAAAGATATCCAACACCTTTCATGACAAGTATATTGCTTACCACATTAACTACCGAATTGAAAAACACTGTGGTGTAATGACATTTTGTTCCCATTATCATTCACCCTGCAGGTGTGCATAAATTAAGCTGTAGTTTTCTAAATTTTTAAACAGATTTTTGTGAATTATAGATCATTTTAAAGAGAAATGAAGGTACTATTACAACAAGCTGACCAAATGTATGTTTACCACTTGCTTGTTCCTAAAGCAGTTAATGCCTTTCTGTAGGTGATTTTCATGTAGTATATCCATGACAAGAAAAACAAGCACAAGAAAACACACACTAGCTAATATTTACACTATAAGTATAACTTATATAATCACACCTACACCACTTCCTTAACATCTCAAGATTTGCATGCAGACCTGGTTCATGACTTGGGATGAAACTAAAACTGTTTGTTGTTTCACTCTCACTAACTTGCTGCTGTTGTTGTATTTCTTTAGTTACATTATTTCCTGCACCATTTGTAACTGTAACCAAGGTCTTTACTTTTTTACGGCCCACCGATGGCCCAGGACTTACAATATCTTCGCTATCATCACTGCTTGCATCTTCACTAGTGTTGTTATTCCTACTATCAAAATCACTATTTGAATTAATGTCCACATCATTTTCACTCTCATCCTCGTCGCTAGATCTATCAGTTAATTGTTGAAACAAGCATCTAGCCTGTTCAGCAGTTAGTTGAGGTGTACAAGCGTTTTTTCTAGCCCTATCACTAGTTGCTGTGGTAAACAGTTTTACACAATTTGGTAACTAACCTGAAACGTTGAAAATTATGAATACAATATCAATTTTAAAGTTTTCGACAACAACCATGCTTTGGGAATTTGTTTTCCTGTGGTAACTTAAAATTTTGAAGCAGATTGGAAAGTATTTCAGTACAGTTTTAATTTCTTTTGTTACTAAATAAAGATTGATGCTCCCAGCGGTCGGTGGCCATAAGGGTGAGATTCATATGACGGTCAGAGCGGCTCGCAGTAGTTAATGTGTTAAATTACATTCCCATTTGAGATGTGGTTGATATGGCCATAATGTAATAAACAGTGCCTTAGCAATAATATATACTTTAGGTTTTTTTACATTTAATATGTCTTGCTGGGTTCACATTTGTTCGTCTACAAGGATTCTAAGGCTACACAAAATAATTTCCTGTTTAAGCATTAACTGTTATTGATAAAGCTAAGGCATATTTAACAGTAGCTTTGTAATTATATGTGTACTAGCAATAACCCGTCACACTTGAGGGGTTTTAAATTATAGTGTGCTGTTTCCGTTCCTGGATGAGCAGATAGAAGTACATTCTTAGAGTGTTTTTGGTTTCTTTCCATTATACAGTGTAATCAAGCTGTTCATGAACACCGTCATTTAAGAGCTTTTCTTTGTTGATTGTAACTATTTTCGGGAGAGTATATATAATGGAAACAATACAATTTTTCAAAACGGTTGCATTCCTCAGCTGTGACCAATTACACACGGCGAGAATTATGTTATTTTAGATTCAATTTAAAAGTTCTTTGATGACAACATTTCGTGTGAAAGTACATGGATTGTTTTCAAAGAGTGTTCCCTGATAATAAGTGGTTTTTAACAAAAACTTTCAAGTTTTCATGATTTGTACATCGGGTGAGGGCTCATGCACACCAATTTTTACGCACTTTTTCTTTGTCGAGCGCTACTAATTTCGTGAAAGAATGTCGTAACACGGTCTATTCTTCTCTCCATCTTTGTCTCCCTTCTCTTCCAGTCTCTCTCTCTTCTTTATTCTCAGTAGTTTTCACGTTACACTACGGTCTTTTTGGTGCTGTAGTCAGCGTTTCTCGTTCTCAGACATCACGGCGCTTACTAATGGTCACTGCGCAGATATCGCAAACGTATCAACCCCAGGTTATAACACATGGCCAGATGATATACCTTTATTAAGAGTAAAAAGGTGTCTTAAAGTCTAGAGATCCATTGCTTTATTGCATCCTATTTGATGAACCTGACGGAAAACGCTCCAGTATCAAATTTCATTGTATCGGCCAGCCCGTATATGCCTTCTCATAGTAACCAGTAATTACCATGCGGGGAAGCTTTCTTACGCGAGACAAGTTCAAAATTGCGTCACACAAGCTCAGAGGTCAGGGAGAGAATTTACGTGTGATTACGTCGGAACACCCACCCCTCACCATTCAGTGACGTGAGCAACAGTGATAACCCATCCAATAATTTAGAACACGTGAGAAGAGATTCATAAAAGCTAGAAGCTTAGACACAAACATCACTTACATGCACGACTTGTGGGCCGAGTGCATCTACATGGCGGGGAATTCTACATTACAAGCACGTTGGTATTAACCAAGCGGTGTTGTATGATTTCACTCTGTGCAGGTTCGTATAGACTTTGCAAAATATGTATGTAAAATATTCATTGGTATAAATGTATTGTTATTCTTAATATGATCTACATATGTGCTATGTGATTGATTGTTGCTTGTACAAAAACTTATCACAACTAGCCCCACAGCCAATAGAAGATAACATCTATCATATTAATTGCTTTTATCCATTATGAAGATAAAGGCAGTCACACGGCAGAGATTGTCATAGGGAAATGAAGTGTTAGAAGCTTCATCATGAAAGATCCCGCTTTTACGAGGTTAGGTGACCAGTTCCCTTCCTCGCTGCCTTTTTCTTCCCTAGCTCAAGAGCACAGCTGAGTGCCCATTTACAGCTGGTAAATTTTAGTGTTCCACAGCCAGGTTTCAGTCCCAAAACTATATAATTGTGCTACAGAGGAATGCACCCTGATTGCTTGGCCAGTCGGTCACTCACTTTATCTATTTGTGTAATGCATATCAAATACAACTAGGAAAGTTTGCCTGTAAAATATAGTCTCTGTGACAATAGCCATCTCAAGAAAGAAAGTCCTCTTGATTGAATGATGGAAAGTTTGCCTGTAATCTCTAGGACATAATAAATCTTATTGAATGAAAGAGGATAAATCTGATATGCCTGGTGTATGCGGTTTGAATGGGAATGTTAGCTGTTCCCATATGACAGGAAAACTCATGAAGCCACATTTGTGTCTTCAGACTTTTAGGTTTCTGAGCGGACAACATTCGCAGCTGCAGAATACAGTGTACGGCTCCTGACGGTAACAGACAGCCAGTCTTTTGACCGATCAGCAGAACCAAAAGCCAGAGATCTCGTCAACTCCTAAGCATAAAGGAGCATAGATCAACGCTAGCTCATTTAACATCATATCGCTGCTAGATGACGGCACCTAACAACCTGCGCTAGGGCTGACAACATCGGATTACAGATAAGTCCAAAAGCATAAGGATTCATTTTCCTCAAGATATCTCAGAGATCTTATTAAAATTCCAAACAGAACTTTCACCTAAATACTCACGGAACTATATTCAAAGTGCCTTCCAGGGTATTACAAAGCGAACATTACATTCAACAACGTTGAGCTACTCTCATGATAGTCACACCAGTGCTAATGATGATTAGTAGGACATACTAGGACTTTTAGTCATTCAGTGTTTATGTCCATATTATTACTTTTGTTTACCTTTTCATTTTCTTTATGTCATATGTGTGGTTTAGGGATTAAATATCTGTACATAAGTTATATAATCTACCTAGTGGTCGAGTGAGTTTCTTAATGTACTGTCTCTTAAATCCATATATGTGTCATTTCCTCAGTATGAGAGGATGGGGGCTTAATAATAATTATAATATTTAGTAAGAATAATAGGGGAGATTTGTCGCAAGGAAACAGAATCCATTTTCATGTGCCCTTCTGAGACATCTCTTTGTGAGAATATTCACCTTCTTATTCACCCCTCACTTGTATAGGAATCTAACATTTAACGAGCCACTTATGAGATCCTATATATCTTTCTTACATTTCTTAATTTTCATCTATCTTATCCAACTGTGCTGTGACAATTAATGTCCAGATCAGGATAACGGCGCGACAAAGAATAACAAAAAAATAAAATAAAAAAACAAAGTATTTGTTTTATATAACATCCACTCCCCCCCCCCCCCAATATCCTTTGGCTCCTCAAAGAGCATAGGCCTTCAACAAACCCATGCCAAGTCCTCATGTCATGTGCCATCAGCTCAAATTCTTTCCACGTTTTTCTCATCATTTTCACTTCTGTCTCCAGTTCTCTTCTCCATGTGTCTGCCTCTGTTACCCTGCAGATTCCAGAGCAAGGACTACCTTGTAATGCTGTCAACAGGTTTCCTCAATGTGTGTCCTATCCATCGCCATCATCTTATTCTCATCTCTTGTTCCACTGGCATTTGTCTGGCTCCTGTCATCAGTTCCTTATTGGTGACCTTGTTATACGATTTTAATTCTTTTATCCTGCGCAACCACCCATTTATCTTCTTCTTCATTGCACACACTCAGACGTCCACTTGAATGTTTTCAAAGAAAGCAGAAGTCAGTTTGAGGATATTTAAATCTCCGATGAGCTTTTCCATGAATGGTACTGGTGACGGCCATATGTGCTTTCTCTGTTCCTCATATGTTGGGCAACTTTAAAGCAGATGTTCAACAGTTATTTTATCAGTGCCATTTATGAACCCATTTATGAACCCATTTATGAACCCATTTCTTCTTCTTCTTCGATCCTTAACCACCGACCGTCAAAGCAGTCAGTGGCCATCACGCCTAGTGGCGTCTTGTAGGGCAACAACAAATTGATTCCACTTTGCACGGTCGGTGGCCATCCTTTAAAGCAGATGTTCAACAGTTATTTTATCAGTGCCATTTATGAACCCATTTATGAACCCATTTATGAACCCATTTCTTCTTCTTCTTCGATCCTTAACCACCGACCGTCAAAGCAGTCAGTGGCCATCACGCCTAGTGGCGTCTTGTAGGGCAACAACAAATTGATTCCACTTTGCACGGTCGGTGGCCATCCTTCGTACAGTGCCCCAACTCTGGTTCATTCTTTGCATCTCAGCCTCCACAGTCCTCCGCCAAGTTGTTTTTGGTCGGCCTCTCTTTCGCTTTCCTTCGGGGGTCCAAAGCATAGCTGTTCTTGTGATGGCATCGGGGTCTCTTCTGAGGACATGACCAACCCAGCTCCAGCGTCTGCCAGCTATGATGGTGTGCATGTCCTCTTGTTTGCTACGAGTAAGCAGATCTTGGTTGGTGATGGTATTCGGCCAAAAAATGTGGTGAATTTTTCTTAGGCATGTTGTGTGAAAAGAGGACAATTTTGACATTTCCTTCTCTGTGACTCTCCAGCATTCCGCACCATAGAGAAGCACAGAAAGCATGCAGCTCTGGTATAATCTTAATTTTGTGCTTGTGCTGTATTGGGAGGACTTCCAGATGTTATTTAGGCTAAAGAAGGCTGTTCTTGCCTTATTCATTCTGATGTTGATGTCTTTGCCTGCCCCACCGTCTGGTGTTACTATGCTTCCTAGGTATGTGAAGGTATCTGTCTGTACCAATTGCTGATTCCTTACTGATATGGGCTCAGGGTTGCTCACATTGAGCGTCATGACCTCAGACTTCTTTAAATTGATGTTCAAGCCCACCTGCTGGCTAAATTTATTAAGTCTATCCGTTTTTTCCTGGATGTGTTGATGTGAATGTGCCAGCAGTGCAATGTCATCTGCATATTCCAGATCTTCCAATGTAGAAAATGTAGTCCATCTTATTCCTCTTGGACTGCCCTCTGTTGTCTGGCGCATCACCCAGTCTATGACTGTTAAAAAAAGAGTGGTTGATAAGGGGCATCCCTGTCGTACTCCTGTCTTCACTTCGAAGGTTAGGTTGCTCTGCCCAACACTACACGTAAAGTTGGCATAGAGGCTTTTTATGATTGCCACTATGCAGCTTGGAATTCCATAAGCTCTCAGTATTTTCCATAAACTGTCCCTATGTATGCTGTCAAAAGCCTTTTCAAAATCAACAAAATTTATGTAAAGCTGTCTTTGCCATTCTGAGCACTGCTCTATAATGTTCCTGAGAGTGAATATATGGTCTACACATCTTCTGTTCTTTCTAAATCCTGCTTGTTCTTTCCTCAGTTTGTAGTCTACTGCCTTTGAAATTCTCTGTATAATTATCCTGCCTAGTATTTTGCTGGGAACTGAGAGAAGAGTGATTCCTCTCCAATTATTGCAGTCTGCAAGATCTCCCTTTTTGGGCAATTTGACAATTATTCCTTTGTTCCACTCTGATGGTGTTGTCCCCGTTTTCCACACTTGTGCAAATAGTGGTTCTAATAGTTCTGCTGCTAGCTCAGGGTCTGTCTTAAATAGCTCTGCATTTAAGTTATCATGGCCCGGAGCTTTACCGTTCTTTAACCCTTTGATTGCTGTGATGATTTCTTCTTTTCGTGGAATGTCTGTATTTACATCTAGATCATTTTCAGCCTCAGGAACATTCAATTGTGTCTCTGGTATTTCCTTGTTCAGAGTTTCTCAGAAGTGCTCTGCCGATCTTGTTTCCTGTCCCTCTGCTGTCTTGATGAGATTTCCTTGCTTATCTCTTACTAATGTAATATTGTTTGCACCTTGTTTTCCGCTGATGAATTTAGTTATTTTGTATACTGTGCTTTGTTCATTTCTCAGTGCTGCCTCTTCTGCCTGTTTTGCAAGATCGTCTAGGAAATTCCTTTTGTTGGCTCGGGTTTGGCGTTTAACTTCCCTGTCCAGCTGGCTGTACTGTTCGCTATATAGTTGCTTTAACCTGGGGGACTTCGCTTCTGTTTTCTTTCTTTTCATTTCCTTTCTCATCTTTATGGTGTTTAGTGTTTCTGGTGTTATCCAGTCTTGCTTCTTCCTTTCCTGGAATCCTAAGCATGATTTGCTACTTTCCTTATATACTGTTGAAATGGTGTTGAAATTCTGGTCTATATCATCAGTCAATGTCTTTTCCTGGCTTTTGGCAAATTGATATCGTTTCTTAATGTCGGCCGCAAAAGCTTTTCTGGTAAGGGGGTCCTTCAATTTGCTGATGTCAAACCTTTTCTGTGTAGTTACAGTTGGTCCAGCCCTTCTTAGTTTCACTTTCAGTTTTGCTACTACTAAATGGTGATCACTTCCCACATCTGCACCTCTTCTTACCTTCACATCTTGTAATGCATGTCTCCATCTACCGTTAACCATGATGTGGTCTATCTGGTTTCTGTCCCGACCATTTGGTGATTTCCATGTTAACTTGTGAATTTCCTTATGTGGGAAAAGTGTTCCTCCAATGACCAGGTTGTTAATGCTACAGAAACTTATTAGCTTATCCCCATTTTCGTTTGCTGTTCCGCTGCCGCATTTCCCCATTGTTCTTTCATTATATGTATTGTGTGTACCAACTTTTGCATTGAGGTCTCCCATTACTATAACAAGATCATATCTAGGTGTGTCTTCCATTTCTTTCTGCAGTTGTTGATAGAATTCATCCTTGACCTCCTCATCGCTATCATTCGTTGGTGCGTAGCATTGTATTATTGTAGTGTTGGTGAATCTCCCTCTCAATCTCAATCGTATCAGTCTGTTGTTGATGGGTTTCCATTCCAGTAATGTCCTTTCTATCCCTTTCTGTAGAATAATGGCTACGCCTTCACTGTGCTGTCCATCCTCTCTTCCAGAGTAAAGTACTGTTTCTCCTGTTGCTGTTTTAACTTTTCCTGCCCCTGTCCATCTGCTCTCACTTATCCCCAGGATGTGTAACCTATAGTTTCTCATTTCTGCTGTGACCTGTCTTAGTTTACCTGTCTCGTACATTGTCCTGACATTCCAAAATCCTATTCTTGTATCCTGTTTTGCGGTCAGGACATCCGTTTTCATGTCAGTGGCTTCCTTTCGGCTTTCACCACTGACAGTCATACGAGCCACAGACTCCGAATGTCCATCCCGCAGCAAAGTTTGTTCATTTGATGTTGTTTCCGTAACTTCATTATTTTTTTTACATAGACAGGGGTGTCAGCCCTATGCTAAAACCCCCAACCTGGAGGACCAGGGTACCAGCTTTTGTCTGACCCCTACCCACACAGACCAGTCCAGCTTGGTTGAACCTACCAGGAGTAAAACTCCCACTGGCATAGCTCTGGGGATTGTCAGGGTACGCAAGCTGCCATACCGCTACAAGGTATAGGTACCATTGATGGCAGATGAACCCATTTATGAACCCATTTATGAACCCATTTATGAACCCATTTATGAAAGTCTATAGCTTTATGGTTATTGTTTTTGTTACATCTTCCATGATGTGATTTTCTTTTCCTTAGTCCTTGACAGGGATCACATGTGATGCTGATAGCAATGTGGTGGTAAGAATGTCTTCTTCTTGGATCCTTAGCTCCGGACTGACAAAGCAGTCAGTGGCCAAACTGCCTATTTGCATCTTGTAGGGCAGCAACAAACTGTCCCCATTTGGCTTGTTCGGAGGCCATCCTTTGTGCTGTGCCCCGACTCTGGTTCATGCTTTGCATCTCAGCCTCCACTGTTCTCTGCCAGGTTGTTTTTGGTCTGCTTCTTTTTCGCTGTCCTTCTGGGTTCTATAACATAGCTGTTAGGGTGATGGTGGGTAAGAATATACTATTTATTAATTGTCATATTGTTTCCTTGATGATATTTGGATATTTGAGTAGTGGTAACAGTTGGTAAGTCACTGCACTGATATTTGAGTAGTGGTAACAGTTGGTAAGTTACTGCACTGCTATTCTGATATTTGGGTAGTGGTAACAGTTGGTAAGTTACTGCACTGCTATTTGAGTAGTGGTAACAGTTGGTAAGTCACTGCACTGATATTCTGATATTTGAGTAGTGGTAACAGTTGGTAAGTCTTACTTACTTACTTACTTAGTCGTTCCCCTTCTACCGTGAGGTGTAGAGGTTTGGAAGAGAGAGTGCCAGACCATTCTATCAGCTGTCTTCTTCCTGGCCTGGTTCCATTCTAGTCCTCGGTCCTTCAAAGATTGTCTAATGTTGTCCTCCCAGCGGACTCTGGGTCGTCCTGGAGGTCTGGATCCCTGGCTCTTTGTTTCCCATGCTTGTCGTGGTAGCCGATCTTCTCCCATTCTGCAGACATGGCCAAACCATCTTAGTTGGGACTGTTCTATTTGGGTCTGCAGCGGATGGGATTTTAGGCCTTGACGGATCGTCAGGTTGCTGACCACGTCTCTTCTTGTCACTTCAACCACCTTCCTCAGATACCTCATTTCTGAGGTTTGGATCTGGCATTTGTCGGTTGTAGTCATTGCCCACGACTCGCATCCATATGTCAAGACTGGGACATAGGTGGAGCGGTATACAGCCATCTTCGTTTTCTTACCAACCTCTTTCTTGCTGAGGAATTCACGATTTATGGCCTGAAAAAGTCTCCCAGCCGCTGCTTTTCGAGTGGCCAACTCTTCTTTGATGCCTCCCTTTCGGTCTATAATAGCTCCGAGATATTTAAAGTGGTCGACCTGCTCCAGGACCTGTTCTCCCAACTTAATCTGATGTTTTCTTTCTTCTCGTGATATCACCATGGATTTTGTTTTAGAGCTGCTTATGACCATCCCTCTCTTCTCCAGCTCTTCCTTCCAGACTTGCAGGTTGGATTGGAGATGTGCCTCTGATTTAGCAATCAGGGCAACATCATCAGCAAATGCCAGCTCCGAAATATAGACCTGTCTCATCTTCCAGTACCCCACTGAATACTTTTTTTGTTCTCTCCTTACATGCCTTGATGACATCGTCCATAAGGAGTATGAAGAGGTAAGGTGATAGGATATCACCTTGTCTTACACCAGTGGTGGTCCTGAACTCTTCTGACTTATGGTTTGCTGTCCTCACATAATTTCCAGTTGGTAAGTCACTGCACTGATATTCTGATATTTGGGTAGTGGTAACAGTTGGTAAGTCACTGCACTGCTATTCTGATATTTGGGTAGTGGTAACAGTTGGTAAGTTACTGCACTGATATTTGAGTAGTGGTAACAGTTGGTAAGTCACTGCACTGATATTCTGATATTTGGGTAGTGGTAACATTTGGTAAGTCACTGCACTGGTATTCTGATATTTGAGTAGTGGTAACAGTTGGTAAGTTACTGCACTGATATTTGAGTAGTGGTAACAGTTGGTAAGTTACTGCACTGATATTTGAGTAGTGGTAACAGTTGGTAAGTCACTGCACTGATATTCTGATATTTGAGTAGTGGTAACAGTTGGTAAGTCACTGCACTGATATTCTGATATTTGAGTAGTGGTAACAGTTGGTAAGTTACTGCACTGATATTCTGATATTTGAGTAGTGGTAACAGTTGTAAGTCACTGCACTGGTATTCTGATATTTGAGTAGTGGTAACAGTTGGTAAGTCACTGCACTGATATTCTGATATTTGGGTAGTGGTAACAGTTGGTAAGTCACTGCACTGATATTCTGATATTTGGGTAGTGGTAACAGTTGGTAAGTCACTGCACTGGTATTCTGATATTTGAGTAGTGGTAACAGTTGGTAAGTTACTGCACTGATATTCTGATATTTGAGTAGTGGTAACAGTTGGTAAGTCACTGCACTGCTATTCTGATATTTGAGTAGTCGTAACAGTTGGTAAGTTACTGCACTGATATTCTGATATTTGAGTAGTGGTAACAGTTGGTAAGTCACTGCACTGGTATTCTGACATTTGAGTAGTGGTAACAGTTGGTAAGTCACTGCACTGATATTCTAATATTTGAGTAGTGGTAACAGTTGGTAAGTCACTGCACTGATATTCTAATATTTGAGCAGTGGTAACAGTTGGTAAGTCACTGCACTGGTATTCTGATATTTGAGTAGTGGTAACATTTGGTAAGTCACTGCACTGGTATTTGAGTAGTGGTAACAGTTGGTAAGTCACTGCACTGATATTCTGATATTTGAGTAGTGGTAACAGTTGGTAAGTCACTGCACTGATATTCTGATATTTGGGTAGTGGTAACAGTTGGTAAGTCACTGCACTGATATTCTGATATTTGAGTAGTGGTAACAGTTGGTAAGTCACTGCATTGATATTTGAGTAGTGGTAACAGTTGGTAAGTTACTGCACTGATATTTGAGTAGTGGTAACAGTTGGTAAGTCACTGCACTGATATTCTGATATTTGAGTAGTGGTAACAGTTGGTAAGTCACTGCACTGGTATTCTAATATTTGAGTAGTGGTAACAGTTGGTAAGTCACTGCACTGATATTCTGATATTTGAGTAGTGGTAACAGTTGGTAAGTCACTGCACTGATATTCTGATATTTGAGTAGTGGTAACAGTTGGTAAGTCACCGCACTGATATTCTGATATTTGGGTAGTGGTAACAGTTGGTAAGTCACTGCACTGATATTCTGATATTTGAGTAGTGGTAACAGTTGGTAAGTCACTGCACTGATATTTGAGTAGTGGTAACAGTTGGTAAGTTACTGCACTGATATTTGAGTAGTGGTAACAGTTGGTAAGTCACTGCACTGATATTCTGATATTTGAGTAGTGGTAACAGTTTGTAAGTCACTGCACTGGTATTCTAATATTTGAGTAGTGGTAACAGTTGGTAAGTCACTGCACTGATATTCTGATATTTGAGTAGTGGTAACAGTTGGTAAGTCACTGCACTGATATTCTGATATTTGAGTAGTGGTAACAGTTGGTAAGTCACTGCACTGATATTCTGATATTTGAGTAGTGGTAACAGTTGGTAAGTTACTGTACTGGTATTCTGATATTTGAGTAGTGGTAACAGTTGGTAAGTCACTGCACTGGTATTCTGATATTTGAGTAGTGGTAACAGTTGGTAAGTCACTGCACTGATATTTGAGTAGTGGTAACAGTTGGTAAGTTACTGCACTGATATTTGTGTAGTGGTAACAGTTGGTAAGTCACTGCACTGATATTCTAATATTTGAGCAGTGGTAACAGTTGGTAAGTCACTGCACTGGTATTCTGATATTTGAGTAGTGGTAACAGTTGGTAAGTCACTGCACTGGTATTTGAGTAGTGGTAACAGTTGGTAAGTCACTGCACTGATATTCTGATATTTGAGTAGTGGTAACAGTTGGTAAGTCACTGCACTGATATTCTGATATTTGGGTAGTGGTAACAGTTGGTAAGTCACTGCACTGATATTCTGATATTTGAGTAGTGGTAACAGTTGGTAAGTCACTGCACTGATATTTGAGTAGTGGTAACAGTTGGTAAGTTACTGCACTGATATTTGAGTAGTGGTAACAGTTGGTAAGTCACTGCACTGATATTCTGATATTTGAGTAGTGGTAACAGTTGGTAAGTCACTGCACTGGTATTCTAATATTTGAGTAGTGGTAACAGTTGGTAAGTCACTGCACTGATATTCTGATATTTGAGTAGTGGTAACAGTTGGTAAGTCACTGCACTGATATTCTGATATTTGAGTAGTGGTAACAGTTGGTAAGTCACTGCACTGATATTCTGATATTTGAGTAGTGGTAACAGTTGGTAAGTTACTGTACTGGTATTCTGATATTTGAGTAGTGGTAACAGTTGGTAAGTCACTGCACTGGTATTCTGATATTTGAGTAGTGGTAACAGTTGGTAAGTCATTGCACTGATATTTGAGTAGTGGTAACAGTTGATAAGTTACTGCACTGATATTTGTGTAGTGGTAACAGTTGGTAAGTCACTGCACTGATATTCTGATATTTGAGTAGTGGTAACAGTTGGTAAGTCACTGCACTGGTATTCTGATATTTGAGTAGTGGTAACAGTTGGTAAGTCACTGCACTGGTATTCTGATATTTGAGTAGTGGTAACAGTTGGTAAGTCACTGCACTGGTATTCTGATATTTGAGTAGTGGTAACAGTTGGTAAGTCACTGCACTGATATTTGAGTAGTGGTAACAGTTGGTAAGTCACTGCACTGATATTTGAGTAGTGGTAACAGTTGGTAAGTCACTGCACTGATATTTGAGTAGTGGTAACAGTTGGTAAGTCACTGCACTGGTATTCTGATATTTGAGTAGTGGTAACAGTTGGTAAGTCACTGCACTGGTATTCTGATATTTGAGTAGTGGTAACAGTTGGTAAGTCACTGCACTGGTATTCTGATATTTGAGTAGTGGTAACAGTTGGTAAGTCACTGCACTGATATTTGAGTAGTGGTAACAGTTGGTAAGTCACTGCACTGATATTCTGATATTTGAGTAGTGGTAACAGTTGGTAAGTCACTGCACTGGTATTCTGATATTTGAGTAGTGGTAACAGTTGGTAAGTCACTGCACTGATATTCTGATATTTGAGTAGTGGTAACAGTTGGTAAGTCACTGCACTGGTATTCTGATATTTGAGTAGTGGTAACAGTTGGTAAGTCACTGTACTAGCATTTTTTACGTTTAGTTTCAATTTCACTGTCAAGTTTGCACTCTTGAGCCAAGTGTGTTGTATTGGCTGCCTTGAGCAGCGTGTATTATTCTATGCAAGCAAACATTTTTTATTTTTGTTAAAATATTTCAAATATCTTGCTGGTTTCACATTTGTCTATCTACAAGGATCCTGAAGCTGAAAATATGGGGGTCAAACAATAAGACCACTGCTCCTGTTAAACAAGTCATAAACGGTGATAAAAAATGGTTGTGCATATAGTGCTGGCTGGCAGTCTCATTATCTAAACCCAAATGGCGAGTTACATAGAAGCTTTCGACGTTTCACTGTTGACAAAAGTAATAAACAAGTCATAAACGGTGATAAAAAATGGTTGTGCATATAGTGCTGGCTGGCAGTCTCATTATCTAAACCAAATGGCTTTAGAAACCACGTCTAACAAAACAAAGTGCTTTTGTGCAGCCTTTCTACAAGGAGGCAAACTACAGTCCTGGCCAATAGCTTCTTCTGGGCCACACAAAAAAAGAAGGGGGGCAGGTTGGAGAAGAAAGATTCACATTTGTAGAAGTTAAATATGATCTGTTTTTACCTCTCCAGATATGGACACATGAAAATAGACCATCAGTTAGCTCACACCACACCCTCCTGGCTTGCTTATCTATTCAAGTTCTCAGCATATCTGTTCAAGTTCTTCCCAGCTCTTTTTTGTCACTTTTATACCTGTGTCCAATTCTCTTTTCTCTCTGTTCTTTTTTCATCATGACAAACCCTTATAATTGCACATGGAGCATGTGACATCAGAAGTTAGTTTTGAGACATTATTCAGCTTTGCCCACAAAATTACAGTTGCTTTGGCTTCCCCTTTGGTCATTCTTCTTAAAATTCTCTTTGGCCTCCCCACTTTTCTTTTTCCCCTGTGAATTATAGTTTAATGCAAGTCTGGTTATGCTAGCTGGTTGTTTACAGAGGATGTGTCCTGTCCATGTCTGCTTTCTTTTTGTCATCTGCAGCTGTACTTGTTGACATATTTTCTTCCAAAAGTCTGTGTTTGTTATAATTGTATGATCAGATGTGTTTTTTTGTATCTTTCTCTATTTCTCTTGGTGGTTCCAAGACAAGGACTCTTTTATAATGCTATATTTTTCTTCAGTGTTTATCCTATTTAAAAAAAAAAAACTTTACTGTGGTTAAATATTTTGAAATGTTTCTTTTTTTTTTTTTTTTTTAAACATCACATTCTCTGCTATCAAATGTTATTGTTGTTGTTGTTGTTGTTGTTTAACTAGAGCTGTTGAGCTTCTCGCTCTTTTTTAGCCAATACCAAGTTGAAGATTCCTTGATATTATCTAGACTGTACATCTAGGCTTTTCTGCTATTCTGAAATGTGTTGAGTTGAAGTCATGAGCTCCGGTTTCTCCACATCTGGTCCCAAGCTAAGGGGAAGAAGTGCATGGCATACTGTGCATTCCCCGCCATCCAAGGGGGTCTCAGAATATGCAGAGCTAATTACTGTGCTCTGGCTCTGGGCTGTCCCAAGGAATTGTCATGTCCTACACAGAGCCACTTCTCAGCTCCCCTTGTCTATCATGGGTCCATAGTGAGATCCTCCTACATGCAGCTAATCAGGTAAAAGCCACATTTTTACAAATGGGAATTGAAGATGATGTATGTGAATAACAAGAAATGGATACATCCTTAAGCGATACTGTACTTAACTCTAAGAAAGAAGTCAAGAAAATTCTTGTATTTAAATAATATGATGAGGTCAAACATAAAAACAAGAGTGGCAGTACTGTGATGCATTATCATTACACTCGAGCAAAAAACTGCAGCAAAAGTTCCGGCGTTACCCCATGTTACTTTCATGGGCCTATAGCTGCCGAGAGTAACACGTAGGATCTGTGCATTTTGCTTATGATGTATATGAGGGGTTCCAGGATAAATGAGAAATGGTTGTGGTAGCAATTGACCTAGAGGATGCTTATAACAGTGTGAACTTTGCAACATTAATAAACTGTGTAATGGCTTGTGGCAGCGGTTTTCAACCTTTTTGAGTCCATGGCTCCCCTGACCAACTACATTCTTTGTGCTGCTTCCCTGTGGGATAACTGGTAAAAACTCTAGCGATTTTTCAACATTTAGCCTAACTTTTTGAGCAGGAGAGCTTTGGAAAGGCTTTTAAACAATTTAATTTTTAAAATGTAATTTAAAAAAAAAAATGCAATTGGACAATCTGTGAAAAAAATTACACGTACAAGAAAAAATATACACAAAGTGCACTTTGAAAACCCTTACTATAAAAAAAGAAAACAGCACAGGTGAAGTAGTTTCTTTCTAACATTTTTGTATATTTATGTCTGAAAATCATTCAGTGATATACTGCACTCATGATTCAATCTCCATAACAAAAAATTGTACAGTAAAACTAAAAAAAATATGATGAATAAAGTACCAGTCACCTCAGTGTGAGACTTGAGCTTGCTTGTTGTTACACATCTTGTCAAGTCTTGGCACCAATTGAGATACAGCTACCCTCATTTCCCTCTCCACATCAAGTCTTGATCTGAACTTGGTTTTTATGATGGCCACTGCTGAAAACCCAGCCTCGCAGAGATAGGGGGTTGCAAAAGGAATTAATATCTTCAGTGCTCTCTTGCTTAAGCTTGGGAACTCCTGTTTTACTGAATACCAAAATTTTGGCAATGCCATGGATGGAAACTTTGCTTGTAGTGAAGAGTCTGATGAAAGTTCTATCAGTTCGTCCTCTTCTGCAGTACTGAAGTCCGAAAGAGCATCACTCCTGAAGGGATTTTGAACCCACTGAAACCTGCCACACTTTTGAGGAAAGTATTTTAAAAAATGAACACTGAGTTGAGATAAGTGTCCTTGAATTATAGAAACAGCGTCTGCACTAAAATCTATTTCATTGTCTGTAATGAACTGCTGCAAACCTGGGAAGTAATCCATTTCTCCTCCTTCATTGATTTTTCTCTTCCAAAGAAGAAGCTTCTTTTTGAAGGCCAAAACTTTGTCAATAAGTTGAATTAAATGAGTTTCACTTCCTTGCAGAGACTTATTCAACGAGTTCAACTTTTCAAAAAGATCACAGAGGTATGCAACTTATAACTGGAAGTCAGTGTCCAGAAAGCACTTAGCATTGTCATGGTTTTCTTCTTCAAGATAAGAATAGAGTTCCTGCCTAAGTTCAAAAATGCGCGATAATACATTTCATTTGAAAGCCATCGAGTGCTGCTATAAAATAAGCGATACGTATGCTCAACCCCCATATCGTGACACATTTTACTGAAAAATCTAGCTCTATGAGGTCGAGTTTTAATAAAGTTCACCACATTTATGACAGTTTGCAGGACTTCATTCAAATCAACACTCAAATGCTGTGAAGCAAGTGCTTCCCTATGGATAATACAATGGGTCCAAACAGCATCAGGAGCTTTGCCACGGATGAGGGCTTGTAGGCCACTGTAACAGCCCAACATTGAACGAGCACCATCGGTACACACACCAACACAATGAGCCCAGTCTATTTTATTTTCTGCCATGAAGTTGTCCACAATTTCAAATAGATCTTTGCCTGTCATACCTGCATTTATGTCCTTACAAAAAAGAAGATCTTCCACCATTTCGTTTTTTTCATCAACAAACCGCACATAACAGATTAAATGAGCATCTCTATTGCTATCAGTGGCCTCATCAAGCTGCAAAGCAAAGTCCTTCCCCCTCATTTTTTCTATAATCTGTTCATTAAGCTCTCCTAAATCTTAAATTT
This sequence comes from Oreohelix idahoensis, assembly GCA_024509875.1. NCBI lineage: Eukaryota > Metazoa > Mollusca > Gastropoda > Stylommatophora > Oreohelicidae > Oreohelix > Oreohelix idahoensis. Next base: position 501,250 of record JAMPIV010019216.1, read on the forward strand.
GACAGCTGATTGTACTGTCTGACAAAGGAATGGGCAAAAGCTGTTTTCCCACGGACTCTCCAACCATAATGGACACCATATCAATAGCACATGATAAAACGAGTTCTTCTGCAATCGTATGGGGTTTCTTACATTTTGCTACCGGTATGATACCTTGTAGGATGCTAGAAGAGCTTTACTCGAGATTGTCGCCTGCTTAGAAAATGCTGATTTTTGTTCTTTCATTTGACTCAGCTTTCTAGAGAAATGTTCTCTTGGTTTGCCCACGTCATTCTTATGAACACTTTCTAAATGGCGCTTCAATTTGCTAGGCAGCATACCTTTGACAGAGAGTACTTTGAAACACAAAACACAATGTGGACGCTCTTCACTGTTCACAAGAGTGCATGTGAAACCAAAATCTAAGTAACCTTCGTCGTATTTTCTATACTTACGTTTCCTTTCCTCATTACCACTTTCCTTGTCATCCTCAACAAGTTCTCGCTTTTTACGAACACTTGCCGAATTAAAAAATATTTCCATAGTTTATATCAAACTCACAACACAATCAAAAACGTATGAAAACAGAAAATCACCATGTTACCTACTATGGTCGCGCGATGAGATTGTGCGGAAAGTTGATAGGCGGGTCGGGGTAGCGTGACTTCAAAGGCTGGCCAACATCAAAAGTGAAATCTCTCTGGTGTCACGCAGGTTGACAAACACCAAAAATGAAATTTGCCTCAGCTGTGTGTTTTCTTTACAGCTAAATACGAAAAAAATCCACGCCCACCCACAGCGCCCCTGACCGTCAGTCATGGTGCCCCAGGGCGCCGCGGCACACAGGTTGAAAACCGCTGGCTTGCGGTGTTAACCCTTGGCTTACAAGATGGATAGCAGCTGCCTTAACTGAGAGGTCAGTGGCATTTTGCTTGGGAACATGGACATCAGATCCAATGCTCATTTGCCCGGGACTACCCCAGGGTTCTCCACTATCACCGGTGCTATTTAATATCTATACAGCAAAAGTAGCCACCATTCAACTAACTGGGTTGGGACGAACACTGACATTTGCTGATGATATACTCATTTACAAAACTGGCTCTGACCGACAAGAAATGGTTAATAGCATACCGTTTGGGATAAGAACAGGAGTGCGACAGGGATGCCTCTTATCTCCATTTCTTTTCTTACTAGCAATGAGAACATCGACAACACACAACAGAAATGGAATCCAGTGGACTCTGACTAAGCTGTTGGATGATCTGGATTTTGCTGATAACTTGGCTCTTCTGTCCCATAACCTTAATTAGATGCAGAACAAATTGAAAACACTGGATGAGAGGTCACAGCAATTGGGTCTGAAAATACACAGGAAAAAAACAAAAATAATGAGAATAAATGCAGGTAATGATAACAGGGTTGAACTTGAAGAAACACCAATGCAAGATGTAGAATCATACACATATCTTGGCAGCAATATAGACAAAGTTGGAGGGACAGACAGTGATATCAAAATAAGAATACAAAAAGCAAGAGGAGCTTTCATTGCATTGGGAAATATTTGGAGATCAAGAGAAATCGGATCCAACACAAAAATAAGAATTTTCAACTCAAGTGTGAAGTCAGTCCTATTGTATGGCTCTGAGACATGGAGAACATCAAAGAAAACAACCAAAAAGCTACAGACTTTCATAAATGGGTGCTTGTGTAGAATAGAGGGATTAAAATGGTATGACAAGGTTACCAACGTGGAACTGATGACAAGAACTAGACAAGTGCCAGTGGAACAAGAGATGAGAAGAAGACGATGGTGATGGATAGGACACATACTGAGGAAACCAGTTGATAGCATTACAAGGCAGTCCTTGTTCTGGAACCCCCAGGGCAAGAGAAGCAGAGATAGACCAAGAAGCACATGGAGAAGAGAGCTGGAAACAGGTGAAAATGATGAGGAGAACGTGGAAAGAACTTGAGATGATGGCACGTGACAGGAGGACTTGGCATGTGTTTGTTGAAGGCCTATGCTCCTTTGGGAGTGGAGGGTTATGAATGAATGAATGAATGCATGGGACACTACAGGAGGTGTCTAAATGGTGCGAGGAAACTTTCTTCAAAGTCAATCCCAACAAGGCCTGCATGATGTGGTGTTCCTTGAACAACTCCATTGTGAAAGCAGACCTCCCAGGTATTACTCTCAATGGACTGAGGATTGAAAGGCAATAAAAGCTGGAATACATTGGAGTTTTATTTGATCGCAGGCTCTCGTATAAGTACCATGTTGAGCAAATCACACAGAAATGCAGGAGAGGTCTAGCGGCCCTAAAAATAATGGCAGCGGCGCGTCTGGAGTAGAGATTACTATTTCTTCTTTATGAATAACTAGTCATATCGGTCATTGAGTATGGGCTGGGAATACTCACGCTGTCAGTAACACAATGTGAACGACTAGAATGCATTCAGAATAAAGGGATGCGCATAATCTTGGGCTGTACGTCAGATACCCCTATTGTGACAATGAGGTATATGCTTGGAGTGCTGTCAATTAAATCCAGATATGCAATGGCCCAAGGAAAAGCCTATATGCGAGTATCCACAGACAAATGGCACCCTCTGCATGGTAACATAGCTGACATTAAGGGAGCAAGAATTAAGAGAGGAAAGTCATGGATGGCTGTCACGAAGTGGATTTAGTTTTAGAGTTTGTCCGAGTGTAAGACAAGACACTAGTATGAGAAAGTCTGAGAAGATAGATTTTGAATGAGAAATGACAGTGAATGTGGACAGATGAGACTATTAGCTTCGAGGGTGAGAACCGAGATTGACTCTCCCTCACCACTTCTGACGTATTTAATAGCTATAGACTCACCACCTCTGACTACCAATAAAGGAGATAAGGTTTACCTAATTGTTCCACAGACACAACTATACAGACAAGCATATACATACAGTATAGTTATAGAGAACTGATCCAGTATACAGTTTATAGTTTATTTACACAACAAAATGAATAACACATCAAAATAAATAACGTGCGAGGTCGCACACCTGAAAAGATAAACAGAACAATTAAACTGACGTACACTATACCCCAACACTTTCGCCCTTTCTTTCAACCTGCATGGAAAGAAAATTTAGGATTACCAAACACACAAAAAAAAACTACTTGGTGGGGTTCTCTATCTTAAGAGCCCCACTCCTAAATACCCTATTATTAAGTATTAACTTTAACACCACTGTCCAGCTGCAGACATAACTGTCTCCACTAATCTGAATGAAATATCTAACATCTTACACAACAAATCACAAGCACTGGTCCACTAAAGGACTTCTTCAGTGTAAACTCAGAGGCTGTCCTAACACAACTTTCTAACTGCCTCTATAACTTATGTCTATCCTATCTGCTTCTGCTCCTTCTCTCGTTAGCATTCGGAAAGGAATGTTGACCCTCTCTCCTTCCCAGACTACTACAGCGGATGACTTTGATGGATGATATTTGACTAGGTACTAGCCTCGGGTTGAAGATGCTTCACTGCTGCTGACAATTCTTTAACTGCCGATTGAACCCTCTTAGGGTTTAGGGACCCACGGCTTTATTGTGGCCGTTTCTATATAATTAAATAAACCCAACCTTCAGGCCATGTGCCTCTCTGGAGTGGTATAATGAGCTCAGAGCTCCGGATTTTATAAGATAAACCCGTTCCCGCTGAAGCATGGAGCTTCACTGCAAGAGAACTGCTTTCTTTTACTGGTGCAGACGTACTTGGCTCCGGTAAATACCGCGTCACCAGTTTTCTCGAGCCCTCGGCTCCTGAGAAGACAAATCCGTGTTAAGTTGTAGAGCAGGTTACAACTTACCCTATGTGCCGTGAAACTGCTGTAAACAAAGAAATAACAACTAATGTACAACAATTCAACATATTACTCATCCCTAACATATAACCACCTAAATAAATACCTCCCCCCTAAATCAATACAGCTCCCCTACGCAAGCTACGCACAGCAATAAACACAATTTCCTAACCACAGGCCACTCTACTCCACTTCAACACTGTCTGTTAGGTAAACCCAGATGCAGCTGACCTAAATCTTTTGTGCTAGGCGCGCCTCTGCGTCAAAACAATTTCTTCACTAAAGGAAATCCCCTGTACTAAATACTAGGCCCTACTTTTTACGACTGACCAGGGAAGGTTATCAAATTCACAATATAAACACACCGTTCTAGGAAATATTAAATCCCAACTCAGTAATATTTATTACATCCCTTACCATCTGACTACATAACAATTTAATACACACTTGAATAAAATACATAAAATCGCTAGCGTATTTACACTGCAACTTATCATAATCACATTGCGATTTTCACAGACTTACTATTACATATGACAGCATACCCGTTTATCTTAGCGCTTAACCTTACACAGTTAATATCTCAAAGCCACTACACAAATCAAAGATACTACTAGCTTATCATAGAAAAAAATTAGATGCACCACTTACATTTTTATTAATTCTATAAGATAGTAATTGATGGTACTTCTGTCTAATAACTTTAAATTAACTCCCAGAAGAAAACTTTACTTTATCGCGCTAAGATTCTATTATGACGCGAACTATCTATGGCGCTAATTAAGTTATGGACATACCCAATTACCGAGTTTCTCCTGCTTGGAGCAGTTGATAGGTGTTGATTCACACCAGTAAAATTTTGAAACCAAAGAGACCGCTAATGGCTACAACGCTGGTATATATCATAGAAAAATGACGCTAAAACCCACGCCAAACGTCATCGTGTGGCTTTGCTTAGGGGCCGCTCTATAACCAATAAAATTGCCGCAATTAGTTAATAACTGACCCCGGCCAATCATAACGTAAACTAATTCATGACTCATGTTTATTCTGCTCCCGCGCATCCTTATTGCGTCATGTTAGGTAAGGTTACTACTGTTCACGTGAGCAGAATCAACTTTGATTCATTCTAACATCAGTTCTACATACCTGGGTCGTTTCTACCCCCACCCCCGTCTAAACCCGGGTAGGTGTTTCTAGCGTCAGAAAATTTTACCCAACCTAAATAATAACTATGCGCTCAACTGCACAGGACTGCATCACAATGGCACAGGCAGAGACAACGATCAAACAGGGAGCCACAGTCAACAATATACTCAAGGGGGAAGAGTGGAGTATGTCAGATAAGAACTGGATTAACTACCAGCATGTAATTATCAGCCTTGGTAGAGAGTGTAGAAATTGGGGGAATGGAAAAGCAGAATTGGAAATTAATCAACTGATACATGATCATTCCTGGGATGATGATGCCGTTGTGTATACAGATGGTCTGTGATCCGTCATGAGAAATCCGGTTGGGGCTTCTCTGCTTGGGTGCAGGGCAGAATCGTCGTCGAACGTAGTGGGTCTTACAAGATAACAACTTCCAGCATGAGAATGGAGATGGAGGCTGTTACTGCAGCCTTAAGGTGGATAACTGAAACTTCATTAACATGGGCTATCATTGTGTCAGACTCTCAGTCCATGCTTCGGAAGGTTCAAAGTGGTTGGTAGCGGCATGAATGGAAGCTTCCTGTCTACAGGAGGTGGTGTGGATATACTGTCCTGGTCATGCTGGGGTATGTGGTAATGAAAGTGACAGATTAGCATCAAGAGCACCCATAGTGGGGACACTAGATATGGATAAGGGAGATATACTGAGAGCAATTAATGATCGCCTGTTAGAGAATGACACTGCAATAGATGAATCAACAAGGTTAAGACTGTTGGAATTTGGCATCAAACGTAAGGCTAGTAGAGAAGGACGTATGAGAGGATGCATCCGTCATGCTTACAACCAGCGAGCTACAGGAGCAGTTAGCATTCACACTCTTCGACATATACTGATGGAGACTGAGCACCTATGGGTTTGCCCGGAGTGCAATGATGGCGATTCTGTTCAACAATAAAAATAACAATACAGGCATACCTCGAAGATGTTGCGGGTTCGGTTCCAGACCACTGCAATAAAGCGAATACTGCAGTAAAGCGGGTCATACCCATTTTTTGTGTGTGGCTTCTCAGTGCATATAAAAGCCTAAATCATGTTTACACTATGTCTATTAAGTGTGCATGAGCGCTAGGTCTTAAAAAAAAAAAAAAGGTACTGTAAATTTTAAAATAGTTTATTGCTAAAAAAAAAAAAAAAGCTGATCTTCATTATCTGAGCCAAAATCTATTGGAAGAAGAAGGCACGTTCTAATAAATAAACAGGAATAATTTGAAGAAAAAAAAATGCAGTAAAGCAAAGCGCAATAAAGCGGAGTATTCCTGTATTTGGTAAAATTGTTTCTTAATTTTTGTTGAATTGTGTTACCTTTTTAATGTTTTAATTGTAGTTGTAATCTTAAAAAATGGACAGCTGAGAGCTGTCACCTCAGGGGCACATTCCCATAGTCAGTTATGACAGAAGGGGTGTCACCTCAGGGGCACATTCCCATAGCCAGTTATGACAGAAGGGGTGTCACCTCAGGGGCACATTCCCATAGTCAGTTATGACAGAAGGGGTGTCACCTCAGGGGCACATTCCCATAGTCAGTTATGACAGAAGGGGCTATTACTATTATCTGTAATGTTATTTCCCATGTAAGAAAGTCTGTAGCAGAATTGTGCATCATCATTTTCCTTTGTGCTTCATACAGAGCATGGAGCTACCACTGGTCCTCTTGCAGGAAGTCTGCACCAAGCAGTCACATGATTTTGTAGCAGTGGTTTCTGTGGCAATTTGTTTTACATGATGAGGTTGCCAGCCACATACACAACCTCGTATTGGTCACCTTGTACAACATATATATGTTGTATATACTTTGGTGTAAATATTAATTGACTTTAGCTTTTAACAAACTAAATTAATTTGTGTCACAGGTGTTGTTGTTGTGATTGTTGTAAATATTAACTAACTTTAGCTTTTAACAAACTACATTAATTTGTGTCACAGGTGTTGTTGTTGTTGTGAGTGTTGTAAATTAATTAACTTTAGCTTTTAACAAACTAAATTAATTTGTGTCACAGGCGTTGTTGTTGTGATTGTTGTAAATATTAACTAACTTTAGCTTTTAACAAACTAAATTAATTTGTGCCACAGGTGTTGTTGTCGTTATTGTTGTAAATATTAACTAACTTTAGCTTTTAACAAACTAAATTAATTTGTGTCACAGGTGTTGTTGCTGTGATTGTTGTAAATTAATTAACTTTAGCTTTTAACAAACTAAATTAATTTGTGTCACAGGCGTTGTTGTTGTGATTGTTGTAAATATTAACTAACTTTAGCTTTTAACAAACTAAATTAATTTGTGCCACAGGTGTTGTTGTTGTTATTGTTGTAAATATTAACTAACTTTAGCTTTTAACAAACTACATTAATTTGTGTCACAGGTGTTGTTGTTGTTGTGAGTGTTGTAAATTAATTAACTTTAGCTTTTAACAAACTAAATTAATTTGTGTCACAGGCGTTGTTGTTGTGATTGTTGTAAATATTAACTAACTTTAGCTTTTAACAAACTACATTAATTTGTGTCACAGGTGTTGTTGTTGTGATTGTTGTAAATATTAACTAACTTTAGCTTTTAACAAACTAAATTAATTTGTGTCACAGGTGTTGTTGTTGTGATTGTTGTAAATTAATTAACTTTAGCTTTTGACAAACTAAATTAATTTGTGTCACAGGCGTTGTTGTTGTGATTGTTGTAAATATTAACTAACTTTAGCTTTTAACAAACTAAATTAATTTGTGTCACAGGTGTTGTTGTTGTTATTGTTGTAAATATTAACTAACTTTAGCTTTTAACAAACTACATTAATTTGTGTCACAGGTGTTGTTGTTGTGAGTGTTGTAAATATTAATTAACTTTAGCTTTTAACAAACTAAATTAATTTGTGTCACAGGTGTTGTTGTTGTTATTGTTGTAAATATTAACTAACTTTAGCTTTTAACAAACTACATTAATTTGTGTCACAGGTGTTGTTGTTGTTGTGAGTGTTGTAAATTAATTAACTTGAGCTTTTAACAAACTCACAGGGTTGTTGTTGTTGTTTGTTGTTATTGTTGTAAATATTAACTAACTTTAGCTTTTAACAAACTACATTAATTTGTGCCACAGGTGTTGTTGTTGTGAGTGTTGTAAATATTAATTAACTTTAGCTTTTAACAAACTAAATTAATTTGTGTCACAGGTGTTGTTGTTGTGATTGTTGTAAATATTAACTAACTTTAGCTTTTAACAAACTACATTAATTTGTGTCACAGGTGTTGTTGTTGTGATTGTTGTAAATATTAACTAACTTAGCTTTTAATAAACTACATTAATTTGCGTCACAGGTGTTGTTGTTGTGACTGTTGTAAATATCTTGTTTTCCAGAGGCTGAATGTTGGAGTGGTTGAAGCATTTTGCCGATTGTATGAGAAGGGTCTGGTGTACAGAGATAAACGGATGATAAACTGGTCTTGTGCACTTAGATCATCTCTGTCAGATATAGAGGTTTGTTAAATAATGGCGAGAGTTTTCATTGTATCCTTTCCTTATTTAAAAACAAAAATATTTCTTTTCTTTTTAAACATATTTCTTCATTTATGAATTATTTTCTTGCTTAGAAAGTTTTCTTCATCCTGATTTTATTCTGTCTAAATTTTGTTTCTAGTTTCTGTCTTATGTGTTTTATTTTTTGTTTATTTTATACTTTCTTTTGTTTCATATTTCTTACTTTCTTTAATTATTTTCATTCTATTATTTCTTACTTATTTTTCTTAACTTTGTTGCTTGTATTCTTTTTTTCTATTGTTCTTTCTTATCTTGTTTTTTTTCCTTACTTATTATACATCTTTCTTACTGTGCTTCTTTCTTATTATACTTCTTTGTTTCTTTTTTTCTTACTTATTGTCTTTCATTCTTCATTTCTCTCTCAGTGTGTCTTTTTCTCTATATACATCTGTCTTTTCTTTCTTCATTTCGTGAACACTGTTGTTAGTTGATGCAGTGAAAAAATTAAATGTTGGTGAGAAGGTCAGGTGGTCTATTTCTCATATTTAATCAGACATTGTGATTGTAAATTACATAATTAATAGCATTTATCATTTTAAATTGTTATTTGTTCCATTCTTTATGTCAAACGTTACTTCTAAATAAAATTGATTGATTTTCTTTTACAAGATGTCTTAACCTAGCACTTGAGCAGACGTGACTTCAACACAAAAATGGATATTTTTACAGAATAGAACTGCTACTCCCCCAGGCATGTCATACAAGGTGACTAGCATGAGGTTGGCAACCTCATCATGTCATACAAGGTGACTAGCATGAGGTTGGAAACCTCATCATGTCATACAAGGTGACTAGCATGAGGTTGGCAACCTCATCATGTCATACAAGGTGACTAGCATGAGGTTGGCAACCTCATCATGTCATACAAGGTGACTAGCATGAGGTTGGCAACCTCATCATGTCACACAAGGTGACTAGCATGAGGTTGGCAACCTCATCATGTCATACAAGGTGACTAGCATGAGGTTGGCAACCTCATCATGTCATACAATGTGACTAGCATGAGGTTGGCAACCTCATCATGTCATACAAGGTGACTAGCATGAGGTTGGCAACCTCATCATGTCATACAAGGTGACTAGCATGAGGTTGGTAACCTCATCATTAAAAACAAGTTGCTACAAAAACCACCACTTCTTGAACATGTGAATGCTGGGATACAAGCTTCCTGTAAGGAGACCAACAGCAATGGTGGCTCCATAAGGAGTGAAAATAACAATTATAAAGATGATAATTACTATTTATCAGCAAATTCTAGCTTTGGTAGATGACCATATTTGATTTTATATATTTCACTTTGCAACGCCTTTTTTAGTTTTTTAGTTATTTAAACCAAATTTGAAGTGGAAATTCATCGTGATATTTTTAAACTTTTTAACTACAGAATTTTAAATAATTTGTGTAGGTCACGAGCTATATGGCTTAGAATTATGTGTCTAAACAGAGTAGCAAATGTCAAATTTCACAATATTTTGTTTGCAATAAATCTAAATTTTAATAAAGTATCAGAAATTTGTTTTAAGAAAAATCTTATAATGCAATGGAAAGTTTGTACACCAAATCTCATATTGAATGATGCAAGTTATTAAAAAAAATTAGTTATGAAAAACAAAGTTAAAAGAAATTAGCATTTTTCTTTATGCTATATAAAAATATTGTTTTGAAAATCAAAATTTAGATGTTGAGAATGTGTTTCACAATATAGATGTTGAAAATGTGTTTCACAATATAGATGTTGAGAATGTGTTTCACAATATAAATGTTGAGAATGTGTTTCACAATATAAATGTTGAGAATGTGTTTCACAATATAAATGTTGAGAATGTGTTTCACAATATAAATGTTTAGAATGTGTTTCACAATATAGATGGTGAGAATGTGTTTCACAATATAAATGATGAGAATGTGTTTCACAATATAAATGTTGAGAATGTGTTTCACAATATAGATGGTGAGAATGTGTTTCACAATATAAATGATGAGAATGTGTTTCACAATATAAATGTTGAGAATGTGTTTCACAATATAGATGGTGAGAATGTGTTTCACAATATAAATGTTGAGAATGTGTTTCACAATATAAATGTTGAGAATGTGTTCTGAAAACTGATTTGAATTCATCATCATCTTTTTTTTTTCGCTCCCTGTGGATCATAGAATCTTCACTGGAGCTGGCCTTGTTGCAGGAAGTCTGCACCAACATGCTCCTTACAGTGATGGTTTCTGTAGAAATTTGTTTTACATGATGAGATTGTTGGTCTCATGTACATTTACATTCAAAAGATCCTAAATTATCAGAAAATGGACTAATCATAATTTTGATATTTAAAAATTTGTTTAGCAGAAATCCTCTGCAGTTAAACTATTCAGTACACAATATGTGTCTAGAATGTATGAAATGTTGAAAAGAAGCAGGTATCGGCAGGTATCCAGTACAGATATCTTTCTGTGCTATGTTGTTTCACTCTTCTCTCAGTTTCCAGCAAAATACTAGGCAGGATAATTATACAGAGAATCTCAAAAGCAGTAGACCACAAACTGAGGAAAGAACAAGCAGGATTTAGAAAGAACAGAAGATGTGTAGATCATATATTCACTCTCAGGAACATTATAGAGCAGTGCTTAGAATGGCAAAGACAGCTGTACATTAATTTCGTTGATTTTGAAAAGGCTTTTGACAGTATACATAGGGACAGTTTATGGAAAATACTGAGGGCTTATGGAATTCCAAGCTGCATAGTGTCAATCATAAAAAGCCTTTATGCCAACTTTACGTGTAGCATTGGGCAGAGCAACCTAACCTTTGAAGTGAAGACAGGAGTATGACAGGGATGCCCCTTATCAACCACTCTATTTTTAACAGTCATAGACTGGGTGATGTGCCAGACAACAGAGGGCAATCCAAGAGGAATAAGATGGACTACATTTTCTACATTGGAAGATCTGGAATGTGCAGATGACATTGCACTGCTAGCACATTCACATCAACACATCCAGGAAAAAACAGATAGACTTAATAAGTATAGCCAGCAGGTGGGCTTGAACATCAACCTAAAGAAGACAGAGGTCATGACGCTCAATGTGAGCAACCCTGAGCCCATATCAGTAAGGAATCAGCAACTGGAACAGACAGATGCCTTCACATACCTAGGATGCATAGTAACACCACGAGGCGGAGCAAGCAAAGACACCAACAACAGAATGAACAAAGTAAGAACAGCCTTTTTTAGTCTAAACAACATCTGGAAGTCCTCTCAGTATAGCACAAGCACAAAATTAGGATTATATCAGAGCTGTGTGCTTTCTGTGCTTCTCTATGGCGCGGAGAGCTGGAGAGTTACAGAGAAGGAAATGTTGAAATTGTCCTCTTTTCACACAACATGCCTAAGAAAAATTCTCCAAATCTTTTGGCACCAACCAAGATCTGCTTACTTGGAGCAAGCAAGAGGACATGCACACCATCATAACTGGCAGACGCTGGAGCTGGGTTGGCCATGTTCTCAGAAGAGACCCTGATGCCATCACAAGAACAGCTATGCTATGGACCCCTGAAGGAAAATGAAAGAGAGGCCGACCAAAAACAACATGGCGGAGGACTGTGGAGGCTGAGATGCAAAGAATGAACCAGAGTTGGGGCACTGTATGAAGGATGGCCGTCGACCGAGCAAAGTGGAATCAATTTGTTGTTGCCCTACAAGATGCCACCAGGCGTAATGGCCATTGACTGCTTTGACGGTCGGCGGCTAAGGATCAAAGAAAGAAGAAGGTTGTTTCATAATATTTTACTGATATCATCAGGTACTGGAGCTTGCATTTGTTCATTGTTTACTGTTCAACTCCTCATGGAGCAAAGGTCTTCAACATGTTCTCATCCTTCCTGTACCATGTGTTCATTATTTACTGTTCAACTCCTCATGGAGCATAGGTTCTTCAACATGTTCTCGTCCTTCCTGTACCATTTGTTCAAGGTCTGTCCATGCCTTCTTTATCCCTTTAAAATCTGTTTTCAGTTATTTCTGTTCTCCTTGTATTCTTCCATATCCCTCTCTGTTAATGCATGGAGGCATATCTGGAGCCATCCTTATATGACCAACAGCTAAGCACAATGCTAAAGTATATAGATATGCATATGGACCTCTGTATGTGAGGCTAATTACACCCTCAGTGACTCTTAAAATCATCCACACACTTCCAGGGATTCCACCTGTGGTGAAACATTTTGAGAACTCAGCGTTCCACACTAAGCTTGGAGGAGTCGCTTGAGGCTCAGACATAACTCTGGCTTTTACCTGATTGCCTGCATGCAGGAGGATCTCACTATGGACCCCATGATAGGCAGGAGGAGTCGAAAAATGGATCTGTGTAGGATATGACAATTCCTTGGGAGAGCCCAGAACCAGATCACAGTAGTTTAGCTCTGTGTATTTTGAGACACTAAATTAAAAATATTTGAGAGTTATGTAATTTCTGTATATCTGCACATTGCAGAGTGCTGGAAAGTAACAGAAAAGAAAATGTTCAAATTGTCCTATTTCAACACAATCTGCCTAAGGAAAATTCTTTGAATTTTCTGGCCGAACACCATCACCAACCAAGAACACCACACCATCACCAACCAAGAACACCATCACCAACCAAGAACTGCTAACTCGGCGCCACCAAGAGGACATGCACACCATCATAACGGGTAGACAATGGAATTGGGTTGGCCACATTCTCAGAAGAGGCCCTGACACCAATCAGCAGCACTGCCATGCTTTAGACTCCAGTAGGAAAGTGAAAGCAAGGACGACCAAAAGCCACTTGGCGGAGAACAGTGGAGGCTGAGATGCTAAGCCTGAACCAGAGTGAGGGCACCAAGCGAAGGATGTCTGTCGACCAAGCAAAGTGGAGACAGTTTGTTGCTGCCCTACAAGACGCCACTAAGCGTGATGGTCACTGATTGCTTTGTCAGTCAGCGACCAAGGACCAAAGAAAGAAGATATTTGGAGAGCCCCCTTGGAAGGCGAGGAATGCACAGTATGCCCTGCATTTATTCCTTCTAGCTTGGGACCAGATGTGATGATCCTTTAAATGCAAGTCGAGCTGGAGAAACTGGAGCTCTTGACTTCAACTAAACACATTTCAAAATGGCAAAAAAGCCACAGGAAAAGCCTAGATCTGCTGTGTAGATAATACCAAGGAGTCTTCAATTTGGCTTTGGCTGCAGAAAAGCAAAAAAACTCAGGTGCCCTAGTTAAACAACAACATCAAAATTCCTCTGTTTCTCTTACTCTGAGGATTTTAGTGCTAGGACTACCTTGTAATGGTAATCACTCAGTTTCCTTAGTGTGTATCATATCCAACACTTGTGACTTTTCCAAACTTAATACCACTGGCATTTTTCTGGTTTTGTCCATCAGTTCCACATTGATTATCTTATCATCATAATCCTTCTACTCTATGTAGACGCCCATTTATCAAAGTCTGGAACTTCTTGGTTCTTGTTTTTATTGCTCTCAATGTTTCAGAGCAATACAGTTGGGGTGCTCTGACATTTGAGTTGAAGATTTTTATGCTGAAATGAAATTTTAATATTATGCACAAAATACATGTTACACAACATTCTCATGTAACTGTAATGTGTGTTTTCAAAGATGAAAGGATAATTGTAGCAACGACTCGACTAGAGACAATGTTGGCAGACACAGCTGTGGCCGTGAACCCAAACGATCCTCGTTACAGCCACCTGGTGGGTCAGAAGGTAGTGCACCCTTTGGATAAAGGCAGACTACTCCCAATCATTGCAGACTCATTTGTTGACATGAACTTTGGAACAGGTAACTAAATAAATCAGTTGTTTTACACCCCCCCCCTTTTTTTTTTTATTTTTAAAGTGATGAATTTGTTAAGGACTTGTAACTGTTAAAATGTAACTAAATAAATCAGTTGTTTTACCCCCCTTTTTTTTTTTAAAGTGATGAATTTGTAAAGGACTTGTAACTGTTAAAATGTAACTAAATTAATAGTTAATACACATTGAAAAGACAATTATTTAAAAATTCTTTTGGTTAGAAAGGAACCTGCATATATGTACCAGCCACAGAAATCACGCTTTTCATGTTTTCACCTAAAACATTTTTTTGGGGTAAATATTCCATTCTATAGATATTAATGCTACAATTCTCCTGCTTGAAAATTTTTTGCTAAAAATGTTCCATCATTTAAAAGTAGTGTTACGAATTTTCCACCACAAAAATTATTGCTAAACATCTCTTCTACAATAATTAATGTTAATAGTTGGCATAATACATGTAATCATGCACACAATTATTTCTTACACCACAGTTAAACTCACTTTCCAAATTTCTCTTTCGGAAGAACTAAAAGATTAAAAAAAAAAAAATTTCACCAAGATGGAAGCTGAGTCAAGAAACTAATTCTAACATCCCAAACTCACTGCCCACATTTGCTCTTACAAAAGAACTACAAGATTAAAAAGAAAATCTTCATTGAGGTGGAAAATTTTGAATGCATGAAGACACAGAATTATTTCTTACATCACAAACAACTCGCAGCCCAAGAATGTCTTCTAGAAAAACCACAAGATTAAAATAAAAATAATTGATGTGGAAACTCTTGAATGCATTAAGACATGTAATGTTTGCTTGTTTGCTTTCTCTCTGTCTGCATTTTAGTACTTTTAAGAGGTCATCAGTTGTAGCTCACCAGTACATTCTTGGTCACATCTTTCCGTCCATGTGATCAGTTTTCCTTATAACGTTTGTTTTCTTCTGCCTTTGTATTGAATGTCCATTAATGAAAGTTCTTTTCTCTGTCTGTGTACTGGGTGTTCTTCTATTACTTGTCCACTGTGGGCTCTATGTGTCTATTCTGATCCCGTTTAACATCTGCTTAAATCTTTCTCTGTTTGCACCAGATTTATCATTTTACAATTTGCACCTTTGTATGCTACTGGCCTTGTCCTACTAATTCAGCTGTAACATTATTGTTATACATCCATTGACAAAGATTTGAAGCTTCTCTACTGTTATGTTTATTATTTATCATGCCATAATGGCCACTGCCTTGGCAAAATTTAAAAATTAGAAACCTACCCACCACAAAAATATTTATAGAATGTTATTCCTATGTACACACATTGGGATTCTTGCTGGTGCTACAGAGTTTGTACACTGTGCTGAGATCCTCCTTGTGTGATCTGAGGGAGGAGATCAGAGCACTGATGGAGTAGTCCGTGTGCAGGGAAGATAGTCCTTAAAAACGAAACCAAACCAAACCAAACCTGTTCTCTGGTTAGAAGAACTGCTTTCATCTTTTACATATAAGTTAATATCTTTTATTTGGTTTTTAGACGGCACCAGTGAATAATGTTCCCTATGGGAAGTTAAAGGTCATTTAGATTTCTTTCAGGATAATAAATTAACTAATTTTGTAATTTTTTTGTATCTTTTGCTGAGGACTGTGATAAATAGAACTCTTGTTGCTGTCACAAGTATTATTAATTGAAAACAAGTTCAAGGTTGTCCCATAGCAGATACTGCCACAGGGAAGTGATGTGTTAGAGACTTCACTATACTAGGTCCAGCATTGAGAGGTGGGGGTGACCAGTTCCCTTCCTTGCTGCCTTTACCTTCACTAACTCAAGAGCAGAGTCAGGTACCATATACAGCTGGGTAGACTGGAGCTCTATGCCACTGCATTTTGAGACAGATACCTTTTTTACTAGAGGCCCTCATGCTAACGCTCTGCCAATCAAACACTATTATTAATTTGCCTGCTACTAAAAAGATGAATCCTCCATCTTGTCATTTTATGGAAGGGATAAAGAAGACATGGGAGGGCATTGAATAGATGGTACAGGACACTAAGACTTGGCAGGACATTGAATAGATGGTACAGGACACTAAGACTTGGCAGGAATATTTGTCAGGCCTATGCTCCATGGGGAGCTGATGATTGTTATTTGATAGAGAAACAGTTAACACACACAAGGTGTGACATGAGCTAGCCACCATTGTACGATCGTGTATCAACTTTATTTGCTTCTTAGAATCAAACATTTGATTAAGTTAAGAAGACAACAAAAGTCCTTGAAAACTTTCTACATTCTGTAAGAATAATGATACAAAGTAGTATATCATGATTCTCCTGTAACGTATGAAAGACTTGAGTAACATATTGTATGAGCTTTTGTTGTGCAAACTCTGTAGGAACAAATCTTAGTATGTGAGGCATTGTAATTTCTTTGCAGGAGCTGTCAAAATCACCCCTGGTCACGACTGTGTTGATTATGAAGTTGGATGCCGTCATGGTCTGCCTGTTATTGAAATCTTGAATGATGATGGAACAATATGCAGCCATGTTGAACTCTTCGGAGGTCAGAATCGCTTTGAAGCTCGCAAAAAAATGAAAGAAGCTCTGTGTCTTCTAGGCTACTACTATGGGGAGAAAAATCATTCGACAGTTCTGCCTTTGTGTAGGTCAGTTAATTTCTTCATGTAGTTTGGGAATGTATGAAAGTCTTTGTAAAAGTCCTGTATTTAGAAGAACTATATTTGAACACTTTATTTACTCTTGCAGTGTTTTTTAATAGCAATTAGCTTTATATGATGCAATTACCAGCCCCATGGACAACATTACTTTAGTTGTCTCTTACAACATTTCTGGTAGGAGTTGTTAATTATTTGTGTTCTCTGAGACTCATGGAAACCACTTGGAGTCATGAAAATTGTGCACCTTCCACTTACAGACTTGTCATCTTGTGTTTATGTTTAAAGGTTTAAATGGTTGACTCAGAAGTGGTTTGGTTAGAGGCTGTTGATAGAAATGATTAGAGACAGGGGAGGTATTAAATTTAATAGCTGTTACAACCTGCAGGCCTTCGTTTTGTAGGAATTATTTCAGCTTTCGGAACAGTTAACATAAATATGAATCATTATTTTCATTATTTGTGTGTAAAGCTCCTTAAGGTAAGCAGTTACAGTGGTGGTTCCTTTCTTTTTCTATTTTGTTAACTTGATAAGGATGGCAGCCTGGGTCAGACCTCACATCACTTGTCTGTTTATGACAGCCTGGGTCAGACCTCACATCAGTTGCCTGTTTATGGCAGCCTGGGTCAGACCTCACATCAGTTGCCTGTTTATGGCAGCCTGGGTCAGACCTCACATCAGTTGCCTGTTTATGGCAACCTGGGTCAGACCTCACACCAGTTGCCTGTTTATGGCAGCCTGGGTCAGACCTCACATCAGTTGCCTGTTTATGGCAGCCTGGGTCAGACCTCACATCAGTTGCCTGTTTATGGCAGCCTGGGTCAGACCTCACATCAGTTGCCTGTTTATGGCAGCCTGGGTCAGACCTCACATCAGATGCCTGTTTATGGCAGCCTGGGTCAGACCTCACATCAGATGCCTGTTTATGGCAGCCTGGGTCAGACCTCACATCAGATGCCTCTTTATGGCAGCCTGGGTCAGACCTCACATCAGTTGCCTGTTTATGGCAGCCTGGGTCAGACCTCACATCAGTTGCCTGTTTATGGCAGCCTGGGTCAGACCTCACATCAGTTGCCTGTTTTATGGCAGCCTGGGTCAGACCTCACATCAGTTGCCTGTTTATGGCAGCCTGGGTCAGACCTCACATCAGTTGCCTGTTTATGGCAGCCTGGGTCAGACCTCACATCAGTTGCCTGTTTATGGCAGCCTGGGTCAGACCTCACATCAGTTGCCTGTTTATGGCAGCCTGGGTCAGACCTCACATCAGTTGCCTGTTTATGGCAGCCTGGGTCAGACCTCACATCAGTTTTGCCTGTTTATGGCAGCCTGGGTCAGACCTCACATCAGTTGCCTGTTTATGGCAGCCTGGGTCAGACCTCACATCAGTTGCCTGTTTATGGCAGCCTGGGTCAGGCCTCACATCAGTTGCCTGTTTATGGCAGCCTGGGTCAGACCTCACATCAGTTGCCTGTTTATGGCAGCCTGGGTCAGACCTCACATCAGTTGCCTGTTTATGGCAGCCTGGGTCAGACCTCACATCAGTTGCCTGTTTATGGCAGCCTGGGTCAGACCTCACATCAGTTGCCTGTTTATGGCAGCCTGGGTCAGCCCTCACATCAGTTGCCTGTTTATGGCAGCCTGGGTCAGACCTCACATCAGTTGCCTGTTTATGGCAGGCTGGGTCAGACCTCACATCAGTTGTCTGTTTATGGCAGGCTGTAGGGAGAATTGGTTCTGTTCTATTTTTTGTCTTCTTAGTGATCCCAGGAAGCTCCACAGAGCTAATGGGATGATTTTAAATCAGTCCTGCTGAAAAAAATGAAGACTAATCAGTAATTTGACTTTCTGTGACTTTTGCTTCCTCAGTGTAAGATCTGTTATTGTTATGTCTGCACATGCATGAGGCTGAGAACAGAACTTTCGCTCAACCATGTCATGGGTCATCACTCTTGTTGTGTCTTTCCATTGTATTGTAGTTCTTCACCTGATTCTTCAACATTAGCAGCTGAGAAGACCAACCAAGAAGCTAAAGACTTTGATAAATGGATGCTTGCTTAGAATAGAAAGATTGATTTAACAGGATCACAACGTTGTACTGGCGACCAGGTTTTCAAGGTTCAAGCCCGGGCGTCGGCGCTTGAAGGAGTGTCAACGACCAGGATTTTGACTGAATAATCTGAACGGCTCCTGAGATAAACCCTCTGTGGATGGGAAGGAGCAAAGCTCCTGACCAGGTTGGAAGGAAAGTCCTCAGGTTCCCCAGCCTTGCAATGACATGTCATTGGGCCGAAGGGCTGAAAGCCCAAGTGCCGCTGGTTAAGAAAAAAACAGGATCACCAATGTGGAACCATTGCCAAGAACCAGCTAGTGCCATTAGAACAAGTGATGACAAGAACTTCTTGTGTTAGTTAAGCATCAAGAACTGTGTGCATTATGTTTTTTTTTAAGCAGTGCTACTTTTTGTTTTCAGTCGAACTGGGGACATAGTTGAACCAAGACTGAAAGAGCAGTGGTTTTTAAACTGCAAGGAAATGTCACAAAACGCCATAGAGGTATTTAGATTTTGTTCCAGTCTTTACCTTTTCTGATTAAGATTGGTATATGTTTGCAAAAATCTGACAGATTGCAGAAGACACTTAGTTACTGGATTGTTCATGTTTGTGGCTGAAATAAGCAGCAAAAATATTTATGTAACGTACATCATCATTATTATCATCATCATCATCAGATGCCCTCTCCACAACGAAGGTCGGCTGCAATAGATCTCCAACGTTTTCTGCCTCTTGTCTTGATGGTGCACTCTGATAGACTCTTTCCTGTCCATCTCTTGATGTTATCTTCCCATTTATTGCTATCTTCCTCTAGCACGTTTGCCTTCAACTCTTCCTTCCATTATGGTCTTCAGCTCTGGTGTTCTATCTTTTTACATGACTAAAATATTTTAGCCATTAACACATTAACTACCGCAAGCCGCTGTCAGCGGCTCACAAAATAATCACATTTGGACCGCAAGCCGCTCAGAGCGCCAATCTAATTTTAGTAATAAAACGAATGAAAAATGTACTGAAACACTTTCTGATCTGGTTCGAGATTTTAAGTTGCCACCGGAAAACAAATTCCCAAAGCATGGTTGTTGTAGAACACTGGAAAATTGATATTATGTTCATATTTTTCAGCGTTTTGGGTTAGTTGCCAAATCGTGTAAAACTGTTTACCGTGGCCACTAGTGATAGGACTACAAAAAATGCGTGTATATCTCGTCTAACGGCTGAATAGGATAGAAACGTGTTTCAACAATTGACTGATAGATCTAGCGACGAGGACAAGCTTGAAAATGGTGTGCACATTGATTGAAATTGTGATTTTGATAGAGATGGGGTGCAAGCAGTTATAATTGTGAAAATATTGCAAGTCCTCGGCCATCGGAGGGCCTTGAAATAGCAACAACCTCTATTAGAGTTACAACCGGTGTTCATTGTAATAGTACATTCATTTATCTTTAAAATGATGTGTAATTCATAAAAATCTGTAAACAATTACGAAAACTACAGGTTACTTTGTGCAAATACCTACAGGATGAAAATGGGAAAAAAATTTAATTCGGCCACAGTGTGTTTTTCAATTCGGTAGTTAATGTGTTAATTGTGAACCCCTTCATTAGTTCTCAGTTAATTCCTTGGCTTTCAAGTACTTCTTTATTTGTTTTCTTCTCTTTTCATGAGACGAGCCCTGTTCTTCTATGTATCCAGATCTCAAGGGCCTCAATTCTTTTTTCTAATTGCTTATTCATTGTCCATGTCTCTACACCATACAGTAACGAAGAATATTTATAGCGTTTGATGATTCTTAGTTTTGAATTTGTGAGCTAGTTGTTTATATTTTATTATCTGTCTCATGTTGTTGAATGTAGCTTTGGTCATTCATATTCTCTTCTTGATTTCTGTTTCACATCTGAGATCTTCTGTTATTATATGACCAAGATATGAGAAGCTCTTGACTTGTTCCAGGATTTTCCCATCTATTCTTATCTTTAACAGTGACTTTTCGTCTGGTTTCTAATTATCATAGTTTTTTTTTCTCACTTTTCAGATTTATGTAACGAACCAATACTGTCACAATATTTACTGTTATTTTTCTAAATAATAAAAACAAAAATTGAGAATAGTCATTGAAGTAGTAGATGAAAATCATTTAAAGAAAAGACTTTACATTTGTAACTTATACAAATGTTCATTTAAAGTGTTTTTGGTGATGAAAGATTAATCTTTGAGGCTTCCCGTATTGAAGAAATTTTATTCTGGTTTGACCTTTATAGGTTGTTGAATCTGGCCAACTAAAGATAACTCCATCTTACAATGAAAAGATATGGAATGAACAGTTGAAATATTGCCAGTCGCAGTAAGTTTATTATTACCAGTCACAGTTAAGTTTATTATTGCTAGTCACAGTTAAGTTTATTATTGCTAGTCATAGTTAAGTTTAATATTGCCAGTCACAGTTAAGTTTATTATTACTAGTCACAGTTAAGTTTATTATCGCCAATCACAGTTAAGTTTATTATTGCTAGTCACAGTTAAGTTTATTATTGCTAGTCACAGTAAGTTTATTATTGTCAGTCACAATAAGTTTATTATTGTCAGTCACAGTAAGTTTATTGCTGTCAAGATACATGAATAGAACTATTCCATAAAAAAGCCATAAAGTTTTTGACATTAGTTGATAACAGTTATAACTTAAAAATTTATGAACATCTATGCCAATTTTGTCCTATTTAAGTAAAGGGGGTCTTGGAGAAGATGATGAAAAATAAGTATAGTAAAAAATAGTAGGCAGCTAATATGAGATTATGCATGGCGCCACCACAGCAGACGTATGCTTTGATACAGGTTTATTGTAAAGGGACCAACAAGGGAAATAATGTCTGTTTTAAGAATCTAAATAACAAGCTTCAGACCTTCACAACACCTGCTTGTATCAGATAGTTACAGTGTTACCAGATAGTTACCAGATGGTTGCAGTGTTACCAGATAGTTACAATGTTACCAGATGGTTGCAGTGTTACCAGATAGTTGCAATGTTACCAGATAGTTGCAATGTTACCAGATAGTTGCAATGTTACCAGATAGTTGCAATGTTACCAGATGGTTACAGTGTTACCAGATAGTTACAATGTTACCAGATGGTTGCAGTGTTACCAGATAGTTGCAATGTTACCAGATAGTTGCAATGTTACCAGATAGTTGCAATGTTACCAGATAGTTACAATGTTACCAGATGGTTACAGTGTTACCAGATAGTTACAATGTTACCAGATGGTTGCAGTGTTACCAGATAGTTACAATGTTACCAGATGGTTGCAGTGTTACAAGATAGTTACAATGTTACCAGATGGTTGCAGTGTTACAGATAGTTGCAATGTTACCCGATAGTTGCAATGTTACCAGATAGTTGCAATGTTACCAGATAGTTGCAATGTTACCAGATGGTTACAGTGTTACCAGATAGTTACAATGTTACCAGATGGTTGCAGTGTTACCAGATAGTTACAATGTTACCAGATGGTTGCAGTGTTACCAGATGGTTGCAATGTTACCAGATAGTTGCAATGTTACCAGATAGTTGCAATGTTACAGATAGTTGCAATGCTACAGATAGTTGCAATGTTACCAGATAGTTGCAATGTTACCAGATAGTTACAATGTTACCAGATAGTTGCAATGTTACCAGATGGTTGCAGTGTTACCATATAGTTGCAATGTTACCAGATAGTTGCAATGTTACCAGATAGTTACAATGTTACCAGATAGTTGCAGTGTTACCAGATAGTTGCAGTGTTACCAGATAGTTGCAGTGTTACCAGATAGTTACAGTGTTACCAGATAGTTACAATGTTACCAGACAGTTGCAATGTTACCAGATAGTTGCAGTGTTACCAGATAGTTACAGTGTTACCAGATAGTTACAGTGTTACCAGATAGTTACAGTGTTACCAGATAGTTGCAGTGTTACCAGATAGTTACAGTGTTACCAGTGTTATAGATCGTTGCATTGTTACCAGATAGTTGCAGTGTTAGGAGATAGTTGCAATGTTAACAGGTAGTTGCAATGTTACCAGGTAGTTACAATGTTACCAAGTAGTTTCAATGTAACCAGATGGTTGCAATGTTACCAGATAGTTGCAATGTTACCAGATAGTTGCAATGTTACCAGATGGTTGCAGTGTTACCATATAGTTGCAATGTTACCAGATAGTTGCAATGTTACCAGATAGTTGCAATGTTACCAGATAGTTGCAGTGTTACCAGATAGTTACAGTGTTACCAGATAGTTACAGTGTTACCAGATAGTTACAATGTTACCAGATAGTTATAGTGTTACCAAATAGTTGCAGTGTTACCAGATAGTTACAGTGTTACCAGTGTTACCAGATAGTTACAGTGTTACCAGATAGTTACAGTGTTACCAGATAGTTATAGTGTTACCAAATAGTTGCAGTGTTACCATATAGTTACAGTGTTACCAGATAGTTGCATTGTTACCAGATAGTTGCAGTGTTAGGAGATAGTTGCAATGTTAACAGGTAGTTGCAATGTTACCAGGTAGTTACAATGTTACCAAGTAGTTTCAATGTAACCAGATGGTTGCAATGTTACCAGATAGTTGCAATGTTACCAGATAGTTGCAATGTTACCAGATGGTTGCAGTGTTACCAGATAGTTGCAATGTTACCAGATAGTTGCAGTGTTACCAGATAGTTGCAGTGTTACCAGATAGTTGCAGTGTTACCAGATAGTTACAGTGTTACCAGATAGTTACAATGTTACCAGATAGTTATAGTGTTACCAAATAGTTGCAGTGTTACCAGATAGTTACAGTGTTACCAGTGTTACCAGATAGTTACAGTGTTACCAGATAGTTACAGTGTTACCAGTGTTACCAGATAGTTATAGTGTTACCAAATAGTTGCAGTGTTACCATATAGTTACAGTGTTACCAGATAGTTGCATTGTTACCAGATAGTTGCAGTGTTAGGAGATAGTTGCAATGTTAACAGGTAGTTGCAATGTTACCAGGTAGTTACAATGTTACCAAGTAGTTTCAATGTAACCAGATGGTTGCAATGTTACCAGATAGTTGCAATGTTACCAGATAGTTGCAATGTTACCAGATGGTTGCAGTGTTACCATATAGTTGCAGTGTTACCAGATAGTTGCAATGTTACCAGATAGTTGCAGTGTTAGGAGATAGTTGCAATGTTAACAGGTAGTTGCAATGTTACCAGGTAGTTACAATGTTACCAAGTAGTTTCAATGTAACCAGATGGTTGCAATGTTACCAGATAGTTGCAATGTTACCAGATAGTTGCAATGTTACCAGATGGTTGCAGTGTTACCATATAGTTGCAATGTTACCAGATAGTTGCAATGTTACCAGATAGTTGCAGTGTTACCAGATAGTTGCAGTGTTACCAGATAGTTGCAGTGTTACCAGATAGTTACAGTGTTACCAGATAGTTACAATGTTACCAGATAGTTATAGTGTTACCAAATAGTTGCAGTGTTACCAGATAGTTACAGTGTTACCAGTGTTACCAGATAGTTACAGTGTTACCAGATAGTTACAGTGTTACCAGTGTTACCAGATAGTTATAGTGTTACCAAATAGTTGCAGTGTTACCATATAGTTACAGTGTTACCAGATAGTTGCATTGTTACCAGATAGTTGCAGTGTTAGGAGATAGTTTCAATGTTAACAGGTAGTTGCAATGTTACCAGGTAGTTACAATGTTACCAGGTAGTTACAATGTTACCAAATAGTTGCAATGTTACCAGATACCTGCAGTGTTACTAGATAGTTGCAATGTAACCAAATAGTTGCAATGTTACCAGATAGTTGCAATGTCACCAGGTAGTTGCAGTGTTACCAGATAGTTGCAGTGTTACTAGATAGTTGCAGTGTTAACAGATAGTTACAATGTTACCAGATAGTTGCATTGTTACCAATTAGAACGTTACAGATAGTTGCAATGTTACCAGATAGATACAGTGTTACCAGATAGTTGCAATGTTACCAGATAGATACAGTGTTACCAGAAAGTTGCAATATTACCTGATAGTTACAATGTAATGAACCAAAAATAAAAACCCTTATGGAAACATCAAGCACAGGTGAACAATACTATGAGCAAACACAAAGTGACAATGACCAGGACACATCTTGTACAGACAATAAACCAGTTTGTTAAACCAGGATGTGTACATATTATCTACATGGGAGCCGTGCTGGTGTAATGGTTACCCCACTGCGCTGGCGATCGGGTGATCCAGGTTCACGTCCGGGCAAGGACATTTGAACTAGTGTTGTCGACCGGGATTTGGTTTGGATTAAACTGAACCCTGGTGAGAACATTTGAAGGAGTGTCATCGACCAGGGATTGGAATAACCTGAACGGCTCCTGAGCCAACCCAGCTCTAATGGGTACTCTCTGAAGACAGCGAGTATCTGCCTGAATGGCAAGAGGACACCTGTCAGCATACAGGGAAAATAGGATAGACATACTAACCTGAGATTTCGCCTCGAGTAATAGCCGGCGTACTTTAAAAAAAAATTATCTACGTAGCTCCTGGTGGACTCTCAAGGTGACAGACAATAAACCAGTTTGTTAAACCAGGACGTATACATATTATTATCTACATAGCTCCCGGGGGATCTCTCAAGGTGACAGACAATAAACCAGTTTGTTAAACCAGGACGTATACATATTATTATCTACATAGCTCCCGGGGGATCTCTCAAGGTGACAGACAATAAACCAGTTTTTTAAACCAGGACGTATACATATTATTATCTACATAGCTCCCGGAGGATCTCTCAAGGTGACATACAATAAACCAGTTTGTTAAACCAGGACGTGTACATATTATTATCTACATAGCTCCTGGGGGTCTCTCAAGGTGACAGACAATAAACCAGTTTGTTAAACCAGGATGTGTACATATTATTATCTACGTAGCTCCTGGTGGACTCTCAAGGTGACAGACAATAAACCAGTTTGTTAAACCAGGACGTATACATATTATTATCTACATAGCTCCCGGGGGATCTCTCAAGGTGACAGACAATAAACCAGTTTGTTAAACCAGGATGTGTACATATTATTATCTACATAGCTCCTGGGGGTCTCTCAAGGTGACAGACAATAAACCAGTTTGTTAAACCAGGATGTGTACATATTATTATCTACGTAGCTCCTGGTGGACCTCTCAAGGTGACAGACAATAAACCAGTTTGTTAAACCAGGACTTATACATATTATTATCTACGTAGCTCCTGGGGGTCTCTCAAGGTGACAGACAATAAACCAGTTTGTTAAACCAGGACGTATACATATTATTATCTACGTAGCTCCTGGGGGTCTCTCAAGGTGACAGACAATAAACCAGTTTGTTAAACCAGGACATATACATATTATTATCTACATAGCTCCTGAGGGTCTCTCAAGGTGACAGACAATAAACCAGTTTGTTAAACCAGGACGTATACATATTATTATCTACATAGCTCCTGGGGGTCTCTCAAGGTGACAGACAATAAACCAGTTTGTTAAACCAGGACGTATACATATTATTATCTACATAGCTCCTGGGGGTCTCTCAAGGTGACAGACAATAAACCAGTTTGTTAAACCAGGACGTGTACATATTATTATCTACGTAGCTCCTGGTGGACTCTCAAGGTGACAGACAAAGAACAGGACTACTATTTCCTCAGGCATATTGTAACAGGAGGCTAACATGGCAGTCTCATCACGTCAAACAAACTGATACAGAAGCTACAGCTGTAAGAGCTCATGAATGATTTATGTAGGACACCAGCTACAATGGTGGACTAAAGGGCAAGACATGAATGCATACAACATACCTGGTCGCGAGACAGACCAAAACACGGCATACCTGGTGATTGTAAAGTCACTTTCTGTTTTACATTTTTATATTCTCACTTGTGTCCATTGGATGTACATGAGACATATGTCAACACAAGGGGCCATAACTGCTATTTGATAAATCAGTTTTATAACATTTTGTATTCTTTATTACCAGAAATGAAATAAAACAAAATAAAACCTAAAATGACAATAAACTGACTTAACAATGGGCGAAAAGAAGCTCTCATGACAAGCAGAAGAGAGGAGAAAACATTGAATGGAACACCAGGAAAATAAGCAGCTGAGGGCTGTCACTTCAGGGGCGCATTCCCATAGTCAGTTATGACTGAAGGGGCTATTATTATTACAAGAGATATAAAAAATTACTGCCCTTGATGAAATCATGTGCTGAACAAACTGGATCACATGTTGAGTCTAAATATTAATTGGACGTAGCATTTGATATAATAAAATGGCAGTTAGTTGTCTTTATTGTCATGTTTGTTTGATATAACTAATGAGTTGGATCTGAGTGAAGAAATAACAGTTTCAAAATAGAAGGTGGCTTTTCAATCACCGCATCATAGTCTGTTTTGATCGTGGGAGAAGGGAGAAATGTAATAGACCATGTTGAATATTACCAGAGATAGAGATTCAGTAAAGGAGAGATAGAGATAGAGATTCAGTAAAGGAGAGATATGATCAGACACAGACGTTAGACACCAGCAGATATATCAGTTCAGTTAAAGTTATCCACTGGGATACAGCGTGTACTCAGAGATTGGCTCTGGGTCAATATAAGATAGCCACAGGTGGTTCCCTGGGGGATCTGTGATGGGGCAAAGAAATAATAGGACAACTACTCCCTCAGGTATGTCATACAAGGTGGCTCATATAAGGTTGTGTATGAGGTTGGCAACCTCATCATGTCAAACATTGCTACATAAACCACAGTTGCAGTGGTAGCTCTATGCTCCACTGGGAGTGAAAAGGAACATGATGATTCTGAAATGTAGTTTATTTTTTTAAAACTGTATAAACGATTATGAAAAGGTGTTCCTTTGTTCACACACAGAGATTGGTGTCTGTCAAGACAGTTGTGGTGGGGGCACAGAATTCCAGTATACACCTGCACTGTAAGTATGTGTGTGTGTGTGTGTGTGTGTGTGTGTGTGTGTGTGTGTGTGTGTGTGTGTGTGTGTGTGAGAGAGAGAGAGAGAGAGAGAGAGAGAGAGAGAGAGAGAGAGAGAGAGAGAGAGAGAGAGAGAGAGAGAGAGAGAGAGAGAGAGAGAGAATAAACATGTGGAAATATTGGTAAGAAAGTTTGAATGTGAGGGATGTGAGAGTACATAAAAGTTCATGAAAGTGTGAGGGAAATAAATTGACAGTGTTCTGAGTGTGAGTATATAAGAGTGTTATGATTGAGTATTTAAGTGTGTTATGATTGAATGTACGAGGTCTGGTCAAAAAGTATCTGACCTTTTTTTTTTCGGGGAAAAAAAGTGATATACAGGAGGTTTCTCTGGTGGATACAGTGGAGAAGACCTTCCTGCGCATGCGTGAATTTTTTCCCTCCCAAAGACAGTGTCAGTCATCTGCAATTAGAGTACGCGCGAGCTGTGGTAGTAACAAGCCGTCGGATTTTTATTTGTCACGTAATGATGGAACGTTTTGAACAGCGGTATAGCATTAAATTTTGCCAAAAGCTCGGTGATACCCAAGTAGAAACAATTCGAAAGATTCAACAAGCTTTTGGCGATGAAGCCATGAGCATTACACAAATTAAGGAGTGGTACAACCATTTCAAAGATGGCCACACATCGGTGGATAGCGAGCCACGTTCCGGTAGACCATCAACAAGCCGAAACGATGTGGTCATTCACGAAGTGCAGGCTTTGGTCATGCAGAACCGTTGTAGCACCATCCGAGAACTTACACACGAGGTGGGGATAAGCCATGGTTCAGTACAATCCATATTGACGGAGGATTTGAACTTGCGTAGAGTGTGCGCTAAATTCGTGCCGAAGCTGTTAACGATGGAGCAGAAGCAACTCCGTCTGGAAGTCGCGCAGGACATGCTGGACTGTGCAAACAGTGACAGTAACTTCCTGAACACCTTGATCACTGGTGATGAGACGTGGGTTTACGGGTACGACCCGGAAACCAAGACACAGTCTTCACAGTGGAAACATTCATCATCTCCAAGGCCAAAGAAAGCAAGGCAGGTACGCAGCAATGTCAAAGTCATGTTGACCGTTTTCTTTGACTTCAGTGGAGTGGTGCATCACGAGTTCGCACCACAAGGCCAAAACGTTACCAAAGATTACTATCTGGAGGTCATGCGTCACCTTCGTGATGCTGTACGGCGCAAACGAACGGACCTGTGGACAACGGGAACTTGGCAGCTGCATCACGACAATGCACCCGCACATTCTTCGCATCTGATTCAGACTTTCTTGGCCAAACACAAGACTCCTCTGGTTCGTCAGGCTCCATACTCTCCTGACATGGCTCCTTGCGATTTCTGGCTGTTCCCCAAGCTGAAAATACCGCTGAAAGGGACCCGATTTGAGTCACGAGAAGACATTATGATAAATTCGACCGCCGAGCTATACTCCATTCCCAAAGAGGCCTACTTGACAGTCTTCCAAGCATGGTGGGACCGCTGGGAGAAGTGTGTGCAGTCCCAAGGAGAGTACTTTGAAGGGTATTAGGGTTTCAGACTTCCAGGTGAGTGATTGTATTTTTCCTGGCCAAAGGTCGCATACTTTTTGACCAGACCTCATATTAGAGTGTTATGATTGCGTGCTCAAAATAATATTATGATTGTGTGTATACAAGTTTTTTGATTGTGTATGAGCTTTATGATCTTGTGTATGAGTGTTATGGTTGAGTGTATGTGTTATGACTGAGTGTATAAAAGTGTTATGATTAAGTGTTATGATTAAGCATATAAAATTATATGACTTAGTGTATAAGAATATTATAATTGATGAGGTAAAATTATATAAAAAAGAGTAATCATATGTTAATAGTATATGAGGAGGCATTTTGATGTTATCATCATCATAGCTGTTTGTTTCCCATGGAACATAATACTGCAGTTTTTGCTCACCACCAAAGTCTATTCTGGGCCAACTCTTTCAGCTGCACCGATGAGACACAGGTTACTTTGGCTTTCTCCACTACCATATTTTCTCTTCTGTGAGTTCCAGTAAAGGACATGTCTGGCTCTAACGGCTGATTACTTCCTGAGCCTATCCATCACTGCCTTTTTCTCTAATCTTCAGCTGTTTTAGTTATTGTCTAGCTTCCATCCACATTGTCAGGTCATTGTGTGATCATTTGTTTTCAACCACAAACTTTGTGATGTGGGACAAATCTGATGATGCTCAGTGTATCTTATGTTGAAAGGTGCAAAGACTGGAACATGTACTGCCAGCATGCAAGATGCTGTTTGAACTTGAGTGATATCTATGGTGACACAACAATGTTATATAAACTATTGGCAAGCTCTGCTCTAGAATCTTATATAAAGTATCGGCAAGCTCTGCTCTAGAATGTTATATAAACTATTGGCAAGCTCTGCTCTAGAATATTATATAAAGTATCAGCAAGCTCTGCTCTAGAATGTTATATAAACTATTGGCAAGCTCTGCTCTAGAATCTTATATAAAGTATCGGCAAGCTCTGCTCTAGAATGTTATATAAACTATTGGCAAGCTCTGCTCTAGAATCTTATATAAAGTATCGGCAAGCTCTGCTCTAGAATGTTATATAAACTGTTGGCAAGCTTTGTTCTAGAATGTGATATACTCTAACATACTTGTATCAGTATCATTCTTACTCACCTGTGACAAAATTCACAGGACACACCCTTCCCCGCCAAATAAACTGGATTATGAAGTCCTTGTGCAACTTTAAGAACTTTGCACACTGTAAACGGCACGTAAAAGTGCAATTTATAAAGTTAAAAACTGTTTTCTTCTTATCAGAACTACATTGTTTGACTAAACGTCAGGATCACAGATTCACTAAGCAGCAACTGGAGAATGTTTCCAGCGAGTTCAAAAATTGAATCGAATGATATATCACGAAAGATGATGGTTATGTTGAAGCCTAAACATTTGAACTATGATGTGTTAAAACTTAATAAGTTATACTTTCATATGCCACTTATAGTGTGTTTCTACCATATGTACATCCAAAGTTATAAAAGTTGTACAAGGACTATATAATGATCTTGTATAACATTATCAACTAACATTCACAAGAGCATGCTGTTTATATTGATGTCATGTATGGGCTTACACTGCCGTATTATACATTGACCAATTTTCTGATGCTGACTTGTCAAGTATCGTATCAAACACATTGCTTTTATTTTACATTTTGTTGTCCTCAGAAAAGCAACAGAAGAGTGTGTGCCAGATCAGAGTCTGAGGCCAAAGAAAAGCTAGCTAGAGATCTTGGTTTGAATTCTGTAGAAGTTATGCAGGGTAAGTTGATTGTTTTAGACTGGCCATTAGGGCCATTAGTGCAGTTATGGCAGCTTTTAGGTTAAATATTTCATTAAATTGTACTAAAAACAAAAAAACAAAAAACTCCTTTATTAACCAGTTAACATTAGATATCCTCACAGTATATATGATGGTATCAGTAAACCATTCCTATGTAGTTCAGCTAATATAGAATTTTAGAGAATTATAATTTTTTTTCAGAAATAAAGATATAAAAACATATATGAAGTTTATTTTATCTGAATTTTATGGAGAAGTGAAGTAAACAAGAAAAATAAATAAATAAAATTGTCAAATTTGTAATGTTCCAGATGAAGATGTCCTTGATACATGGTTCTCATCATCCCTTCTGCCGTTTTCAGTCTTTGGCTGGCCTGAATCTGCAACTTCAAAAACCCAGAGCTCACCATTTTTATCTGAGTCAGTAAGTGCATCAGTGTTCTCTTTTGCGTTATCAGTATGTCTGATTTCCAGATTTTACAAACTACATAAGCCAGATTGCATATTATTTTGACCAACATATAGTTTGCATTCTTCCAGTTTTTATTAGTAGCCAGCTGGGGACGAATATTTCATGGTGAAGCTTTTCAAGATACTCTTGCTGGCATTGAGAAGATATTTTTCTTTTTTTTTTTCTTGTTCACATTTTGCATGTTAAGTACTATAGGGTCAGCAATGCAGTTGGTTCCCATGCAAGAAAACCTGGCACCAAAGGGACTTTTATGTGCTATAGCTTTGGCAGTTCCTGCGGTCATTTTACATGTTCAGGTCACAAGCCTGATTTGCATTCTACCTTATAATATGCTTGTTAGAGTATTGCATTCATGTTCCACTGTACTGTGGTCTCTGTTGCCCATTATCTGGCTCTGGAATCCATATTGACAAATCAAAATATTTTTCATAGTGAACTCACTTGTGAAGTTATAGTTGACCAATGTCTTATTTTATTTACTCATTCACGACAAATATCGGGCTCTCCTCTCCAACTATTCCCACAAAGTAAACAGATCTTCTGCCTAAATCATTGCCTTTCTTGTAGAGTGTAAACCTTTATCAAACTTTCCTGTCCAGTGATATCTATTTAAGATCTTTCCTGTTTTTACTACCCCTTTAAAGTCTGTCTAGTTAAGCTAAAACCTTCATTTTGATTTTGTGTCACTGTTAAGAGCTGAATAAAAGCACACAGAATTTAAGTAACACCGGTTTTTATTATATAAAACAACTAGTTGTCACATTTTTCATTCAACATGGTGTGACGGTGGGAAAATTGTAATGATCCATTAAAGAAAAGGGGGAAACTTTCTCTCTTTATTAACTGTTCTGTCACTGTGAACATTCTTTCTATATTAACTGTTCTGTCAATGTGAACATTCTTTCTTTATTAACTGTTCTGTCACTGTCAACATTCTTTCTTTATTAACTGTTCTGTCACTGTGAACATTCTTTCTTTATTAACTTCTGTCACTGTGAACATTCTTTCTTTATTAACTGTTCTGTCACTGTCAACATTCTTTCTTTATTAACTGTTCTGTCACTGTGAACATTCTTTATTTACTAACTGTTCTGTCACTGTGAACATTCTTTCTTTATTAACTGTTCTGTCACTGTGAACTTTCTTTCTTTATTAACTGTTCTGTCACTGTGAACATTCTTTCTTTATTGTTCTGTCACTGTGAACATTCTTTCTTTATTAACTGTTCTGTCACTGTGAACTTTTTTAAATAATTGTTCTGTCACTGTGAACTTTGTCTTTAAAATAACTGTTCTGTAACTGAATTTTATCTCTTTAATAATTATTCTGCCACAATGAACATTCTCTCTTTTATAGCTGTGAACTTGACTTCTTACAACACTGACCACATTTACTGAATTTTTGATCATTTTTTTTCATTTGTTCTGTGGCAGACGTCAGATCTAAACTTGTACTTCCCTCAAGCCCTGATGGAGACCGGCCAAGATATCTTGTTCTTCTGGGTGGCCAGGATGGTCATGATGAGTCTGGAGCTGACTGGTAAAGTGCCTTTTAAAGAAGTGAGTTGAGAATTTGACTAAAATGTCATAGGTTACTCATAAGCTAATAATTAGACTAAAGTAAGTTGTTTATTTTGGGTGCTAGTCTCAAAATATAACTATTTCGGAATTATACTAAAATGTTAGTTATGCATAAACTAACAGTTATTCTAAATTATTGGTTATCCATAAACTAACAATTATACTTCAGTGTTGGTTATCTTCAAGCAAACAATTATAATAAAATTTGTTGGTTATCCATAAACAAACAATTATACTTCAGTTTTGGTTATCTTCAAACAAACAATTATAATACAATTTGTTGGATATCCATAAAGTAACAATTATACTTTAATGTTGGTTATCTTCAAACAAAAAATTATAATAAAATTTCTTGGTTATCCATAAACTAACAATTATACTTTAATGTTGGTTATCTTCAAACAAACAGTTATTATACAGTTTGTTGGTTATCCATAAACTAACAATTATACTTCAATATTGTTTATCTTCAAGCAAATAATTATAATAAAATTTGTTGGTTATTCATAAACTAATGATTATTCTTCAGTGTTGGTTATCTTCAGACAAACAATTATAATAAAATTAGTTGGTTATCCATAAACGATCAATTATACTTTAATGTTGGTTATCTTCAAACAAAAAATTATAATAAAATTTCTTGGTTATCCATAAACTAACAATTATACTTTAATGTTGGTTATCTTCAAACAAACAGTTATTATACAGTTTGTTGGTTATCCATAAACTAACAATTATACTTCAATATTGGTTATCTTCAAGCAAATAATTATAATAAAATGTGTTGGTTATGCATAAACTAATGATTATTCTTCAGTGTTGGTTATCTTCAGACAAACAATTATAATAAAATTAGTTGGTTATCCATAAACTAACAATTATACTTCAGTGTTGGTTATCTTCAAACAGTTATAATAAAACATTGATTATTCATAAACTAACAATTATACTGCATTGTTGGTTATCTTCAAACAAACAATTATAATACAATTTGTTGGTTATCCATAAACTAACAATTATACTATAATGTTGGTTATCTATAAACATACAATTAGAATAAAATGTTGGTTACCCATAAACCAACAGTCAGACTAAAATATATTGTTCCTCTTGGGAACTAGTCTCAAAATTTAACTAACATAGAATTAGATAAAAAGTTGTAGGCCTCTCATAAACTGGTATGTAACAGGTCCTCGTAAGAAATAAGGGAACAACCAGGCAACAAAAAAGTAACAGAAGTGATGGTCTCACCGCGAATCTGACCAAGGACCATCTGAACAACACTGTCAGCTCGCTACAGGAGTGAATCATGAAAGGACAGACAACCAACTCAGCACCCCAGACAAAATTGCCTTGTTGACCATGGTCATTCTCACGATATGACATGAAACTGTGGAATATAGCACCAGGGAACGACCCAGACTTATTACAGACTTGGTCGCCTCCATAACTTTCCTATTCACCAACATAGGCCAAATAAGACAAGACAAATACCATAATACTTTGTCTAGTAAATGTGGAAGAACAGTCATCAACCAAAAGTTGACTAAAACAACTTGTTCATGTAGAGTATTTGTCTCAGAATATAACTGTCTGAGAATTAGGTAACACATTGTTGTTTACTCAGAAACTAATAGTTACATTAAAACAAGGTATTTGTTACCTGTGCATAGAAAGTGAAACTATATTAGAAACTGATTTGTTAGACTTGACTATCAGTTTTATCATTTGTTCCCTGTCTTTTTATCTTTCCCGTCTGTTGATAAAAATTGTTGAAAACATGTCTCCCATTATTGTCTAGTGAATGAATGATTTACTAAAGATCACTGTGTTTGTCAGGTTCTACTGCATGGCCTTATACGAGACGCACAAGGTCGTAAGATGAGTAAATCTCTGGGAAATGTGATTGACCCTCTAGATGTTATCAGAGGAGTGTCGTTACAGGTAAGAACAATATCTACAGCTGCTGCTACAGTACGAACAGGGTCGTTACAGGTAAGAGTGTTATCTACAGTTGCTGCTACAGTACGAACAGTGTTGTTACAGGTAAGAGTATTATCAACTGTTGTTGCTGCAGTACGAACAGCGTGACAACACTTCTAATGGCATATACAGCTCTGAGCATATTTTCCAAATTGTGTATTTAATTTTGGCCCTTGTAGTTTGTAGGGATTTCTAAGGAAGAATAGAATTAATGCTCCCTGGGACATGTCATAAGAGACAACTAATATCAGGTTATGAGTGGAGTTGTCAGCCTTATCCTGTTAAACTAATAGATTGACTATTTTAGCAGCCATAACATTAAATAGTGCATTTTAGAAAAATTCACAAATTTAGTGCAAGATTTTTCAACACATTATTCACTAATCTGTTGAAAATTTAACAGTTTGGTCCAATTTGGCATGTCTTCATCAACTTCTGATAGCTGCACATTTAGTAACTGCTTATGTCTGCTGTGTCACTTTTTATTCCATCAGGACTTAAATTCACGTTTGGAGAAGGGAAACCTAGATCCAAGCGAGATTGAGATTGCGAAAGAAGGACAGAAGAAGTCTTTCCCAAATGGCATACCTCGTTGTGGTGCTGATGCCCTGAGGCTAACACTATGTTGTTACAGCTTGGAAAGTTTGTTGACCATTGTTTTTTTATTCATCTTTATCACTGTTTTGGACGAATTTATTTTCATTTGCTTATGTTAATATTAAAAATTAATTCATTCTTAACTCAAATTAATTCATCATTGTTACGTGATATAAGATTATATATGTGTGGCCGCTGATGATAGAGCATCTCGTTGATCGTATTTTAGGTTCAGATCACAACCCTACAGCAGACCCAAGGTTGTTGTATCAATACCTTAAACATCATACGCTCTCTCTGTCTCTCCCTACCAGACTTTAGTACGCTCAACACCAGAACGACTTGTAACAGATGATGATATTTATTTACATAAGAGGCGTATGAGATGCCACTTGCATCTTGACATAAATCATTCACAGCAACAATTTTCTTCAGCCTTCTCAGTGAACAATATAGGCTGGCTGGTACAACTTGATGATACAATAACAGTTAACAATATTTCTTCAGTTATGTCTCTCATGCTATCCGACTGCTCTACTGTGGCTGCTAGACCTAGCCATTTTGAGAACCCTTGTTGATACGTCTTGTTCTCAACTGTTATATACTAAATATGATGTCTCACATTATCTGTACTGGTAAACAGCAGCTATTATTTGGCATATCTAGATATAGACACTGGCCTAACCGCCAGGGATGTACATTTACCAAACTCTGCTGTCCTTTTCTCTAGGCTGTCTACTATACTTCACAACTGTCTACTGTAGTTCATTTTTATACTTGACTGTCTACTATAGTTCACTTTACTCTTGGCTGTCTATTGTATTTCACTTTTCCAACAGTTCATTAATAGTTTGGCAAAACTCAATGTACCTGATAATTAGAATACACACAGTCCATCTCACATGAAACACTGACATCTTGTCCTCAGAATAACTAAACACAGTCATATATCTCACGTGGCAAATAATCGAGTTGGATGTCTGGGCGATAGTGCAACCAATCTACATTGGCTTATTGACCCGATGAAAACCTCCACTCAAATTTATGGAAATGGAAGGAATCAAGTTCAACACAAAAATAAGAATCATCAGTTCAAGGCAGTCATGTTGTGTGGAGAACAACAACATCTTCAACCAGGAAGTTACAGACTTTCATAAATGGCTGCAGAATTGAATGATCAAAAGGGCATGGCAGGAACTGATGAAATGGACCAGACAACTACCAGTGGAACAAGGGATTAAGAAGACACTGGCATTTCATAGAACACACACTGAGGAAATCTGCCCAAAGCATTACAGTGAAGTCCTTGTTATGAAAGACATAGAGGGAGACCTACAAACACATGGAACAGGGAATTAGAGATAACCTTAAACAGGATAAATACAAAAATGGAAAGAAATTGACTGGATCACACTAGACAAAAGAGCTTGGCAACGTGATTGAAAGCCTATTCTTCACAGGAAGCTAAAGTGTAATGAATGATTGAATCCATTATTCTGACTGCTACAAGGTCAAGGTTGGCATATGGCAAACTCACTGCTGTAATAGTTACGAAACATTGATTTATATTGGGCTGGCTCATAAAACTTCTAACCTCCAACTGGTGATTTCTGCGAGCTGGTTCATAAAACTTCTAACCTCCAACTGGTGATTTCTACGAGGCTGGTTCATAAAACTTCTAACCTCCAACTGGTGATTTCTGCGAGCTGGTTCATAAAACTTCTAACCTCCAACTGGTGATTTCTGCAAGCTGGTTCATAAAACTTCTAACCTCCAACTGGGGATTTCTACGAGGCTGGTTCATAAAACTTCTAACCTCCAACTGGTGATTTCTGCGAGCTGGTTCATAAAACTTCTAACCTCCAACTATTGATTTCTACGAGGCTGGTTCATAAAACTTCTAACCTCCAACTGGTGATTTCTGCGAGCTGGTTCATAAAACTTCTAACCTCCAACTGGTGATTTCTGCGAGCTGGTTCATAAATTTTCTAACCTCCAACTGGTGATTTCTACGAGGCTGGTTCATAAAACTTCTAACCTCCAACTGGTGATTTCTGCGAGCTGGTTCATAAAACTTCTAACCTCCAACTGGTGATTTCTACAAGGCTGGTTCATAAAACTTCTAACCTCCAACTGGTGATTTCTGCGAGGCTGGTTCATAAAACTTCTAACCTCCAACTGGTGATTTCTTTGAGCTGGTTCATAAAACTTCTAACCTCCAACTGGTGATTTCTACGAGGCTGGTTCATAAAACTTCTAACCTCCAACTGGTGATTTCTACGAGGCTGGTTCATAAAACTTCCAACTGGTGATTTCTACGAGCTGGTTCATAAAACTTCTAACTTCCAACTGGCTAGAAAGAGGGCCAATCTTTGTAGCACGTAAACTGAGCATGAAGTACTTGCTATGTAGAAACACTGGCTACTTGATCCTGTTCGTTTTATTAATAACATTACATTTATCATTCTGTCATCAGTTTGAAACTTTCAATGAAAGTATGGATCATAATAAGTGGCTTGATGTAAACAACATATGATTCAGAAATCACCTAATAATCCTGCGGACTGACTGACATTAATTTCCCAAAAAACCCTAAACATCCAAATAGGAATAAACCATTATCATTTAACTTACATGAGATGTAATCAATAGTCATGCACACATAGATCAACAGTTATGGAAATACATTAGATATGTTTTATTCACATTACATACCCTTCACAGATTGAAGTCTGCATGATAACACTTCCAAAACTCATCTGATTATGTCTCTGCTGCGGACAACATACATCATCACATAATAACATGAACCCCTCCATACCGATACATTTCTGTGCAACAAATACTTTCAAATGAGATTTCCCATTGGACGCGCAAAATGTTTCTCAACACTGACATTTTGTCTCACGTTCATGTTTACTCATTGTTATATGTTATTTATTATTGTTGATTGACAAGCTGTCTCACTACTGTTTCTTGTGTTTACCTGACTGCTGTTTCTTGTGTTTACCTGACTGCTGTTTCTTGTGTTTACTTAACTACTGTTTCTTGTGTTTACCTGACTACTGTTTCTTGTGTTTACCTGACTACTGTTTTTT
This sequence comes from Oreohelix idahoensis, assembly GCA_024509875.1. NCBI lineage: Eukaryota > Metazoa > Mollusca > Gastropoda > Stylommatophora > Oreohelicidae > Oreohelix > Oreohelix idahoensis. Next base: position 540,484 of record JAMPIV010019216.1, read on the forward strand.
GTGTTTACCTGACTACTGTTTCTTGTGTTCACCTCAGTGCTGTTTCTTGTGTTTACCTGACTACTGTTTCTTGTGTTCATGTCACTGCCATTTCTTGTGTTTACCTGACTGCTGTATCTTGTGTTCACCTCACTGCTGATTCTTGTTTTGACCTCACTGCTGTTTCTTGTGTTCACCTCACTGCTGATTCTTGTTTTGACCTCACTGCTGTTTCTTGTGTTGACCTCTTTATGCCACGATGCATCAGGCTAGGTTGATGATTGCTTTCCTGTCCAGTGCATGTACCATAACCTGGTGTGCTGTCATGTTGTCTTTCTATAAGATGTTTATCACTCACTTGATCCATCTTGTCTTGGGTAACCCCTTATTCTTGTTGCTTCAAATCTGAGATTATCTTTTCTGTGGGCTGGTTGATCACGATGATAGGAAACTCTTTACAGAGCGATACAACAGGAAGCAATCTGATCATCAGAAGAAGTCCCCCCGTCCGACAAGTGTTTCGGCCCTATATACTCCTTTACACTCTAAGGGGGGCGGGCCCACTTGGGTCATGACTCCCAAGCGTCTCAGCTTCCTGTTGTCTTGCATCGAAAATGAACCCATTTCACTTATGGTAGCAACTTTAAATTCCACAACTCCGCCAGCCGTGGAGGCAATTGTGAAAGTAACAAAGAGAAGACAAATTATTCCGTTCGCTCCGTCGCACACACTGAGACACCAGCGCGAAGTCAACGAGTCGCCACTGCGCGTTCCCCACTGGACTATTGATACTGACACCCCTTATAGTATACACCGCTTGTCGCCCCTGAGTCGCAGCCCATTCACTAGTCCACCACAAACCTCAGCGTATTGTGGACTTAGAAAAATTCCTGGTGTTTCATACTGACAGGAGGTCAAAACCAACCTTTTATTTTATTATTTCATGTACTCTTTCACTGGAACTGTTCCAGTAATGGCCCTGGTATTCTTGCTGTCACACGGTTTCTATTTTTAGCGTTAGATAGGTTATCTACCCTTCCAAGATGGAGGTGAAATTCTTTTCTCACCTTAGACGCCGAAAGAAAAACATCAGGAATGTGTATATTTCGATGGATAGTACCATGATGTGTTAAATTATAGAATAAAAGATACATCAGAGTATCTAGTGGTGTAGATATTTTCCTATAACCGACCTCGAAACCCTCGAATCGGTCGGTTGGATAGGAGGGTTGATCAGAGAATTAACAAGTCACTATCGTAAAACAAGCGATTGTTATCGAAACAGAACCAGGCTCGACAATGAACATGACAGTGAACATGACTCATTCTAATATCTTGGGGGCTAAGGAGATTTTTAAAATTGGATACTGGAATGTAAGAACTATGTATCAAGACGGAAAAATGGAAGAAATAATTAAAGAAATGGATAATTATAAGTTGGACATATTGGGTGTCAGCGAGTGTAGATGGACGGGGAAGGGCATAAAATATATTTCAGAAGAAAAAAAAAGCAAATTATATACTCTGGTAGTAATGATAATCGTCACACAGAGGGAGTAGCCATCTTAATGACACAGAAAGCAGCAGCATCGCTCATCAGCTGGGTACCTATTAATGAGAGGCTAATATTAGCTAGATTTCAGACAAGATTTTTCAAGCTCTCAACTGTACAATGCTATGCACCAACTAACGACGCTCTTGATACCACAAAAGATGACTTCTATGAAGCACTTCTAAGTACCATCAACACAATACCCAAGCATGACATAATAGTAGTCATGGGCGATTTTAACGCCAAAGTAGGTGACAACAACGATGGAGTACAAAGATATCTCGGTACTCATGGCATAGGCTGTATGAATCAAAATGGTGAAAGACTTCTAGAACTTTGTGAAATATCAAACCTCGTTGTGGCGGACACCATCTTTCCACATAAGAATATCCACAAGATAACATGGAATTCACCTGATGGCAGAACTAAGAACCAGATAGATCACTTCTGCATAAGCGCAAAATTTCGCTCATCAGTTCAAGACGTCAGAGCATACAGAGGTGCAGAGATCGGAAGCGATCATAACCTCTGCATAGCTAAACTGAAAATTAAACTGAAGAAGTTATACCAACCGAATAAAAATAGAAGAGCAGATGTACACAGACTGCAATCAAACGATGTAAAAGAGAAATATAATGTCAAAATGAACAACTATTTTGATGCTTTAGGCAAATTTGACAACGATGTCACCACCAAGACAATCAATACTAAATGGGAACAACTGAAAACAGCAATGACAGAAGCAGAAGTTGAGGGTAGCGACCAGACGTGGATACTAGTACATAAAAAAAAAAATGGAAAAAGAGAAGATACTTGAGATAAAAAACAAGAAAGGAAAACAGCAAAACTTAAACTACTAGCGGCAAGTACAAATAATGAAGTTGAATCTTGATAGGACACAAAGAACTAAAATAAATATAAAAACTTGTTACTTCCCTGAAGGCAAATAAATCCTAAGTTGAAGATTTTCAAAAAGCCTTTGATAGTCTAAACCGACATTTCATCATGAACTGGCCGTAGAAGCTGAAACTGCTGCAAGATCTGGTAATAGTTTTCCAACAAAAATGTTACAAAATCAACTATGTCACCTAGCCTACTGATATGCAACACCTGTTAAAGATAAAATAGGGAAATACCAGACATGGTTTAAGTACAAATGACAGAGATGGGCTGAAACTTCATAGGCTGGTGCTAAATGTCACCACTACAAATAACACCTGATTTTAATAATGAAACTATACCCACAATGAACCTTGCCAATAAAACTTGCGACTGAAAATTCCTGGGGGTTTCAGCAGTTAGTGCATTCTTAAGTTCAACACCTCAGTGGACAATCCTTTGGAAGCGATCCCCATGATTTGTGTCATCTTTCGGTTAAAATAGGTCTCCAAATAAATGCCTCTAAAACTAAAGTTATGAACTTTTCTAACGAGACCTTTAATATCATCCTGAACGGGAAAAAAACTACAGAAAGTTGAAAGTTTCAATTATTTAGGCAGTAAAATGACTCAGGATGGTGACACAACAAGAGAAATTCATACTAGAATTGCTTTGGCAGCTAGCGCCTTCAATAGATTATCTAACATTTGGAAATTACGATCATTGAATATACATACCAAGCTTCGTCTGTTTAATTCAAATGTTATCTCAGTGTTAACATACGGCTGTGAGAGTTGGAAAATGACAAAATCATTGGAGAACAAGCTGAATACATTCGAGAACAAATGTCTTAGAAAACTCATGAACATCAGTTGGAAAGAATTCAAGACTAATCGACAAATAAGAGAAGACTCTAGGCAGAAATATGTCTCCAACTATATAAGGAAAAGACGATGGTCATATATCGGTCATGTCCTACGAATGCAAAACAACAGAATACCATTGCAGGCACTCACTTGGGTTCCTGAGGGTAAGAGGAAAAAAGGAAGACCAAAAGAAACACTCAGAAGAACAATAATAAGAGAAGGAAGAACGTTGGGATTAAACAATGTGCAAGAGCTAAGAGGAGTGGCGTCACAACGTACAACCTGGAGAGCACTGGTTTCTGCCTTATGCGCCGTGTTTGGTGCTTAAAGAATTTATTATTATTATTATAGGACACACATTGAGGAAACCTGTTGATGGCAGATAGGACACACATTGAGGAAACCTGTTGATGGCAGATAGGACACTCATTGAGGAAACCTGTTGATGGCAGATAGGACACACATTGAGGAAACCTGTTGATAGCATTAAATGGCAGTGGTTGTTGTGGAATCCCCAAGGTAGAAGAAAACTGAAAAAAAAGTGGCGAAGAGAACTGGAGACAGACATAAGAGGGATAAAGACAGACATAAGAGGAATAAAGACAGACATAAGAGGGATAAAGAAAGACATAAGAGGGATAAAGACAGACATAAGAGGGATAAAGACAGACATAAGAGGGATAAAGACAGACATAAGAGGGATAAAGATCTATGGAAAGTCCTGGTACAGATGATGTAGGATAGGATGACTTGGAATGTGTTTATTGAAGGCCTATGTTTCTGTGTCAGCTGAAGGGTATTGATCAATCAATCATCAACCAGGATCCTTTAATTCCCCCAGGAGCTGAGGCCTTCAACAAACACCTGCCAAGTCCTCCTGTCCTGTGCCATCAGCTCATGTTCTGTCCACGTCTTCCTCACCATTTTCACCTGACAGGTGATATATTTAAATCATTGGTGTTTGTGTGTTGACTTGTTACTGATATTTTCTTATATGATCATTCAATAAGTGAACATGGAGCTGTTATTTACAACAGTAGACAGCCAGAAAGATGTAGACTTGAAGAAACATTTTAACTAAGGAAGCCTTATTTCTTGTTTATGTTCATTGGATATAAGAACAAATGTAATTCATGATGGGGGAAGAATTTTGACTAAGAACATAAATTCATAACTGAGACAACTGTGGCAGAGAGTTTTATGATTAATACATTTTCTATATCTTTTCTTTATTCATCACTAATTTTACCCTTCTTCCACTTTTTCTACCGCTTCTTTCTCGCCTGCGCCTGGTGGAACTTTACCCTCCAATAATCAAACATTTATCATTTCTTCTAGTTAGCATGCACAGTTTATGGCTGTCTGCTAATCCCTTTGATGTAGATCACGAGCAGACCGTAAGTAGCATAAGTGAGCCGGTTACCTGTATCTTGAATGCCAGATATCGAGTAATCAATGTAACAGCGACCAGAGGGCAGAAATTGTCTATTACCGGTTCCTAATATTCCCTAGTGTAGTAATTAATTCTCAGTGAAAGATTTGAGATGAAAGACTTTGATCGCTGGAAAACGGCCATTGAATCAGAATGTGTAAAAACGCACTCTGTAAGTTTTATTACCGAGTTCTGATCAGATCGAGAGAATTTACTATAAGTGTTAGTCGGGTTTCGGTTCATGTGTGAGAAATCTCTCTGATCTGTAGAATGAGTAAGGAAATTTCCTCATTCGAGATCTTTGATTTCACGTGTTTCACATAATTTGAATGTAAAATCTGGACGGAGGTGCAAACATCTGGAATATTCTGGTTTGAGAATTGGCGTAGCATCCTTTGTCAGTTTCAGATATTTATACCCCTGTATCTTAGACTCAGTATCCAGTATTCATTCAGACTCCGCAGTTTTCTCTAGACACATTCTAGCGGCGTTTCTAGAAATTACTTATTAAGTAAAGTTCTTAGTTTGCGCTGGAGGATAATAGTTCTTAGTAGTCCTGTGTTGAGGTAAATATATATATCTAGTAGTGATTGAGTGATTTAAGTGGTGATCGCTGATTTTATTTCACTAGTTAATTTCTGTGTAGAGAGATTAAATGATAATTTAGTTAAATTCTCTAAAGTTACTGCATTACAGTGGAGAGCAAATAAATTATATTTCTAGCTAAACTCATTCGGCTATTAATAAATTTGATTAAACTGCTTATAACCAGTCAGAGAATAGTTTAACCATCTAAGAAAATGCACTGATGACTCATGAGTATTGACGAAATATATTTATATGTATTTCTAATTCATGATGATGGGTTTTATTTTATATGACTATAACTTATTTCATGGGAGTTTTTAAACGACGAGACAAGCTCTAAGCTTGCAGTTTATAATTTAAGTTATAACCGAAGTGGATAACTATGTTATACTTTACGCGGGTAAGATAGGATTGTGAATATGCATATGATGTTAAGTTTTGCATTTTGTCTCCCTATTCAGTTCTGGGTCAAAAACCCTATAAACCTTACCAACGGCTTCCATTCCATATGAACTGAATATATTTTACAAAGAAAGAACATTCTAAATAACTTATAGGGCTTTCAAGGTGACTTGTCCGGCCTCGTGGTTTTACACCCAGATAGAGACATAGCACCGGCCCAAAAGACTTATTAAGAATAAATGCTAACTGGACTATTAGAATATCCAGAGTTCTTGTTTTTTCCAAAGTTCATATACAGTCAGCCTGTGGTGGCGACTAAATCAAACAGTAACAGTACTTATATACCGACCATGTGTTGTGAAGAAGATTGATCCTGTAATAGAATTTGTTTACCTGACAATCGATGTATGATTGAAGAATTCCCGCTACTGTATCCTGTGACCAGTTGATTCCATAATTATTTCCTACCTGGACAAAATTTGAAGTAACATTTAACAGCATCCTGCTTAAAATATAGTGAATTTAGCGCTTCCCAACATTTGATTAATTAGTCAGTTGGAGAAGCTGAGGCTTGATTCATCAGACAATCAACAGCAGATGGGCTGCATGTTCCTTTAATCAATTTTCCAGAGGTGGTGAATGCAACCTGTAGGTAAGGTTGATTGTGTGTGTTGCTGTGATCACAGTTGGTTTGTCAGAGCGAGCGAATGCAGGATAAATAATTCTTTCATGTAATAACTCATTTAATAACTTTGTATTTCTTTATGCAAGTTTGTTGCTAAATGATATTTTCCTCTTAGAATAGATTTAATATATCAACTCTGTTCTTAACCATAGAGGGAAATCTTAGACCATAGCGGATAGATCTGTGACTCTTTGGGGCTATAACTTTTCTTCTAACAGGATCGTGGCTCAACAAAGGGGGAAAGGATTACTACTATGAATCTATTATTCTCTTAGTAATTCATTGAACTTATGTGTATTTATATGTGATTATTTTATGTATTGTGGTGAATTTTCTTATGATAAATTAAATTTACATAAACTTTATTTAAGTGTGTCGGTTCAGCTCGTCCCAAATATTCATATTCCATAGATATAGTTTCACATCTGTACGTCTAAACATTCGTCACTTGTGTGCGCATGTCTGTGAGTCGTTGATATAGAGTATATCTCTATAACTGAGTAATCTGTCTGACATACATTTTTCTGTTGTAGAGAGATAGGCTGAGCGAGAGATTTCTCGAGCTTCAGAGACAGACTTACTTATTGTCCCACCATCTCACTCGTGAAAATCTATTTCTATTATTATCTCTCACTGAGTCATCTCATGTTCTAGTATATTCAGAAGGGACCAATCTGAGTCTTAATTCACCTATCGCAAATCTACGACAACAACTTAAGTTACCTAAGTGTTATTGGTGCCTGTATCGAGAGCAAAGAATGGTAACACTGTGTCTTTCCATGTGTGTCATAGAAGGCAACTAAGGATGGATGGGCATGGGTAGGCTACCTAGTCTTGTAGAAACTTAAAGCCATAAAAACTTCAACAAAAAGCATGAGCATGTCATATAAAGGAAGTAATTCAACTGGGCCATTCAAGATGGAGATTGATAAGCACATGGGAAAGGGTTTTGGAGACGGACTAAGAAAGGGATTAAAAAAAGACATGGAATGACCTTGACAGGATAGTTAATATGTTGAAGGTCAGTGCTCCATACATAGCTGAAGGTCTGTGCTCCATACATAGTTGAAGGTCTGTGCTCCATACATAGTTGAAGCATGATGATTGATGACATAAATTCAAAGTTCTCAATCTGTTGACAGATGTGGACATCAATTTTGATGTCAGCAATGCTGAAAATAAATTACGATTCTGCAACAAAATTTGGCAGTCATTCAAATTCATCTTTTCTAAGCTTGAGCCTAAGGTCATAACTCAAGGACACTTTAAGGTGAGTTCTGGTTTTGATTAATGACTTATTGTCCTTTTCTTTTGGCTTTTGTTGGGCTCTTTAAGGACCACACAGCCATGACTACAGTTGTCCTAGTGTGTCCTGAAGGTCTTGCAGTGGTGTCCTCTGTATCACCTTGTTTTAAATTGATACGTTCTAACCATAGCTTAACATTTCAGTTATATGACTGAGTAGGCCATTCACCCCTCATGTATGTTGTACAAGTTGATTAATACGAGGTTGTCCTTGACCCTGGCAACCTCATTATGTAAAACAAATTGCTACAGAAACCACTGCCACAAAAGCATGTAAATATTGTGTGTAAGGGGGGGGGGGGCCTGTAAGGGGGTGGTCAGCTGTAGTGGTGGCTTGATGCTCCATAGGGAGCAAACAAATAAAATGATGATGAATGGAGTCTTACTTACTTACTTACTTAGTCGTTCCCCTTCTACCGTGAGGTGTAGAGGTTTGGAAGAGAGAGCGCCAGACCATTCTATCAGCTGTCTTCTTCCTGGCCTGGTTCCATTCTAGTCCTCGGTCCTTCAAAGATTGTCTAATGTTGTCCTCCCAGCGGACTCTGGGTCGTCCTGGAGGTCTGGATCCCTGGCTCTTTGTTTCCCATGCTTGTCGTGGTAGCCGATCTTCTCCCATTCTGCAGACATGGCCAAACCATCTTAGTTGGGACTGTTCTATTTGGGTCTGCAGCGGATGGGATTTTAGGCCTTGACGGATCGTCTGGTTGCGGACCATGTCTCTTCTTGTTACTTCAACCACTTTCCTCAGATACCTCATTTCTGAGGTTTGGATCTGGCTTTTGTGGGTTGTAGTCATTGCCCACGACTCGCATCCATATGTCAAGACTGGGACATAGGTGGAGCGGTATACAGCCATCTTCGTTTTCTTACCAACTTCTTTCTTACTGAGGAATCCACGATTTATGGCCTGAAAAAGTCTCCCAGCCGCTGCTTTCCGAGTGGCCAACTCTTCTTTGATGCCTCCCTTTCGGTCTATAATAGCTCCGAGATATTTAAAGTGGTCGACCTGCTCCAGGACCTGTTCTCCCAACTTAATCTGATGTTTTCTTTCTTCTCGTGATATCACCATGGATTTTGTTTTAGAGCTGCTTATGACCATCCCTCTCTTCTCCAGCTCTTCCTTCCAGACTTGCAGGTTGGATTGGAGATGTGCCTATGAATGGAGTCATGTGACTAAATGTTATATTTGTGACGTGACTTAACAACTGTCTGGAGCTGACAGTGACTTAACAGCTGTCTGGAGCTGAGGATGACACAGACATGTCGATTCTTAGCCGACTGAGTAACTTTATCCAGTCATGTGACCAAATGTTATTTTTGTATTGACATGACTTAACAGCTGTCTGGAGCTGAGGATGACAGACATGTTGATTCTTAGCTGACTGAGTAACTTTATTCAGTCATGTGACCAAATGTTATATTTGTATTGACGTGACTTAACAGCTGTCTGGAGCTGAGGATGGCACAGACATGTCGATTCTTAGCCGACTGAGTAACTTTATCCAATCAAGTGACCAAATGTTATATTTGTATTGACATGACTTACAGCTGTCTGGAGCTGAGGATGACACAGACATGTGGATTCTTAGCCGACTGAGTAACTTTATCCAGTCATGTGACACACACTTCCAGGCCTACAACATTCACCTGGTAGCTGGATCCTTGCAGCAGTTTTGGCATTATGAGTTCTGTGATGTTTACCTGGTGAGTGGTTGTTTACCTGGTGACTAGATAATTACCTGATGAGTAGATATTTAGCTAATGAATGGTTTTTTACCTGGTGAGTAGATATTTACCTGATGAGTAGATATTTACCTAATGAATGGTTTTTTTTAACCTGGTGTGGTGGGGCGCTGTTTGAATATATTGTGGGTTCGTTTTTATTATTTCAGATAAATTGCTACCCCTGTCCACAGTTCAAGTATATGTTGATTATGTTAATGTATATTTGATTACTCCTGCTGTTGTTTCATAATAATGCTCGTTATTCTGTTACGTCCAGGGTGACCCAACGATTATAGTTTTATTCCATACTCAACAACATACATGTGGGTTCTTTAACTGACCCAATCACCAATGACGAACTAAAACAGTCTTCCTTTTTAACGAACTCAACATCCTTTAATAACGTATATTCCTTGTAGCATACAGAGGCGTTCGTCAAGATTAATCCTTAATTACCAAACCTCATCAATACAGTATTAATCATATGCCAAGAGTATTCCTCCTCTTGTACAAACCACATCCATTTAGAAAGGTGAACACTTCGCAATATGTTCCCAATGGAACTTACAAGAAAACACAGCGGCCACAAAGCTCAAGGTTTTTTCTTAACACCTTGGCCATACACATTATAAACATCTCTCTTCTCTCATTTTCCGGTGCGCTTCATTTTCAATATTCCAAATAGTGCCGCATTTATCAGCACTGACTCAAACTCAATAAATCCAACATGTGGTGTGCATGGGCAGACACCACACCTGGTGAGTAGATATTTATCTGGTAAGTAGATATTTAATGGTGAGTAGACATTTACTTGGTGGGTAGATATTTACCTGGTGTGTAGATGTTTAACTGAGGAGTGGTTATTTACCCGGTGGGTAGATATTTATCAGCTGAATTGATATTTTTAGATGATTGAATTGATATTTACATGTAGATGAGTAGAAATACCTGATGAGTAGCTAATGAGTAGATAATGAATTACCTGATATTTTATGTAGATATTTACCTGGTGAGTAGATATTTATCTGGTGAGTAGATATTTACCTGGTGAATGGTTTGCCTAGTGTATATGGACTAGACCTTAAATATACATTTGGAAGTCTTGATGTTGTCAGTTACATCGTTGTGACACTGTATATAAAACCTAATTGTCTCAGAGTTTAACATCACAGACATCTTTTTTTTTCAAGAGTACAAACTATTTTTTATTGTTATTTTTGTCCCCACCATTTCATGAATTTTTTAAAGACTTTCCTTCTGCTAACAGACTTTTCATTATCTTCAAATGTTGAAGTGTACCAGGTTTTGCTGTGTAGTGTCAGATATTTAGCTGTAAGTCATCATCATGATACAAAATCCATGCAAATGACTGAGGCATTTGATATCTTGTCCTTGTCAGTGGAGGACTTAGAAAACTTTACTGTCCAATTAACTCTTTGACTCTGGAACAGCGCTAAGAGCGTTGGTCACATTTGACACCCATGCCAAAACAACTCTCAGAGCGTTGTTTTTAGTCTATCATGAATTAAAATTACGGCACAGGGTGGAAAATAATTGTGGAGTCAAAGCGTTAATAAACATTTATTATTTATTTGAAACAGGAAGCTATCAAGCCAGTTTTTTTCAGTCAGGATGAGAGACGACAAGAAACAGTTGGACAAATACTTGCACTGTGTGCACAGACTTTCTTGCTCTCTGCCGCACCATTTATGCCTTTTTTGAGTGAAGAGCTCTTCCAGAGATTCCAGCAGATTTGTACCCGAAGTGAGAATTCTTGGCCAGAAAGTATTTGTCTGGAACCTTTCCCAAAACCAGAAGAGGTAGGAAGATATTCTCATATCTCTGATTAACAATAACTATGGGTTTGATACATTGCATGTGATATTTGCACTTTCCTGTACTGACTTGGGGAGACAAAACTTGGGGACATGACATGCAAACTTGGAGACATACAAACTTGGAGACATACAAACTTGGAGACTACAAACTTGGAGACATACAACCTTGAAGACATACAGACTTGGAGACATGCAAACTTGGAGACATTTCAGGGAACTATTTTAACATTGATTTAATGAATCAGCATTGGACCAATTATACTATTGGACTAATCATCATTGAGCTAATAGTCCTATTGGACCACTCGGCATTGTATGAACCATAGCTTTAGACAAATCAGCATTGATTGAATTGTACCCCTTGTCATGAGGTGGAATGTATGTCCAATATTCTGAGTGATATGTGGATTGTATGACAGTTAGAGAGGGAGTAGACAGAAGAAAGATATGCAAATGCATTAAATCACTTCTTTCCTACCACACTCTTAAAATGTCATACAGGCACTCTTCTCCTGAAATATAATAAATATTGCAGTAAGGACAGAACAGGTCAACATTCAAGTGACAGGTGAAGTAGGAAGTAAATTCTGAACGCTTTAAACATATATATATATATATTTTTTTTTTTAAATGTTAACCCACTATTTATAAAAAACACACTAGGTATAGTTATACTTAAATTATCACAAGAAAAAATTAACAAAAATGAATAATAAGCAAATGAAAAATAAACAACCAAACAAATCTCAAGACCAAACTAGCAGAATCCAGTCCCAAGTCCTCTTTACAAGGATACCAATTCTGTTTCATTAACTAACTCCAGAGGGTTATACACCTCTCTAGTTGGAAATCATCAAATAAATATCCCTTGGTCCGTTTAACTAATACCAGTCTTAGTTTGAGCCAAGCAACTCCAGGTATAGGAAATTATCTTCCTTCATTGCTGTAGATTTTATTACTTTTTGGATATCTTAGAAATCAAGGGGCATTTATATGTAGGGATTCAATGGTTTACTGCTCTCAACTTTCGTGATACCTGCAACCGAGTTTTTATAATGCTAATCACATTTGGATCAAGTAATCGGGGGAAAAAAAAAAAGTGGGCTTACAGTGTAATAGGACGCCAGGAGTGCATATTTCAGCAACTAATAAATCATGAAGACCAGTCATCTCAACTGTATGAAAACGTGGTATGTGAAACCATGTGATGAGAAAAAAACCACATAATTTGTGGAGACATACAATATGATCATGTAATCTGAGATCATGAGCAGGAATATGTATCAAAAAAAAAAAAAAATTTGGATCCAGGAAAGGGAAAAGGAGAAAGGTGATCACATGGCTAGTAAATTCCTGGCCTCAGGAATCTTCCTTGCAAAATACAAATCAGTTTCCCCATTAGCTAACACATTAAAACCAAGTTATATTGTATTCCAACACAGCATTGCAGATTACCACAAAAAATCAACAAACTCTGTTTCCTCCACATACACACTCAGACACACAGTGCGGTGACCTAGATTAGATGCTCAGCCCACCTTGACTCCACCCATTATCAATTAAATCTGCTAGCGTTAGATTCACTGGAAATGCAAACTGCATGACTTAGCTCTCTGCGCAGCGGGATCTTTGAATGGGACAAGGGGCTACCTGGTGTAAACTCTCTTACAGAGCAAGCCTGCAAATATTCTGCACATACAGAGGGGTTTGCACTGTGAGTGGAAGACTATAAACCAGTTAGGTTTTATTCATTCCAAGGCAGGTAGTATGCTTCCTAACTTTAGGGTTACCCAAAATTACAGGAAAAAAATTCATATGTCCTGCAAAGTTTATAATGCACCATTGGGCTGATATGAAAATCATTAAAATCAGTATAGACATCATTTAAAAAGGTACTAGTAGTTAACAAATTGGTAGTCACTTAAATTAATTAATATAAACACACCCACACATCGTCCTTGAAAAACAAATAGATTAACACCTTAGTGATTTTGGTTGGTGGAAAACTTAGTAATATTAAATTACACCGTCACAGAAAATTAGCTTTAAGAAAATTAGCTATGGTTATAAGTTTAGCAAGACTTTGAGTGGCTATTTTCTAAGTAAGTGTGCTTACCGATATGTCAAGAATTATTCCTTATAACAGTGCATCTGGTATTAGGCTTAATTGCACAAATTCCACTCTGCAAGTTGGAGGTCCTTTTGCACTCTTGGAGACACTAGCCCTGAGTAATTTTTGAGTCTAGTTTTTAAAGCCAGATTCTCCTACAGATCGCATCACTTATTGGGAACACCTGCACTAGTGTAGCAATTCTGACAAGAGACAAAGGCGTAAGTGGACCGGGAGTTTTCTACCCTGCGACACGAGATGAAAGTGATTTTATATAGGGGGATCAGTGAAGAAGCAGAGATGTGTGTTAAAGAAAGAATATTAGTGTATTTTTGTATCATGACCACACATAGGCTATTACCAGTTAATTTTGCGGTAATATCTCTCTCTGTGGTAAATCATGTTTTTGCACGGGTTTTAACTCATATTGAACGCTACATATTTAATATGTCACCAGTTGTTAATGACGTAAAGCGTTCTGCACTAATTTATGCTAACGGCTAAGATTCTTGGCCTTTTGTTATCTGTGGTCTTCATGGTAAGACGTATTTTATTCAAGCTCCTAATATTGCGGAGGAAGAGCTTCAAGTGGCATATTATTTTCTTCGAAGGCCGCCACTGTATTTTCTAAGATGAATCAGAACTTAGCGAGAAGTTCTTGATAACTTAAATAAGTATTCAAGTATAATTTTACGTCCACATTGTCTGACCCACATTACTTGGGTGGATTTCACCTCTAGTACAGCGGCCCGAAATGTATGGTTAAGACGAGACTGTTGAAGGATTCGACAATATGCATGTACAATATGCCATGCCTTTTCTATGAAGTTGTTATCTCTGATGTACATTAAACGTAAGGATATTTTGTGGACCCTCCACCTGACGACTTGAGTTCTTCAACCATTGATGTCATGTATAATCTCACCCGTCTCCATTCATGTTATTAGCACGATGCATGTACTTTATATGATCTTCGTTCTATGTTCAACTAATTACTGTAAGAAGATAACCCCATCTGTAACAATGTGTCCACTGGCTTCCGGCCTCAAAGGGTTTTCAGGACGAGAAGCTTTCGGTCACTTGAAAAGCAAGGTGACTCATTTGTGTCCACTTTCCCCTGACTCTAAGATTTATAAATTTTTCCGCTTCCAGCATGAAAAAGAATTGACAGATCTATCTGGATAGCCAACGCAAAACATGTGAGGAAGAGTGGCTACAAGCTGTCAAATTTAAGAGTGACGTGCCCAGAACCAGGAATAACTACGCACTTGCTATTAATAACTAAATGGTAGGAGATAAAATCAAAGATCAGAGAGAGGAGGTCCTACTAGCTAGAAAGTGACAGAAATTCTCTTTCAACTTGCGATACGCCTTATATGTTAATCAGTATTTTGGCCAAATTAGTGTTGAACCAGTCATATTGTATGGATGGACTGCATTGGATTAGTCATCATTGGAACAATCAGAATTGGGTTAACTATAATTGGAGGAATCATCCAAGGCTCTTCTTACTTTTGTATGACAGCCTCACATGATGGGTCTTACATAGAAAAGCCTCACATGATGGGTCTTACATGATGAGTCTCTTTTGTGAGGATTCTGAGTTGCCTGTAATAATCTACAAATATTAACAGACTATTTGAAAAGAAAAACATTTATAAGAGGACAATTTTATCCACAGAGTTTTGTTCATTCTTTACATTTACCTTACTTACTTACTTAGTGGTTCCCCTTCTACCGTCAGGTGTAGAGGTTTGGAAGACAGAGCGCCAGACTATCCTATCAGCTGTCTTCTTCCTGGCCTGGTTCCATTCTAGTCCTCGGTCCTTCAAAGATTGTTTAATGTTGTCCTCCCAGCGGACTCTGGGTCGTCCTGGAGGTCTGGATCCCTGGCTCTTTGTTTCCCATGCTTGTCATGGTAGCCGATCTTCTCCCATTCTGCAGACATGGCCAGACCATCTTAGTTGGGACTGTTCTATTTGGGTCTGCAGCGGATGGGATTTTAGGCCTTGACGGATCGTCTGGTTGCGGACCATGTCTCTTCTTGTTACTTCAACCACTTTCCTCAGATACCTCATTTCTGAGGTTTGGATCTGGCTTTTGTGGGTTGTAGTCATTGCCCACGACTCGCATCCATATGTCAAGACTGGGACATAGGTGGAGCGGTATACAGCCATCTTCATTTTCTTACCAACCTCTTTCTTGCTGAGGAATCCACGATTTATGGCCTGAAAAAGTCTCCCAGCCGCTGCTTTTCGAGTGACCAACTCTTCTTTGATGCCTCCCTTTCGGTCTATAATAGCTCCGAGATATTTAAAGTGATCGACCTGCTCCAGGACCTGTTCTCCCAACTTAATCTGATGTTTTCTTTCTTCTCGTGATATCACCATGGATTTTGTTTTAGAGCTGCTTATGACCATCCCTCTCTTCTCCAGCTCTTCCTTCCAGACTTGCAGGTTGGATTGGAGATGTGCCTCTGATTTAGCAATCAGGGCAACATCATCAGCAAATGCAAGCTCCCAAATATAGACCTGTCTCATCTTCCAGTACTCCACTGAATACTTTCTTGTTCTCTCCTTACATGCCTTGATGACATCGTCCATAAGGAGTATGAAGAGGTAAGGTGATAGGATATCACCTTGTCTTACACCAGTGGTGGTCCTGAACTCTTCTGACTTATGGTTTGTTGTCCTCACATAATTTCTGCAAGACTTGTAGAAGCTCTGTATAGCATGAATCAGAGGTGCTGGAATATTCTTCCTTGCCAAACAGTCCCAAAGTTTGCTCCAGGGGACCCTGTCAAAAGCCTTTTCCAGATCTATGAAACAAAGATGGATCTCACTCTTATACTCAAGGGCCTTTTCACTCAGCTGTCTGAGTGTGAAGATTAGGTCTTGAGTACTTCGGTTTGCTCGGAATCCACACTGGACCTCATCCAATTGTGGCTCAGCTAGGCATCTGAGTCTGTGCTCTAGGATTCTAGAGTAGATTTTACCAGGGAACTGAGAAGGGATATGCCTCTATGGTTTCCACATTGTCGATTGTCACCCTTTTTGAAAATTGGTGTTATGATGGCAATCTCCCAATCCTTTGGTATGGTCTTGATGCACCATGCTGCCTGTAGGACCTTTAAGAGTAATAGGTCGCCTGATGCTCCCATGTACTTAACCATTTCTGGTGTTATACCATCATGCCCTGCTGCTTTGCCCATCTTGATTTTCTCTAGTGCTGCCCTCAGTTCTTCCATCTTTATGTCATCTTCACCATCATTGGTTTTCTCTTCTGTGCTAGTGGTTATCATTTCTGATGCTTGTTGCCAGTAATTTTAATGGAAGGGGACGTGATCTGGAAAATATTAGGTGAGCAGATTAGATTATGGGTTGTCGTTGCTTGAAGACGTGATTGTCTTTAATGTTAGGTTAAATTGTAATAGTAGAAGTAAGGTTAGAAAGCGTGTGAACGCTAGTCATTTCAGTTGTGGAGATTTATTCACTCCAAACTGTTGTGAGCTACGGGTGTTTAGCTATTTGTGGCTAGCCCGTGCAAGTAGTGAGACTGAACGGTGTTTTTGAACAGCCGGGTCTCGTAGCTGTTTTAGGCGGCAGATGTGTATTCCCGTGGACAGTGAGTTTTGGGCATCGATCTGGAGAGGTCGCCCCATAGTGTGTGTTTTCAATAGTAAGCCTGTACAGTGCTGAATAAGAGGCCATGATTTGTGTAAGGCCATTATTTCCTTAGAGAGGATAATTGTGTTATGTGAAGACATGTTGATAAGTGATATTATTGCAAACTGCTGGGTGAGCAGTATTGTGAATATTTTGATAAGGATCCATTAACTTACACATGTCATATAATAGCGCTAAAAATGAGTAAAGGCGAGATTATTGCAGACCGCTGGGGATGGAGTCGTGTGAGAAATTGCTGGTAGGACTCATTAGTTTATGATAGCTGTTATGTGAGGAGTATCTGGAGGATACCATATTTATGTTAGCACGGCGGGATGTCCGGTTGCTAACGGATCCATTATTATTATGTGAGGAGTATCTGGAGGATACCATATTTATGCAGTAGCACGGCAATGATGCGAGCCGTTTGCTATCTGTGAGGAGGCCATATTTACGGATCCATTATTATATCTTATAGCGCAGGAGGAGTATCTGGAGGATACCATATGTATGCAGTAGCACGGCGATGATGTGAGCCGTTTGCTATCTGTGAGGAGGCCATATTTATGCTAGCACGGCGATGATGCCCGTTGGCTAGAGGATCCATGATTAGAATATTATAGCGCTAATGTGAGGACAGGTGAATAGCGCTGAGTTGAGGAGTATCTTTAAGGAGGCCATGGATATTGTAGTATCTGTATGATTCTGAGATGTGAGAAGTACTTTATTATTGTATTGCTGTAACCTGTAATTTGACTATGACTGTGTATTCGATGTTAACGTAACGTGTTGTGGTGTATTAAACGTCCATTAACAGTACACCTGCCGTTATAACCATCTATGACTTCTACGTGCGTACCTGTGTTGTGAGTGATTGTTCCAACACGCACACACTCAATCAACCACAAAGAAATCAATATATAACATTTGGTGGCCAGTGTGGGGAGATTATTTACTGAGACGTTGTAATAGTCATTTCTATAGATAGTCCTGAGTGTTTTTATGCACTACTTAAAATTTTGGTGTTGTTTTTCATCATGGGTTTCATACCATGTTTAGTTAACATATTTATATACAGATTATTTGAATTAATTGTTTAGTGAAAGGTAATTTTAAACATAACTTGTATGTATTATTAATGATTTTGCGTTGAAGTTAAGGACGTATTCTGAAACTTGGTTTTCATTTTTTCTAAATTATGACATTTGATAATTTAAACAATTTGATTTTTTGTCAGCTAGAATTAACTTAAATTTCCTATTAAATTAAGTGGGTAGAATTAACAGCGACGGCTGATACTCGTGATCATTTACAGAATTTAGATATCTGATTATAATACATAGTTAAGATAAATAATATTACACTTATATATATTTAAAACTTCGTTTGTAGTTAACAGTTTATTACCCAATGTGACGTTTCTTTGATGTATTTTTTTTTTTAAAAAGAAGAAAAAAAACTTACACGTTTTTCATGTATGTCTGTTTAAGATAAGATTATTTTTATGTTACTCAGCTAATTTAATTGTTAGTTATTAATTATAGCTACATATTACTTAGAAATAAAAATACTATTTTTTATTTAACCTAACGTTAAGAAACATTTTTTGTATTGTAATTTTTTTTTTGAAAAATGTGTTTTGGACATTGTGATATTTATTTTTTTCTGCGCCAGCGCTAGATTGTATGTTAGGGTTACTATTATGTAGTGACATTAATTCTTTGAAAATGTTGTGATGCTTGGATGTATTTTTTGGTTCTTAGCGCTTGACTATGCGTCAATGCGAAACGTGTGTTATCGTTAATAATTTTTTTGTTTGAGTGATAGTTGATGTAATTTATTTTTAGTTATGTATAAGTTTATAATTTAGTTAAATTACTTATTATGCTGTGCTTGTCTTAAGCTTTTTTTTTTTTTTGTGTTAGTATATAAATATACTTTAGCATTTTTGTATTTTACAATACGTTGTTACATTTAGATAGTTATTGTTAGGTGTTGTTACCAACTTTCTTTACATTTGCATCTTTACTGTCATCTTTCTTTGTTGACTATTCGTCATTTCTTTACATCTTGTCTGTTGTCTTTTCAATATTGTCTGATATTTTGTTTATGCTTCCGTGTTTCATCTTTGATGTAATTCATACTTCTAGTATACTTTTTTCGTGTTACGCTATTTATACTTTCATTCTTTGTAGTGTTAAGTTAATTATATGACTTTCATCATCATGTGACGTATTCTTTCCAGAACGTTGTCTCCATTACAGCTGCTCTGAACGCATCACGATTCTGGGCAAGTCGACCTGCATCAGCCAAAGACAAGTTCAGACTCTCTGTGATGTCCTGGGTCCACCGTCGTCTAGGTCGACCCCTTCCCCTTTTCCAGGGACCATGCCTTCCATCACTGTTTTTTTCCAGACTATTATGTCTTTTTATATGACCGAAAAATTTCAGCTTCCTTATTGCGATGGTATTTAGGAGCCAATGTTCCTGTACGTTTAGTGAGTGCAGTACTTCTCTGTTGGTCTTTTTTTCTGTCCAGGGTATTCTCAACATCCTTCTGTAGCATTTCATTTCGAATGATGTAATCTTTTTTGCAACTGTTTTATTGAGTGTCCAAGTCTCGCAGCCGTATGTTGCTACTGGGAATATACATGGTCTGATCAGTTGTAACTTTGTTTCTTTGCTTGTGCCTTGCCATAGGTTTTTCATCTGTATTAGCTTATGTGAAGCAATTGCAAGTCTTCTTTTAATTTCTACTGCACAGTCACCAGAGCTGTTAATGATTGATCCTAAGTATTCGAATTCATTGACACTTTCCAGTTCTTCGTTATCAATTTCAATTTCTGGTTTGGTCTTTACTTTGTCTGTTGTCAATACTTTGGTCTTCTTGGTGTTTAGGTATAGATTCTGGGCCTCGCTGTGTTTTTTTGGTGGACAGAAGTAATTGTTCAAGTCCTTTTGGGTTGGTCGATAGGAGGACTGTGTCGTCAGCATATCTGATTTCCGGGATCTGGTACCCGCCGATGTTAAATGAGTCAAACTCTGTGTGTTCTTGGTCATCTCTTACGTTTCTCATGATATTCTCGGCATAAATGTTAAACAGGTAAGGGGAAAGGGTACAGCCTTGTCTTACTCCTTTCTGTACTTCAAACCATTCTGTGTTTCCCCCTCTATTCTTACGGCTGCCTGTTGTTCTTGGTACAGCAGTGCGATGAGTTGTATAAGGTGGTTTGGAAATCCCATATTTTTCATAATAGCCCATAACTGCTGATGTTGTACACAATCGAAAGCTTTGGTGTAATCAATGAAACAAGTATGTAGGTCAACGTTGAATTCTATACACTTTTCTATGATGATCCTCATGTTGAATATATGATCTCTAGTGCCTCTACCTGGTCGAAAACCCGCCTGTACTTCATTTATTTCTGTTTCTAGCTTTTGTTGCATCCTTTTCATTATGATTTGTAAAAGTATTTTGCTGGCATGGCTTATAAGAGCTATAGTTCTGTAGTTTGTGCACAGTTTCAGGTTGCCCTTTTTTGGCAAGGGTATGTAAATTGATCGTTTCCATTCCTTGGGCCAAATTCCGCTTTGCCAGATCTTGCAGCATAATGCATGGTATATACGAGCGCTGCCTTCTCCTCCTGCCTGTATCATTTCAGCTGTTATTTCATCACAACCAGGAGATTTTCCACTTTTTAAGTGTTTGATTGCATTCCGGACTTCCTCTATGGTAGGTTCTGGTTCACGTTCCGCTTCATTCATGACGTTGTTATCTGCCGCTTTGTTTATTTCCGTATACATTTCTTGACAGTACTCCTTCCATCTGTTCAGAATATCTTTACGTTCTGTTAGAGTGTCGCCTTTCTTGTCGTTTATTGCTCGGGGTGATGATTTAAAGATAATGTAATTGGTTCTTATAGTTCTATTTGTTTTACATGTATGGAATTGTTGACTTCATTGTCATCTTATGATTCTATTTGATGCTTATCATATTGCCATTTCATATTTTGTCTTTTCTCTTACGATAGTTTATTTTCTGTTTAGTTTGTACTATGTATACTTAGTTTGGTTTTGTATTAGATTATTTTTTGGTATGCTTGAATGAGTATGTTGGATGATTTAGTCATTATCTTACATTTATTGATGATGTGCTATGTTCTCATGTCATAGGTATATTTTTGTAGGTAATTGATAGAACTTCATTAATTTTTTAAATTTTTGGGAATTAATTACAGAGATATTTGACATAACTTCATTGACCGTTAAATTTTTGGGAGTTTATTTTTGTACGTATTTCATATAATTTCATTAACCTTTAAATTTTTGGATCTTAAATTTTCAAAAAATGATAAATCATTTTTTTCCCGGACGGTGTGGCAAACTGTTGCCAGTAATTTTAATGGAAGAGGACGTGATCTGGAAAATATTAGGTGAGCAGATTAGATTATGGGTTGTCGTTGCTTGAAGACGTGATTGTCTTTAATGTTAGGTTAAATTGTAATAGTAGAAGTAAGGTTAGAAAGCGTGTGAACGCTAGTCATTTCAGTTGTGGAGATTTATTCACTCCGAACTGTTGTGAGCTACGGGTGTTTAGCTATTTGTGGCTAGCCCGTGCAAGTAGTGAGACTGAACGGTGTTTTTGAACAGCCGGGTCTCGTAGCTGTTTTAGGCGGCAGATGTGTATTCCCGTGGACAGTGAGTTTTGGGCATCGATCTGGAGAGGTCGCCCCATAGTGTGTGTTTTCGATAGTAAGCCTGTACAGTGCTGAATAAGAGGCCATGATTTGTGTAAGGCCATTATTTCCTTAGAGAGGATAATTGTGTTATGTGAAGACATGTTGATAAGTGATATTATTGCAAACTGCTGGGTGAGCAGTATTGTGAATATTTTGATAAGGATCCATTAACTTACACATGTCATATAATAGCGCTAAAAATGAGTAAAGGCGAGATTATTGCAGACCGCCGGGGATGGAGTCGTGTGAGAAATTGCTGGTAGGACTCATTAGTTTATGATAGCGTTTATGTGAGGAGTATCTGGAGGATACCATATTTATGTTAGCACGGCGGGATGTCCGGTTGCTAACGGATCCATTATTATTATGTGAGGAGTATCTGGAGGATACCATATTTATGCAGTAGCACGGCGATGATGCGAGCCGTTTGCTATCTGTGAGGAGGCCATATTTACGGATCCATTATTATATCTTATAGCGCAGGAGGAGTATCTGGAGGATACCATATGTATGCAGTAGCAAGGCGATGATGTGAGCCGTTTGCTATCTGTGAGGAGGCCATATTTATGCTAGCATGGTGATGATGCCCATTGGCTAGAGGATCCATGATTAGAATATTATAGCGCTAATGTGAGGACAGGTGAATAGCGCTGAGTTGAGGAGTATCTTTAAGGAGGCCATGGATATTGTAGTATCTGTATGATTCTGAGATGTGAGAAGTACTTTATTATTGTATTGCTGTAACCTGTAATTTGACTATGACTGTGTATTCGATGTTAACGTAACGTGTTGTGGTGTATTAAACGTTCATTAACAGTACACCTGCCGTTATAACCATCTATGACTTCTACATGCGTACCTGTGTTGTGAGTGATTGTTCCAACACGCACGCACTCAATCAACCACAAAGAAATCAATATATAACAATGCTTCACCATGCTCACCATCCAGGAGTTCTGAGAAATATTCTTTCCATCTTTCCATTACTTCCTTCGGGGCAGTAAGCAATTTGCCTTGCTTGTCCTTTATAAATTTGAGAGGGCATTGTTTTTCCATCCTCATGTTCTTTAGGGTCTTATAGAACAATTTCTGGTTTTCTTGTGCATCTTTTTCTAGCTTTTCTCCAAATTCTTCCCAGGACTTCTGTTTTGCTGCTAGCACTTTGTTCTTTGCTTCTGTTCTGAGTGTCACATATTCTCTATATTTTTCCATTTGTCCTGTTGTATTTTTAGCGCCTAAGTATTGTTTTCATGCCATTTTCTTCTCTCTTATTTTCTCTTTGACTTCCTCTGTCCACCAAGGTGTCCTCTTTCTCTGGTTCCCAAGTCGGACTTCACCGCATGCTTCTGCAGCAGCTGTCTTTATGATATCCTTGAATTTATTCCAGAGGGTTTCCAAGTCATCAGGTCGTTCTTCTGTGTTGCTCACTGCTGTAGCAATAAGCCCCTGATATCTGGTCTTAATTTCTGGCTCTCTCAGCTTGTAGGTCCTAATGCTCATTTCTCCTGCTCGTTTACTTGGTTTCTTGCGTGATGTTGGGCAGTTCCTAGGCTGAGCAACTCTTTCAGTTGTTCGTTTGATTGTTAGCAGGTAGTGATCACTTCCAATCTCTGGCCCCCTCCAGACTCTTGCATCTCGGACATATCTGAATGAGCTTCTCCGAACAATGGCATAGTCGATCACTGACTTCTCATTCTTGGTTGGTTCACATCTAGTGTATGCATGTATGCGCTTATGGGGGAACTTTGTGTTTGTAATGATCAGATTCTGCTCACTGCAGAATCTAAGGAGTCGCTTTCCATTGTCATTGAGAGTATCTTCTCCATATCTTCCGATAACTCCACCCCATCTAGCATGGTCATTTCCAACTCTGGCATTAAAATCTCCGAGCATGATAACTTCATCTAGGCAGTCATCCACTGTCCTTTGAAGCAGCTCAAAGAATTCCTCCTTGACCTCTGCTCTCTCATCCTCATTTGGCCCATACACTATGACCAGGTTGACTATGGTTTCTCCTTCTTTTAGTTTTACAACCATAATGCGCTCCGAGACAAAGTTCCATCCCTTGATACTATCTTTTTGATTTTGGGCCACAATGCAACCCACGCCCCCTTTAGCTCTTTCAGATATGGGTACACCACTGTAGAGCAGCGTGTTGCCATCGAGATCCATGACTCCTTGTCCTTTTTTCTTCGTTTCCGTTATAGCCAGGATTTCTAGTTTTGCTTTCCTCATCTCTTCCACCAGCTCCTCTTCCTTCCCATTTATACTTCTTGTGTTCCAAGTTCCATAAGTCGTAGTCCGTAGTCTGTTCAAGTTCGTCGCCTTTAGAATCAGTCCGGTTTTCTCTCTTGTATTGCTCGTAATCATAGTTTAAGACAAACAGGTGATTAGCCTGTTGTGCCTTTGCATGGTGGAGGGGCTGCCTCCTTACGGCCTCCATGCAGGCCGCCCTCCTCCTTTTTCATCCGGGCTTGGAACCGGCATAGGCGGAGTTTCTTTACATTCTCAACTGTAAAAAATATTTATTTTTTAAATCTAGATACGTCATTTTTCTTAGAGATTTTGCATTTTACATGAAACCTGCTTCTTATATTCCAGTATCCCTGGCATAACCTGCAGACTGAAAGTAACATGGCCCAAGTTCTTTCCATTGTCCATCACATTCAGAGGTTACGCAAAGATTATAATGTCTTGGGAAGCAAAATAGAACGTGAGAGAATTCTTTTTTTGTTTGTTTGTTTGACAAATTAGAAGAAACCCAGAGCGAGACAGTTGTGTTTTGCTGTGTGAAGAATGAGAAGGAATGCATATTTTGTTATGTGAAAAATGAGAAGGAACTCAGAGTTTGTGTTCTGCTGTGTGAAAAATTAAAAGGAACTCATGTTTTGCCATGTGAAAAATTAAAAGGAATGCATGTTTTGCTGTGAGAACAATTAGAAGGAACTCGGAATGAGAAGTTTGTGTTTTGCTTTATATACTTACAGTACACAAAGTATGAGTCTGGTAGTGTAATATTGACGGGATTTATCCATTCGTCTTTGGTAAACTACACCTTTCAGAATTAGTGCTTTCATGTAGGAAGAAGGCAGTGCTGAATTTACCATGCACAAATTGCTGAAAAAGCTGTAATTTTTGTAATGGTGAATGTTAATGTAAATCAGAATCGACGTCATTGCACTCCGGGCAAACACATAGGTGTTCAGTCTCCCTCAGCAAATGTCAAAGGGTATGAATGCTATGTAATGTAATGGTGAAAGAACAAACAAACTTTATTTTCAAAGGGTTGAGAATTGGGCACACAGGCCCATCCAATATTCTGCCCATTCACAACAAAGCATGTTGTTCTTTACTGGTACAGCTGAAAAGTGAACTGATTGCTTAAATCTGTTTAATAAATATAAAACATATCACATAAAGATATGTATGTTAGTTTTACATATACACAGAAAAAACACCTGACATGTTGAACGTAAGTTTTCATCAAGATAATCCTCTTCTTTTTCTTGACCAAACACCCTCAGATGTCAGCTTGATTAGTCTTGTCAATGAGCAGTAACTGTAACGTGTCAATTAAGTTTTGTTATGAAATAAAGTTTAAAATGGTCAATAAACTGACATTTTCAGGAACACAAAAATTGCTTTCAACTACAAAGTCTTGAGTTAACAGGCCACATCCTGAGCTGTAATTGTAATGTGAAACAGCATTTGATATTAGACAATAACAGTTAATTGTCTTTATTTTGACATTTGTTTCATGTCAGTTAGTTGGATATGAGTAAAGAAATAATTTAAAAATAGGAAATGAATCTTCAGTCACCCTGTAGGTTAAAAAATTTAACCTTGTAAAGATTCACAACAAAGGTCAAGGTCCTGCAGCAACTCCCCATGGAACATAGATCTTCAGCAAACTTATACCAAGTCTTCCTGCCCCGCGCCATCAGCTCAAAGTCTGTCTATGTCATCTTCATGTCTGTCTATGTCATCTTCATGTCTGTCACCAGTATTATTTTTTCAAGTTTTTATTTTAACATACAATAGAGTTAAATAACCCTGTTGTTTTTTAACATACAGTAAAGTTCAACAAGCCTTCTGTTTTTACATGCTCAGTTTTTTTTTTTGGTGCCAGTTTATCTTGAGACCAACAATGACCAGATTTTAGATGCTGTTTCTGGTCACAAGACATGTCTGCTTGCACTGTCTCGAAGTTCCGATGTCACAGTATTGAGTTCAGGTGCTGATCTCCTCAGTGAATATCCATCTATCTACGTTAACCCTGACCTCAGAATTTTTCTGAAGTTACAAGTAAGTCTTAACTGTTGTCTGTGATGTAAACTTTATTTTTTTAAAACCCTCATCAAATATTTTCTTGCATATTCATTGATTTTCAGATAATGCCCAAATTGTGATTCAAAAGTACCAGGAAAAACTTTCATTTTCAGATAATGCCTAAATTGTGATTGAAAAGTACCGGAAAAAACATTAGATTTTCAGATAATGCCCAAATTGTGATAGAAAAGTACTGGAAAAAACGTTAGATTTTCAGATAATGCCCAATTTGCTATCGAAAAGTACCAGAAAAAAACGTTTGATTTTCAGAATACTTCGATATTTGGGTGTTCGGATAAGAAGTTATTGATCTATACTGTTTTTTATATGAAATCAAGAATGAAAGTTCTCAAAGGGAAGTAAGAAGATACTTTGCACATATTTTTATCTTCGGAAATGACATTGTTGGGTTATAGTTCATATTTCTTTGGGATTACATTTCTGTTGAATATATTCTTGTAGTATTACAGTTGTTTTATATATGGATTCTTTTTTGTCACTCTGACTCTAGTTTTATATGTTGGAAGTTTTCCTGCTCGTATCCATACCTCACCTGCTCGTATCCATACCTCACCTGCTCATATCCATACCTCACCTGCTCGTATCCATACCTCGTCTGCTCGTATCCATACCTCGTCTGCTCGTATCCATACCTCGTCTGCTCATAACCATACCTCGTCTGCTCATATCCATACCTCGTCTGCTCGTATCCATGCCTCACCTGCTCGTATCCATACCTCGCCTGCTCGTATCCATACCTCGCCTGCTCGTATCCATACCTCGCCTGCTCGTATCCATACCTCGCCTGCTCGTATCCATGCCTCGCCTGCTCGTATCCATATCTCGCCTGCTCGTATCCATACATCATCTGCTTGTATCCATACCTCGCCTGCTCATATCCATACCTCGCCTGCTCGTAGCCATACCTCGCCTGCTCGTATCCATACCTCGCCTGCTCGTATCCATACCTCGCCTGCTCGTATCCATACCTCGCCTGCTCGTATCCATACCTCACCTGCTCGTATCCATACCTCACCTGCTCGTATCCATACCTCGCCTGCTCGTATCCATACATCGCCTGTCCCAAAGCAGTCATGTGCTCTAGCAGTGGTAGTTGCTGTAGTACATTTTTGTTATTTGATGAAGTTGCCCCCGCTCAGTGCACAACCTTCTGTTAGTCTCTTCTTATGACATGTCTGACAAAGCAGTAATCGGTATTCTTTCCTTGTCTCAACAGATATAAAAACCCCCCCCCCCCCCCCCCACCCCTTCCCCGATCGTTGTATGTTGCACACAAAGTTTATATTTCATCATGTAAGGAAAGAGACATTAATTTTAATTATATTTTGTAATACTGCAGAAATAAATGACAAGACATTGCTGACATAATAAATAATATTACACACATAAACATGTAACTGTCTTTTTCTCTTGTTGAGGTGATCGCTGGCCCAAGACAGTATACTTGTTGTTAGATGTGTAGTGCGAGCGTATGATGAATTGAGTGTGGGTGCGGATGAAGGCGCGAATGTGTTTAGGCTCGTATAGATGTAGACCCTGCAACCCGTACTCTCACATGCAGTAGTCAAGGATGCTTGGACACTGCAGGCATGTTTCAAGACATTTATTGACGAGAACACACATAGTATCAACAGGAACAGTCAGTGTAACCAGGTCATGCTGACCTGACATCGATAGGTATACATTTGGCATTCAAAAAGGTAAACATCAGAATAGACGTGCATGGTCAATAGCAAAGTTCTTCAATAATGACAGTTCGTAGCGTCGCCCTTGGCATCTCTGACTAAACGCGTCAGATGCCTTAGGCACTTTGACACATAGGTGCAACTTGGCATTCCCCGCCAATTGCACATTATCAGGCTGTAATATAATAGCCGAAAGCACAGGCCTCGTGCTGACGTCGGCTGTGTACTTCTGTTAAATAGGTTATCATCAACCCTGCAGTAATGCTTATTGTAGACATAAATCCCGCCAATCTGCGGTTCCCACAATATATCTTCGTCACTGAATTTCTGGACAATATAAAGACTAACAGTCTCGGCTGGCTACCTCGAGCTCAAAATATAAGTTCTGTAATATATAGGATCGGTGAGCTGCAGTTCACACTAGGTAATCCTTTTACATGTTCTGCCACCGAAAAGCGTAATAATGCATAAAGGTCGGTATTACCTGGAAAATGAATCCTCAGAACATAACAAGGAATCCTGTCGTCATCCCGACGCACAGAGATTCACTGGGGAAAACTGCCATAGCAGTTACTTCGAAGATTCTCCCCGAAAAACAATGGACTCTTGGTCCCTTCAGAAAAACAGGACCTTCCCGGCTTGCCGGAAGTATATCTCTCTCCCGCTTAAAAAACCTTCCCATAGGCCTACGCCCGAACTGTCAATCTTTTGACCCTAAAGGTCAAAACACAATGAATGAATAAACAAGGGAAGACAACCCCTAATCAACCTGACATCGCAGGTAAAGACACAATTATACTTATGATAAAACATAGGCAAATAACTTGACAGATGACTCCGTCGAAAATGACAGCAACATTACTACCACCCCCCTGTAAAAAAAAATGAAATTTTTTTTTTTTAATATGTCCATGAGCAAGATAGCACCAGCATCACTTCTGTGCTCATGCAAAAACTGAACCTAATATCAGGTACAATAGACGCATAAATAAGGCGTCTGAAGAGAATACAAATCATCTCTCAACATAGGAGAAAATATTTCCTTTAAGCCAAACAAACTAAGGGATACCATTCAAGAAACCTAAGTTGCTGGCAATACCAATCATATATCAAACATTACTAAATAATATAATCATAGCAATATACAAATGTCAATGCTATTTTAGCAACATATCACTGATGGATGGACAAAATGAAATTTGTTAAATTATCTAAACATCATCCAAATACATTTGTATTACAACATATTATGATATTAAGGACAGACCTAAGTCTGAAAGTGTATCAGGAAAAACTAGGACACAAGATTTAACTGGAATCATGTGGGCATCTAGACAATATGTCCGCCATCACATTATCCGAACCACGGATAGCTCGCACCGTGAAATGGAAAGGCTGAAGAGCAATAGCATAACGAGTAGATCTCGAGCTCTTCAAATCCTTACTTTGCATAGCCGTAAGAGCTTTTTGGTCGGTTTCCATAAAGAAATGCGCGCCCAGAAGGAACCTTTGTAGCTTAAGAATGGACCAAACCATAGCCAACAATTCACGGTCCAAAACCGAGTAATTCCTTTCTGCCGCATTTAGCTTCCTAGAAATATACATTACAGGATGCAGAGTTCCTGAATATTCCTGCATTAGTGCCGCTCCAATCCCAGTGGAAGAGGCATCACTACGAAGGACAAAAGTCTTATCAATCGTTGGTAGTCTTGGGACCAACGCACCATATTAGGAGAACCTTTTTTCAATAACGTTGAAAGTGGTGCCATAATGGAGGACAGATTCTCAATGAATCTTCCATAGAATTGTATCAATCCCAAGAGACTACGCACTTGCTTTTTCGTCTTCGGAACCGAGATATTTAATATCTTTGAAATGTTTTGGTCCTCTGTCTTCAACAGACCATGACCAACTCGATGACCTAGGAAGGAAATTTCACTAAACCCAACAAAAGCTTTAGAGGGTTTAGCAGTCAAACTATGCTCACGTAGAGTAGATAGCAATTCCTTTAGACCCAAATAGTGTTCTTCCCAAGTATCGCTGAAAAGACAGATGTCGTCTAAATATGCAATGACATCTGCACGATCTGATAGAATTCGTCGCATCATGCGCACGAAAGTCGCTGGGGCGTTCATAAGCCCGAAAGGCATAAAATTCCATTGAAACAGACCCCTAGGTGTCGAAAAAGCAGTGAGAGGTTTGGCGTGTTCCGTCAATGGGACTTGCCAATAACCTTTCGACAAGTCTAGTTTAGTAAAGAATTTAGCTTTAGAAAGTCTAATAAGTAGATCATCTAATAACGGCATAGGTTCAGCATCGAACTTCGTAACTTGATTTAATTTGCGATAATCAACGCAAAGACGTATGTTATTGTCTTTCTTTCGAACAATAACTATTGACGAAGAATAAGCTGAAGTGGATGGTTCAATTATTTGTAGTTGAATCATTTCATCCAATTCTTTCTCGACTTGTGCTTGAAAATGAATAGGTATTGGGTATGGTCTTACTCTGATCGGATTACGATCAGTAAGTATGATGTCATGTTCTATGACATCTGTGTGTCCAGGAATGTCGGTAAGGACATCCTGATATGATTGTAACGTAGAGGATACTTGACGCTGTTCCTCAAAAGACAAGTTGGAAGAGACTGTAACGTCTCTCCACGATTCCGTTGAAGTAAGTGGAATCGCAGGAAGAGGTAAGTTCACGTCAGAAAAAATAGTTTCCTCATCCTGTATAACGGACAGGGATGAGATGTGACCATGTTGGACTGGAGAGTCGTCCGTCGCCTGGAAAATAGGCTGCAAATAGTCTGGACGTTCAATAAACTCTGTTAGCATATTTATATGGAAGGTTTTATGCCTTCCATCCACATCGACAATATAGTCGACATCGGAAATTTTTTGAGACTATAGTGTATGGACCTTTCCATGAAATGAGAAGTCTATTCTCTCTTGAGGGCAGTAAGACATATGCTTTGTCTCCAGGACAAAGTTGACGTAGGCGTCTTTTCTTATTAGCAAATCGCCTAGCTTTTTCTTTCGCAAATTCGGAAGATGAAGTTGCTAACCTGCACGATTCGATAATCTTTTCTCTAAGAGCTATGACATATTCATATGACGATTGTGTATCATCGTCAATATTATCGGAAGTTATCAAATCGTGTAACAAGGACATCGGACCGCGCGGTTGCGCGCCAAAGACAAGTTCGAAAGGAGAAAACCCTGTATGCTCGTTGGGAACCTCTCTATAGGCAAAGAGGACTGCAGGTAAAACCCTGTCCCAATCTTCAGGATGATCCTCCGTTATCTTGCCAAGTAAGTTCTTTAGTGTCCTGTTAAGACGTTCTACCAATCCATTGGACATTGGATGATAAATACTACTGAGAGACCTTTTAATGTCTAGCGTAGCCATTACCTGAGACATAACGTCCGAAATTAACTGAGTGCCGTGATCCGACAGTATTTCTCCGGGAATCCCAGACGAGAAAATACGAGCCAAAGAGCATCAGCGATATCGACAGTTGATATGCTCTTCAGAGGAATAGCCTCTGGCCAACGCGTGCACATGTCCACGCAAGTGAGGATAAATTGGTGTCCTCTGGCTGACTTAATTTTGAACGGACCAATGATGTCTATAGCCATTTTCTGAAACGGCCGAATCGGAATATCTGCAGCCTGAATAGGAGCAGCATGTCTCGGACCTCTAGACTTGACCTCTTGACAAATTTTGCAAGATCGGCAATAAATTCGGATGTCTTTATTCACGAATGGCCAAAAGAAGGACGCAAGGACTCTAGTTTTAGTTCTGGAAAAACCCATGTGTCCAGCACACTGAGAATCGTGTGCATGCCGAAGAATTAAGGCTCTCATACACTTGGGCACAAGAATTTGCGAGTGCATAGACTTGTCCGAGTGTTGTACCATTCGTACCAATATACCATTCTTCATAGTGATATACGATTTGTGATTCGTATTTTGATTGGGATCCCCTTTCTTTGCAAGAAGGAAGAATTTCTTCAAAGAAGGATCCTCTTCTTGACGTTTAACAAACGAGTCATGGGAAATCACCAAGTGCTCGTCTTGGCTATCAACTTCATTACTATTATCAGATGAAGTTGGGGGATTAAGAGCTTGAGCTCTTGTCACCACTGCATTGACCGTTTGAATGTTTCTTTCTTCCCAACTAGAAATTTGTTGCGGGGTGCATTCTTTAACCCCATGAATACGACCGATTATAAGATCCGCAATAGGATTAGGAAGAAGACATGCATGGACCTCTCCTGTGAAGAAAGGAGTGTCAATCCTAATAATAGCAGTAGGATAGCTTTCCATAGTACCACCAAATGTAACACATTTGATTGTTTTTCCAGTGGCACAGCAAGGATCTATCAGAGACTCCCTAACCCCGACGGTAGTACATCCCGAATCGAAAAGTACTGAGACTAGCCTATCATTTATTAGACCTTTATGTAAGATGAGAGATCCTCTCCCATCATGCGCAACTGTAGCAGGTAGAGCAGGAAGAGGGTGACCACAACTTAGCGTAGATACAGTCGATGAGTCAAACAATGTTAAGCATTGGGGGCATTCAGTTGCTCTCCCAAAATCGAAAGCACAACCAGTGATAGCCCTAGAGTTACCACTATCATTTACTGTATTACAGGCTCCATCAAACTCTTGTTGTGCAGAGTTTGCCTGTTGGAAAGGTCTTTTCTTGTTAAATCTAGGTCTGCCTCGATTATCGTTTCCCCTGTAATTATTTCGACTATCATTTCCCCTGTAATTGTTATCATATTGCCTATTGTAATCATCATTCCGGTTTGAATCCCGGTTTCTAAATTCACCATCGTCATAATCTTGACGTCGAGAATGATTACCTCGAAAATTTGAATAGTTATTATTTGGATAGCCTTTGCGAAAGTGTCTCAAATTATTACCACTAAAATTACGAGAACTACCATCTTGTCTCCAATACATAGACGAAGAACCATCATGTGTTGGATTACTCCGCTTCTGGGTGTAATTTTGATTACTTCCCCTATTCCAGTTTTGTTGAGCACCCTGAAATTTTTTTTTTGAAATTAGGGCCATATGGTGTTGCCGAAGCAGCTGGCAACCCTTCTTTCACTTTAGAATTGCTAACTGTAGCATGGGGATGTGCTGTGGCATACTGACAACAGTATTCCTCCATATCTTTTAAGTTTTTAGGCTTACGCTCATGAAGGAATGCAAGAAAAGAATCATTAACAGATGACAAAACCTTATCTCGCAATAATAAGTCCATTAGACCTTCATATGTTTTCTCAATCTGAGACAACTCAACCCATCGTGTAAATGTACGACGTATCTTTGTAACAAAATCAGAGAAATCTACTCCATTTTCTGGCAACATTGTCCTAAAACGAAGACGATAGTCTTCTTCTTTTAGTTGGTATTTTTTTAGCAATGCTGCCCTGACAACATCATAATTAGTCCTCTCATGTTCGACTATTGTCATAATAGTAGTCACTGTGTCACCTGTAAAAAATGGCATCAGTTGTTCAACATATTTTTCCTTTTTTATGTTATGCGTATCGCACAAAAATTGGAATCTATCTAGATAATCTGCTACGTCATCCTTTAAAGGATTGAAATGAGGTAATTTAATCCTACTAACAAACTCCTTTGTCGTACTCGAAGTTGTTTGCTGAGCACCCGTACTCGCCAATTTCAATTTCTCTAACTCCAAAGTTGCGAGTTTTTCATCAAGTTCCATCTTCTGTTTTTCTTTCCTCATGTTCCATTTTTCTAATTTCAGCCTCAGCTTGAGCTTTCCTCTCCTCTGCAGCAGCTTGAGCTTTCCTCTCCTCTGCAGCAGCTTGAGCTTTCCTCTCCTCTGCAGCAGCTTGAGCTTTCCTCTCCTCTGCAGCAGCTTGAGCTTTCCTCTCCTCTGCAGCAGCTTCTTTGTCTAATCTCTTTTGTTCAGCTTCCTTGTCTAATCTCTTTTGTTCAGCTTCAAATCTCCTTTCCTCCACCTGCATCTGCAATTTCTTTTGTTCAGCAGCAACATCAGCTTCTCTGTCTAGTCTTTTTTGTTCAGCAGCTGCTTCTCTTTCTAATCTTTTCTCTTCAGCCAGAGCTTTTTTTTCTTCTGCAGCAGCTTTTCTCTCTTCAGCAGCTAATGCTTTGTCATACTGAGCAACAGCCCATTGTTCTAACTGTTGACCAGTCTTATCAAGGGCTCTCCCTTGTGTAATAAAGTACTCTAATGTAGACATCTTGTCTACTGAGATCAGTAACTTGTAGAAGTAAATATATTAAATTATCCCACTTTAATGGGAGACAAGTCTGAAATGCTAGACTTGTATACTCACTTCACTTTATTTCACTCTCTTAGTCTTAGACAAAGACTTTGTATGGTCCTCTTGTTTATAATGTAACCCAAAAAATCACTTGAGTACCTGTGGAAAAAAAAAATCCCTTATATCCCACTCACTATGGGCACAAGTCTTTTTTATAAAGAACTTGAATATGTATTTCACCTTGTCTCAATCTTTGTAGATAACAAGTCTTTTATCAAAGAACTTGTATAAATATCTTATATAATAATATTTTATTAACAAACTCTATATGAAGAGTCTACCTTATCAATAATAACAATACATGACCAAGTATATGTATGTAGACTGTGCGTGACAGTAATGTAGTACAAAAAAAAAAAAAACAAAGACAAAGATACAAAACAATACAAGTGGCAACACTGTTTTAACCAAAAATGTGTAGAGAAATACACAAAAGAAAGGAGAGACCTACAGAATACAAACAAAACAAATCGAAAATCAAAACTGAAAAACAGACAAAATATTACAAAAACAACGTTAAGTACAGTTACATCACAGCTAACATCAATAGCGACCAATTGTCACTAGCAAATTTTCAAATTAAGAAAATTTGCACCTACAGAACGCTTACAGTAAGCCTCGATTAAGTGGCATATTTACTGTAAGACCCACCAACCGAAAACCCGCTGAAAAATACACAAAAACAGTAGAAGTAACATAAACATATAGCAATCAATTTCAATGTGTTGCAGAACAAGTTCAGTCACAGCTGAAACTAAAATAAATTTCTTGCTCCTTGCGAACACAGAAACGAAATGTCAAACGCGCACTGAACGTCAAATCCACTGTAGCATAAAGTGGTATTCACGAACCAAAGTTACTATGACCTTCTCGAGTTAGGACTTGCACATTGAATGTTTACAATTTCCACGTACTGTTTACAAACACTTGACCTCGAACAATGTAGCTTGAATGCTCGGACATAGAAAAGTCTGTTGTTGACTGAAACGTGTAACAACCAGCAGTACTGTTCACAATAGGAACCCGCCTTCTATGCAGTTATGGTCCACGTAGCAAATGCCTAGATGTTAACTTCAGTACTTGTCTTGTTGTGGTTTATGTAGCATTATAATATAAATGCCCGCACTGTTTATCTAGGTCAACCGTTGATGACCTATTTCTGTCCTGTTGTAGCCAAAACTTGCAAGTGTAGAATTAGCGCTGTGTGTTACGGTTGTCCCGTGTGTAGCTTAGACCCACAGATCAGAAGTGTAATGTGTACTTGTCCTTCTTGTAAATTTCTGGACAAAACTGGAGACATCATATATGTAACAGCCAACCAGGAATGTAAATTTCTGGATCCATTAATGTCAACAATAATGTCAAATGCTCGCTCTGTTCTTTTTAAACCCACAGATCTGGTCCATCAGAAATGTAAGTTTCTAGGCCACATTGGCGACAAGAAATGTATCTTAAGAGCCCACGTAACTGGTCCACCAGAAATGTAACTGTCTTTTTCTCTTGTTGAGGTGATCACTGGCCCAAGACAGTATACTTGTTGTTAGATGTGTAGTGCGAGCGTATGATGAATTGAGTGTGGGTGCGGATGAAGGCGCGAATGTGTTTAGGCTCGTATAGATGTAGACCCTGCAACCCGTACTCTCACATGCAGTAGTCAAGGATGCTTGGACACTGCAGGCATGTTTCAAGACATTTATTGACGAGAACACACATAGTATCAACAGGAACAGTCAGTGTAACAAGGTCATGCTGACCGGAAATCGATAGGTATACATTTGGCATTCAAAAAGGTAAACATCGGAATAGACGTGCATGGTCAATAGCAAAGTTCTTCAATAATGACAGTTCGTAGCGTCGCCCTTGGCATCTCTGACTAAACGCGTCAGATGCCTTAGTCACTTTGACACATAGGTGCAACTTGGCATTCCCCGCCAATTGCACATTATCAGGCTGTAATATAATAGCCGAAAGCACAGGCCTCGTTCTGACGTCGGCTGTGTACTTCTGTTAAATAGGTTATCATCAACCCTGCAGTAATGCTTATTGTAGACATAAATCCCGCCAATCTGCGGTTCCCACAATATATCTTCGTCACTGGATTTCTGGACAATATAAAGACTAACAGTCTTGGATGGCTACCTCGAGCACAAAAATATAAGTTCTGTAATATATAGGATCGGTGAGCTGCAGTTCACACTAGGTAATCCTTTTACATGTTCTGCCACCGAAAAGCGTAATAATGCATAAAGGTCGGTATTACCTGGAAAATGAATCCTCAGAACATAACAAGGAATCCTGTCGTCATCCCGACGCACAGAGATTCACTGGGGAAAACTGCCATAGCAGTTACTTCGAAGATTCTCCCCGAAAAAACAATGGACTCTTGGTCCCTTCAGAAAAACAGGACCTTCCCGGCTTGCCGGAAGTATATCTCTCTCCCGCTTAAAAAACCTTCCCATAGGCCTACGCCCGAACTGTCAACCTTTTGACCCTAAAGGTCAAAACACAATGAATGAATAAACAAGGGAAGACAACCCCTAATCAACCTGACATCGCAGGTAAAGACACAATTATACTTATGATAAAACATAGGCAAATAACGTCAAGAAAATATGCGCCTAACACCATATTCCCAGTATACCTCAATGGGCGTGTAATGGGATCCTTTACCTTTAAGGCCTTAACACTTACTAAACTGATGTGTTTAGTTGAACGATTAATTTGAGGTCTACCAGAAGAAACTAGTATTACCCATTTAAGGAATTGAGAGAACTGATGTATAGATTTTAAATCAACTTTTTTTTTTAACATTATCTGTTGTCTTGATATAACCATTATTTCTTTCTTCTTGCTGTGTAAGTCTTTATTGGTGCTAGTGGCTAATAACTCTTTGTAGTAAAAGCTAGAGTTCCCTTTCCTTGTCTGTTAATAAAATGTTGCCATCTCCAATATCTTCTTCCTTGTTTGCTCTCACATAACCAGATTTAACCAGATCTCTCTCTCTCTTATAACATTGCCAGTCGGTCTCAGGCTTCGTTCATCATCATACAGGTCATACTGTCACTGTGCTTCTCTCATGGAGCTGACAGTCTTGGAGGACATACGTTTATTTGTCCATCACGACTGCACATATCTGTGTGTTCCATTTTTTAATTTGTTGAACAGATAGTATTTGAGTCTACATTGGCTGGCTCTCAAACAAAAATTATCATTTGAACTATTCTTGATAATGAGTAGTATCATTCTGTTGTATCAAACTCTGGGTGTTCCTTATGCAGTTTAAAAAAAAATGTATAAAGTTATTTGTAATTATTGATTTTATCTCTTCATCTGCTGCCTTGTTTGGATTTTACTCTCTTCTTCATTGGCAAGTCTGTCTGACTTCTCATTTCAATATCTAATGTTTTCCTCCCACTACTATTCCTCTCATGTTATCGTTAGACAGCATGAGAAGTGTAAATTGAGGCACCCAGTGAATGGCCTAGAACAAATGTCTGGTCCTGTTGCATTCCTTCTCCCATTGTTAGAGTCCTGCAATAAAATACTTTCTACTGTTAATGTGTTATATCAGATTTGAAGAGAATCTTTGACCCAAATTGGTGAATGACAAACATTATGTGTGATTAATGAAAATCTGTTCATCAAAGCATTCATTTGTTTCCAGGACGGGAGTGTAGACATTCAGAAGGAAATAGGCAGACTTCACAGTCGACTGAGCAAACTGGAGGATGTCAAAGATGATCTCTCTGTAAAACTAGAAAAGTTGGAGTCTAAAGGACGGGGGAATATCCCTCAAGCCTTGAAATTGAAAGGAAAGGTAAGAATAAGCTTCACTACCTCACAGTCTCTCATCCGCTGTTGCTTTTGACCAATATGGAATATAACATCATATCTACATTTAACCCAGTCTACCAGTATGTGGACTAAACTGATGCCGATATGTTCACCACATTTGATTCTGTCATTATTCTTCTATGTTTGACCCAGTTATACCAATTTCTGAAATAAACTGTTGCCACGATGTTTACATCATTTGATTCTGTCATTATTCTCCTTCTTTGTACCTGAAACCACCACTGCAGAATGCCTGCATCAATACACACACACCCACACCCACGCACCCACACCCACGCACCCACACCCGTGCACGCACGCACGCACACACACACACACACACACACACACACACACACACACACACACACACACACACACACACACACACACACACACTTCTTGTAGTGGGTGGTTCTATTCAGTCTTCATCATGTCACAGACCACATGGAGTTTAGATTCTGTCTTCATCATGTCACAGACCACATGGAGTTTAGATTCTGTCTTCATCATGTCACAGACCACATGGAGTTTAGATTCTGTCTTCATCATGTCACAGACCACATGGAGTTTAGATTCTGTCTTCATCATGTCACAGACTACATGGAGTTTAGATTCTGTCTTCATCATGTCACAGACCACATGGAGTTTAGATTCTGTCTTCATCATGTCACAGACCACATGGAGTTTAGATTCTGTCTTCATCATGTCACAGACCACATGGAGTTTAGATTCTGTCTTCATCATGTCACAGACCACATGGAGTTTAGATTCTGTCTTCATCATGTCACAGACTACATGGAGTTTAGATTCTGTCTTCATCATGTCACAGACCACATGGAGTTTAGATTCTGTCTTCATCATGTCACAGACTACATGGAGTTTAGATTCTGTCTTCATCATGTCACAGACTACATGGAGTTTAGATTCTGTCTTCATCATGTCACAGACCACATGGAGTTTAGATTCTGTCTTCATCATGTCACAGACTACCAGAGACCACATGGAGTTTAGATTCTGTAGCTGTGAAAATTAGCATTTATCCTTAGATTTTATAAGATCTGGGAAAGATGTTTGCATTTGTTATGTGGAAATAACAATGTAACTGCCACGGGAGGGAAGGCCTGATAATTTAATGTTATCCTGATGTTATGATTTCTGAACCCAGCACATAAAGAATACATTTTCTGAGATTCCACAACATTATGTGGTTGAATTGCTTCAAAATAGGGTCCCAACTATCAAAGTCCCAACTATATCTATCAGTAAAATCTCTACACCAGATGACTTCTCTATCAGTTTAATATATCTCTATAAAATATCTGCCGACTGTATCCAATTAATATTATATCTCCATCACCTATCTTACAAGAGGGATCAGAGCACCATCTTTCAGCTGCAAACACAAAATATACCACTCAACAATGACTTAAACAGAATCCAACCACAACACACCCCAGAGTGCCAGCTATGTACCTACCCCTAAGAAACTGTTGACCACCATCTCTGTGAGAGCCCAGCACTCAATGATAGGAAAATGCTCCTTCCTCAGAGGTCAGATAAATAAAACACCTTATATGGAGCAAAACAACAACTTGCAAGCTCATGCAGATGTCACTTGATGGCACCTGGCCAAACACTGTTGGATCTATGGCAACAACAACAATCAGCAAGTCGTATAAGTTAATATATCTCCGGCAGATATCCACTTTATGCTGTTAACATATTCTGTTTGTAAATACCTTTTCCTGTTCACGTAATCATCTGCACATCAGATAACTGCCTTTTCCAGTAAATATAATCTCTGTACCAGACTTCTCTCTCTACGTTACACCATATTCAGTTAATATGATATTGCAATCAAATATCCATCTTATAATGTTGACATAACCTCTATGCCAGATTTCTCTTTCTACGTTACACCATATTCAGTTAATATGATATTGCAATCAAATATCCATCTTATAATGTTGACATAATCTCTATACCAGTCTCCTCTTTCTCTCTACGTTACACTATATTCAGTTAATATGATATTGCAATCAAATATCCATCTTATAATGTTGACATAATCTCTATACCAGACTCGTCTTTCTCTACGTTACACTATATTCAGTTAATATGATATTGCAATCAAATATCCATCTTATAATGTTGACATAATCTCTATACCAGACTCCTCTCTCTACGTTACGCAATATTCAGTTAATATGATATTGCAATCAAATATTCATCTTATAATGTTGACATAATCTCTATACCAGACTCCTCTCTCTACGTTACATTATATTCAGTTAATATGATATTGCAATCAAATATCCATCTTATAATGTTGACATAATCTCTATACCAGACTCCTCTCTCTACGTTACACTATATTCAGTTAATATGATATTGCAATAAAATATCCATCTTATAATGTTGACATAATCTCTATACCAGACTCTACACCATGTTGACAAAATCTCTATACCAGATTCTATACCATGTTGACATAATCTCTATACCAGATTCTATACCATGTTGACATAATCTCTATACCAGACTCTATACCATGTTGACATAATCTCTATACCAGACTCTATACCATGTTGACACAGTATCTATACTAGACTCTATACCATGTTGACATAATCTCTATACCAGACTATACCATGTTGACATAATCTCTATACCAGACTCTATACCATGTTGACATAATCTCTATATCAGACTCTATACCATGTTGACATAATCTCTATACCAGACTCTATACCATGTTGACATAATCTCTATACCAGAATCTATACCATGTTGACCTAATCTCTATACCAGACTCTATACCATGTTGACATAATCTCTATAGCAGACTCTATACCATGTTGACATAATCTCTATATCAGACTCTATATCATGTTGACATAATCTCTATACTAGACTCTTTACCATGTTGACATAATCTCTATACCAGACTCTATACCATGTTGACATAATCTCTATACCAGACTCTATATCATGTTGACATAATCTCTATACCAGACTCTATACCATGTTGACATAATCTCTATACCAGACTCTATACCATGTTGACATAATCTCTATACCAGACTCTATACCATGTTGACATAATCTCTATACCAGACTATACCATGTTGACATAATCTCTATACCAGACTCTATACCATGTTGACATAATCTCTATATCAGACTCTATACCATGTTGACATAATCTCTATACCAGACTCTATACCATGTTGACATAATCTCTATACCAGACTCTATACCATGTTGACATAATCTCTATACCAGAATCTATACCATGCTGACATAATCTCTATACTAGACTCTATACCATGTTTACATAATCTCTATACCAGACTCTATACCATGTTGACATAATCTCTATACCAGAATCTATACCATGTTGACATAATCTCTATACCAGACTCTATACCATGCTGACATAATCTCTATACTAGACTCTATACCATGCTGACATAATCTCTATACTAGACTCTTTACCATGTTTACATAATCTCTATACCAGACTCTATACCATGTTGACATAATCTCTATACCAGACTCTATACCATGTTGACATAATCTCTATACCAGACTCTATACCATGTTGACATAATCTCTATACCAGACTCTATACCATGTTGACATAATCTCTATACCAGACTCTATACCATGTTGACATAATCTCTATATCAGACTCTATACCATGTTGACATAATCTCAGTACCAGACTCTATACCATGTTGACATAATCTCTATACCAGACTCTATACCATGTTGACATAATCTCTATATCAGACTCTATACCATGTTGACATAATCTCTATACCAGACTCTATACCATGTTGACATAATCTCTATACTAGACTCTATACCATGTTGACATAATCTCTACCAGACTCTATACCATGTTGACATAATCTCTATATCAGACTCTATACCGTGTTGACATAATCTCTATACCAGACTCTATACCATGTTGACATAATCTCTATACCAGACTCTATACCATGTTGACATAATCTCTATACCAGACTCTATACCATGTTGACATAATCTCTATACCAGACTCTATACCATGTTGACATAATCTCTATATCAGACTCTATACCATGTTGACATAAGCTCTATACCAGACTCTATACCATGTTGACATAATCTCTATACCATGTCACAAAATGGATTTAAGACTAGAGACTGTCTACATATAGTGACAAGACAATAGTCAGAAGAAAGACTGAAATGATAGATTCAGATAGAAATATAGTGCAAAATGTGAAAGTTGAGACCATTGGCTCCGAGGTTGAGAACCGAGGTTGATTCTTTCCTCGCCACTTCGGACGTTTAAATTGCTATGGCCTCGAACCACCTCTAACTACCCTAAGGGGATAAGGTTCAAGTATGATTCACATGGACCCTGATACCATCGCAAGAACAGCTATGCTATGGACCCCCGAGGGAAAGTGAAAGAGAGGCCGACCAAAAACAACTTGGCGGAGAACTGTGGAAGCTGAGATGCAAAGAATGAACCACAGTTGGGGCACTGTACGAAGGATGGCCGCCGACCGA
Organism: Oreohelix idahoensis; assembly: GCA_024509875.1. Classification (NCBI taxonomy): domain Eukaryota; kingdom Metazoa; phylum Mollusca; class Gastropoda; order Stylommatophora; family Oreohelicidae; genus Oreohelix; species Oreohelix idahoensis. Next base: position 583,030 of record JAMPIV010019216.1, read on the forward strand.
GCAAAGTGGAATCAATTTGTTGCTGCCCTACAAGACGCCACCAGGCGTGATGGCCGCTGACTGCTTTGACGGTTGGCGGTTATGGATCAAAGAAGAAGAAGAATGATTCACATACACCATGATACAGACAACATATAGCTACTGTACTTAAAGGAAATGACTGATGCCAGCTACAATTTATACAAGTTTATTATACACCTATAAACAAACTCATATACATGTCAAATACATAAAGTGCGAGGATGCACACCTGAAACAAACTCAAGCACAGTTAAAAATGCATCAGCCCCAACCCTTCTCCCACAATTGCAACCTGTATGGAGAAAGAAGGTAAGGTTAACTGAAATGAACTACACTGCACTTGATGTCGCCTACACTCCAAACTAGCTGTTCTAAATTCTAACTCTAACTCTAAGTCCACTGATAGCTGGAACGACTACGAAGTGTCTACCCAATCTCTGCACAGACTTCGGTTCTACACAGCCTATCCTGGAATCTCCTGAACACAACTAACTGCACCTCTAAACTTCAGCAGCGGTCCTCTGCTATGATTCACCAAAACTATCAGTTCTGCCTATCTGTGCTGACTTCAGTAGAGAGAATGTTTACCCTCTCTCTCTCCACTAACTCTGGAATTGATGACTGAGGTTTAACAGAACCCCACTGGATTCTGGACTGGAACTGTAGCTGACTTCTACCACTCTGAAATTACCTGCCCGAGTACCTATAACTGGGCCGTCGGCTTTATTATGGCCGTGAAGAAGCGAACATAAAATTACCACAACGCGGGCAGCATGCCAAATCTGCATGTGTAACCGAATGAGCGTCAGAGATCAGGATTTTATCCACAAAAAAATCGATATTCGCTGGAAAATGTCTTCCCTGGGCTTACTGGGAAACAGCGTATTTTCTTCTCTATCTCCTCTGCTCACCACTGGCAATTCATGCAGAGCGTACTTTGGGGGTGTTCTAAGCGTAAACGCCTACCACTGTGCTTGCGGAGAAGAAATTTTGTCATGGTTTCGTAGTCAAAAATTCTGCTCTTCCCCACAAAAAAAAGCCGGTTACCTGCTGGGGTTTCAGACGATTCAAGACGCAAAAAACAAACAGCTAACAAAACGTAATAAATATTCTATTTTAATTTAACACACCACCTCCCTGACTCTTCAACACGTTATGCTCACCATCATACATAAATCATGACCCGTGCCAAACACCGTCCGCTCCTCTCCTGTTACCCTTCTCTACCTGAGCCTACAAATAAAACATTGGCTACCCCAGATCGCTTGTTCTGCCTGACTAAATCCGAGCAACAACAAAAGTTTTCACTGGCCGTCTGACTGGCAGACGTACTGTGGTCCTATCTTCTTACGCTGACACCTAATGCGTAGACATGGCGATTAATTAACACAAATAAATACTGAACTAGCTCTCTAGGAATTTCCTATAAAATTCCCGTCAGTATGATTAACTCACCTCATAAATTGAAATAAAATATTTATTCCACTTAACATAAAATAAATTTCATTCTCCATCTGTTGAATACACGAATATACCTCAATCATCTTCTGATACACAGGAATAACGCATAAGCATCCAATCAATGGCCAAACCTATATAACCCTGTTTACATGCTTATAGCAATCTAGCCTCATATGCCGTCAACTGGTAGTACCGTATACATAATGCACCTCAGTTTTATACAATTATAATGGTCTAATTAAATCTAGTAGGTTACAAAACACGTGGTTACAATTTTATGACCACGTGCTTCTTCTCACCCCTCGTCCCTAGTGTGAACATCGTTATCAAATAATAATTATACCGTAACCGAACCGCGCTCACGTGCTTTACAAATTTACGTTCACTTCATCTCTCTCGTCCACAGATAGATGAATGTGTTACTATAAATTATACAATATAACATGGCAGCAATACTTACGCATTCTCAATAAAAATATACACAAATAACACACGCTCCCGTCATTCTGTAAGTTATTAAATAACCAGAGATATGCGGGGTTTCTCGTCCCGACCTACTTTGCAATAATCCCTTAGGAAAGCGGTGATATCTCAACTTTTAAACCATCGCATCACGCTATTCCTTTCACAAGGAATTAAATGGACCCTATAAAGTTTCTCAAGTCTATTCACTAAGATCGTATACTTTGATGGTTCTCTGGCTTTAAGCAGAATAAACATTAAACTTAAAAACTGCCCAAAGAAACTTAAATGATCGGCGCTAGGCTAGAAAAATTAAATTAATTAAAAGTCCTCATACGCAAAAATTCATGCTTAACCAAATCTCGACAATGTCCTACTGAAGGCAATCGACTTGGACTCTGGCAACCGGCTTAGCAAAATTTTTCATTAAAAGAGAAAGAGTGGCTTTTGAAAAATAATGAAATATAGCCTTTTTATAATCAAGACCCCCAGCAGCCGAGTTCCGTTCATGACGTCATATATGCGCGTGGCGTGTTCGATTAACTGGAAGCCCAATGTGGGGGTGTAAGCTCTGCATTTCAACTGCACGTTAGCTTTCAGCCAATCAGAACCTTAGAATCATGATGATGCAAACGTTACTATGAGTTTTCTAGACTGAAAGAAAACGGGATTTTAAAGCCTAGCCCTCTAGTGGCCAATGAAACAAAAATGGCCAAAATATTTATATACGTTGATACTTAAAAAAATCCCAAATTAAATGTGTCTAGCTGCACTGCCTATCTTTAAAATAAGACAATCTGGTTGCCAAATCTCTGATTCTAGCAATCTATAATCTTTTTTTCTAGAAAAATACTGTCATAATTTCCCTACACACCCCATTCTAAATACACATGTTAAAGAAGAACCATAAAGCAGATGAGATCAAACTCCCTCGTGATCTCATTTGAAAAAACGTACATAAATATAGGAAGGAGGAAGAATAACCATGGAGAAGGATTACCTGGTAATCCCTCTAAAATATAGTGAACAATTGCAAGGAGAAAAAGACATGGCCATTTTGATGGGCCATTTGAAAGACAGAATCTCAGTACTATTTCGTCACTCACTCACCCCCTTTCAAAGATTGAGCAACGAATCTCATTACTGAAAATCTCTGTGGTTTCACACTGTGCCCTTATTCCTGTCTTACCAAAGCTGTCGGGTTGTGAGCACTTCCTCCTTTTTCGTTGTTCTTCATTCAGAGTCTAGGTGCCGGCTATTAAGAAATCCGCTCCACTAACATTATCTTTTCCCGGGATATATTGTTACCGAAAACGAGTACATGAAAAACAATAAGCCCATCTCATTATTTTAGCGTTATTGTGCTTGTTGGCTCCCAAAAATGCCAAAGGGAGCGTGGTCACTTTGTACTATGAACGTGGGAACCCGTATAGGTAATCGTGGTGTTTTTGCGAATTCCGGGAAACTAATGCATGGCACTCTCGTTCTATTTGTTGAGTAGTTTCTTTTCAGCCGCATTAAGGTTTCCTACTGGCAGTAGGAGATGTGGAACAACAGCCCTTGTTGTTGTGCTTCGTCGGCCTGTAAAAGAGTGGATCCAATTCCCTGGATGGCGCTTGCATCCCACTCTTAACAGCACTAAGCGGTTTTGTTAGATCCGGGAGCCGAAGTATTGGCGAACTGGTCAGCAGCTCCTTAAGAGTGGTGTATGCTCCTTCACATTCTGCTGTCCAACGAATTTTTTCCGGCTGACCTTTCCGAGTGAGGTCGGTCAACGGTTACGGCCGCCTTGATCGTGCATCTGACAAATTTCGACACTATCTCGATCTGCGCTACTGGGAGGCGCATTGGAGCATCTCCCTTCAACACCCCACATATCTCCACAAATTCTCCAGTCATCTGTTCGGGCTTTACTAGATGATGGCCCACAAGACATTCGAAACTTAAACCGGTATCATACAAACACTCGGTTTCGACCCCATTAACAGTTACCCTTCCCCTCGTGGAAGGTCGGTCACTGGTAGGTCGAGAATCCTGCTCTGATCTCCAAGTCTGGTATAGAAGTTTGTAAACAGGCTACTCTCTTCGGGGGGGTTTTCCCGGCTTCCCCCTGCTCTCCACTGTGAGTTATAATTATTTCTGCTGCCCCACTGCCGGCCAGGGGGCGTGTTTCTGGGCCGGGGGGGTGGGGTCCCTCCTTGGACTCCTCGTCGTTTATCGGCGGGGTTGGTGGCCCTCGCGGAGCTCAGAGCAGGTGGAGGGGGCTCTCGGGGTGTTAAGCCCGTTAGTTTTGGCTTGTCGGGAGAGGTGTTATGTGTCTCGGGTTGGCGGAGATAGCGGGTATCAGGGTTTTTTTCGTTTCTAGGCCCCAGGACTTCGGCCTGTGCCGACTGGAGGAACCTTCTCAGCAAACAGGAATTATCTGGTCCCATTGCTGTGCGAGCCCTGCTCCGCCAGGGTACTTCCTTAAGTCCGGAGACATGTTGGCCTTTATCTGTTTCGCAACAGAACTAATTCTTCCAATCCTTCAAAAGATTTTAGCCAAACCGACAAACTCTCTATTCAGCGAAGTGATGGTAATTCCTCAGCCTCTCTGCGAACTGGGGGGAAAACTTTCTCCCCTTTTCCAGTCGACTTTCCCTTAAACATCGTTGGCACTTCCGGGGAGTCCATTGGAATCGCTGTAACAAAGGGCGTTACCGCAGTGCCTCAAAGTTATTCTGGTCATCCACTTAAGGCATCATTGCTTATAGACCTCATACACCATTGGTCCTCTTAGAGATTGAGATATGATTTGAGAGGACACCAAAGACTTATCTCATTCCAGGCCCCGTATGCCTTTGCCCATCGACTTTCGAAGTTTTCCAAAAATACCTCAGAAATTTTCTCATTCCCGTAGGAAATAGGAGTCCATCGGGAAATTTTCATGGCTGCCATCACGGGGTCCTCTTCCATTTCTGAGGTGTCTGTCGCCCCTGCTCCGGAGAATGACTCCGTTAGCCGAACTGCCTTCCGAAGATCGTACTGCAGTGTTCCAGTGAACGCAGGGCCAAAGCTTGTCATGCTGTCTCTCTGCTGCCTTCTCCCTCTCTTGGGCTTCCCATCTTGTGCTATCCTTCTACTGGGGCTTCCCTCTGTGCTATCTTCTCCCTGGGCTTCCCTTTCTGCACTTTCCTATCTGGATGCCTGTCGGTCGGGTCGTTCTCTTCTTTCTCCGCTCTTCCCAATTTACGCAGGTCCATCTACTGCCAGTCGGGCCCTCTCTTCTTTCTCCGGTCTTCCAATTTACGCAGGTCTTTCTCCGCTACCCCTTTTCTCTCTCTTCCGTCTGCCGGGTACCTGTTTTTTCCCTCATAATGGTAAGCCCTAGTCTAGGCCTCATTTCATTCCATGCTTTTAGCTGCGTCCTTCCATGCAGTAAGTAGCTTGACCAATTCAGCCATCTTACCTGACAAATCAACAGTACTCACCACGAGGGGAAATGACAAAAAAGGAACAAGAAAAAATTTACTGTTACTCTATCTAGGAATATTGCTGTCGCAAAAACCCGCAACTCAGGACTAGCACCAAGTCTGACTAATAACTACCTGAAAAAAAAAATTCAAGTTATCCAGTTTACCCCAAAACCCCGAATCTTACTTTCCTGTCAAGACAAAAAAATTAGATTAGCCATCAATTACCCTAAGTAAGTCATAAACAACCTTACTATCATACTAACATCTAAACTGACTACAAACCTTGTGTGGAAAAAAAAACTATAGTTCTGGATCAGTCTTAATATAGCTCAAGTCTCGGGGGATTTTTTTTTTTGAAATGTCTATTTCCAGAACTTTCTTCAGAGACAATCTATGAATCTAGAAATTGATCCCAACAAAGATGTTCCCAAGGACGACGCCACCCACTTTGTCACGAAAATGGATTTTAAAGACTAGAGGACTGTCTACATATAGTGACAAAGATGGACAATAGTCAGAAGAAAGACTGAAATGATAGATTCAGATAGAAATATCAGTGCAAAATGTGGAAAGTTGAGACCATTGGCTCCGAGGTTGAGAACGGTAGGTTGAATTCTTTCCCTCGCCACTTCGGACGTTTTTAAATTGCTATGGCCTCGATCGCCACCTCTTAAAATACCACTAAGGGGATTAAGGTTCAAGTATGATCACATTACACCATGATACGTTGCAGAGACAACACTAGGTACTAGTATGGTCGCTCTCTGTACTGTACATTAAAGGAAGCTGACTGATGTCCAGCTACAATTTATACAAGTTTATTATACACCTATAAACAAACTTCATATACATGTCAAATAACATCAAGTGCGAGGATGCAATCCTGAAACAAACTCAAGCACAGTTAAAAATGAATCAACCCCAACCCTTCTCCCACAATTGAAACCTGTATGGAGAACGAAGGTAAGGTTAACTGAAATGAACTACCACTGCCACTTGATGTCGCCTACACGCCCAAACTAGCTGTTCTAAATTCTAACTCTAACTCTAAGTCCACTGATAGCTGGGGAACGTGCGACTTACGAAGTGTCTACCCAATCTCTGCACAGACTTCGGTTCTACACAGCCTATCCTGGAATCTCCTGAACACAACGAACTGCACCTCTAAACTTCAGCAGCTGGCCTCTGCTATGACTCACCAAAACTAACAGTTCTTGCCTATCTGTGCTGACTTCAGTAGAGAGAATGTTTACCCTCTCTCTCTCCCACTTAACTCTGGAATTGATGACTGAGGTTTAACAGAACCCCACTGGATTCTGGACTGGAACTGTAGCTGACTTTTCTACCACTCTGAAATTACGTGATTTACCGAGTACCTATAACTTTATTAAGGGCAGTGAAAGAAGCGGAACATTAAAATTACCACAACAACGCGGGCATGCATGCCAAATCATAGGCGTGTGTGTAACCAGAATGAGCGTCAGAGAGCCTCAGGATTTATCCACAAAAAATCCTATTCGCTGGGAAGGGAAAATGTCTTCCCCTGGTGGAGGAAAAAGTATTATTTTCTTCATCTCCTTCCATCCGCACTGGCACTTCATGGCGAGCCTCTTTGGGTGTCTGCGATGGTACGACGATCCACCACTGTTGGCCGTGGGGGGAGAAATTTTGAGGGTATCCAAAAATTCTGTCCTGATTTGCTCTTCCCCACAAAAAGCCGGTACCTGCTGGTTCAGCAGACGAAACACAAACAAAAACAGCTGTAAACAAAAACGTAATTATAAATCTATTTCTAATAACAACCACCTCCCTGACTCTTCAACACGTTATGCACCTCTCATACAAAATCATGCCAACACCGTCCGCTCCTCTCCCTGTTGCCCTTTCTCACTACCTGAGCCTACAAAGTAAACCTTGGCTACCCAGATCGCTTGTTCTGCCTGTGACTATTACGTATCCCGAGCAATAACAAGCATAACAATATTTTTCACTGGCCTTGTCTGGGCAGTACAGTGACGTTTTACTGTGGCCTACTTCGTTTACGCTTGACACTAATGCCGTAATAGTGATTAATACAAAAATAAAACTAGCCCTCCTACTAGGAATTCCTAAAATTCCCGTCTCAGTTAATGATTAATTCACCTCAAAAGATTGAGAATAAAATAGATTTATTCCTTAACGTTAAATATTATATTTCATCTCCATCTTCTGAAATACATCGCAGAATAAACAAAGCACAATCAATAAACCTATAACCCCTGGTTTACGCTAGCATCTACATGCCGTCAAAAAATAAAGGTTTATTACATAATGGTTAATCAATTAAATCTCGGTAGTTACAAACACTGTGTGATTTACAATTTTAATGACCACGGGTGCTTCTCTCCCCCTCGTCCCTGATGGAACATTTCGTATCAATAAATATAACCGTAAACCAAATAACGCCTGCTCAGTGCTTTAGACAAATTACGCCTCTTTCACTCCCGTCCACCAGATAGATGTGGTACTTTATAATTTATAAAACATGCAGCAATACATTCTCAAATAAATCCCTTGAAATACACACCACGTCCCGTCTCATTCTGTAAATTCGAATAAACCAGAGATGAAGGTGGGTTTTCTCTTCCCGACCATACTTTGCAATAATAGAAAAGCGGTGATATCTCAACTTTTTAAACATGCCGCTTTTCTATTCCGTTTCAAAAGGATTAAATGGACTATAGAAAGTTTCCTCAAGTCTATCACTAAGATCATATTTGATGGCTCTGGCTTTTAAGAATTAACATTAAACTTACAACTGCCCAAAGATACTTAATAATGAATCGGCCTTAGGCCTAGAAAAAATTAAATAAAGGTCCTCAACTCAAAAATTCATGCATACCAAAAGCTCGAATGTTCCTTACTGAAGGACATTCGACATGGACTCTGGCAACCGGCTTAGCAAATTTTTCATTAAAAGAGGAAAGAGGCTATACGAATATAGGAACGTACATGAGTTTTAGACAAAGAAACGGGATTAAGCCTAGCCCTCTAGTGGCAATGAAACAAAAATGGCCAAAATATATATATAAAAAATCCCGAAAAATGTGTCTAGCTGCATGCCTATCTTTAAAAAAAGACAATCTGGTGCCAATCCTGATCTAGCATCTATAATCTTTCTTCTAGAAAAATACTGTCTAATTCCCTACACCCCCATTCTAAACACATAAAGAAGAACCATAAAGCAGATGAGATCAAACTCCCTCGTGATCTCATCTTGAAAAAACGTAAATAATAGAAGGAGAAGAAACATGGAGAAGGATTACCTGTAATCCCTCCTAAAATATAGTGAACAAATTGCAAGGAGAAAAAGACATGGGCCATTTGAAAGACAGAATCTCAGTACTTTCGTCACAACCAAGTTGACATAATCTCTATATCAGACTATACCATGTTGACATAATCTCTATACCAGACTCTATACCATGTTGACATAATCTCTATACCAGACTCTATACCATGTTGACATAATCTCTGTGAAGAACAAACAGGACTACCACACCCTCAGGCACGTCACACAAGGTGACTAATACAAGGTTGTACATGGGGTTGATGACCTCATTATATAAAACAAATAGCCACAGAAAACACAGCTACAAGATCATGTGACTGCATGGTCCAGGCTTCCTGTAAGGGGGACCAGTTACTGTGGTGACCGCATGCTCAGTAAGGAGCACACAGGAAAATTATGATATAAAAAGCAGAGTTATTTCTCTTTGTATCTCTTATCTAGTGATTTCATTATTGCATTAATGAAGTGTATAAAAGCCTGTTTTAATTACATTCCCCAGCTGACATCCATTGATGGTGAGTTGAAAAAGTTATCTGAAATGCTCAGGTCCTTATCCAGCATTCAAAGTGGATGATGTTTTTCTGAATGTGGTTCAGATGCCTCTCTGGAGATAGCCAAGCCCACTGTTTGCAGAGGGAAACGAAGTAAAGATTAGAGTATATCCTTCATGAATACTGACTCCATGAGAAGAGCAGAATGACAACATTGCCATATCCTACTTCCTTGAGAGAGGAAACTATATGATAATGATAGTAGCCTACTTAATGAAAGAAGATAACACAGATGTGGCTGAAGAAGTGATAACACAGATGTGGCTGAAGTAGAGCCATCGAAGAAAATGAAATGAACTGTATACAGGCCGGCATCACCATTTTCCTTTTTGGTTCCTATGAAACATTGACCAATCATTGCAGTTGGTCCTCTTATAGAAAACTTGCAGTGATAGATTCTGTAGTGTTTGTTGTATATGGTGAAGTTGCCAGCCTTGTATTATAACATACCTGAGGGAGGAGAAGTCAATTGTCAGAACACATTCAGAGCAGGCGTCTAATGAGTGTGAAAACAATGTTTTTGTAAACAAGAAATTGAGCTTTTCCTTTGAAGACGACCATGAACTTCTCAGAACCTTGTTTTATATTATTAATTTTCTTATAGCTCAGGGTCTACTAAACTTATAACAAATCTAATGTGACAAAAGTGTTATAATGCAATGATGAGCTTCATAGTCAGCCTTGGTGCTTACAACTCGAACAATAAAAAAAAGCCTTAATAAATTGAACTATATGATTAAAATCCAGTATGGCTGCTGTTCCATGGCACGCAATTGCAGTATACATCACATGTTTTGTTATGCATAATTAAAGTTAAAGTTAGTTGCTTATCCTTTACAGGACGTGGCAATCAACCCCAGCTTTTATTGGCTGTTTGTGATTTTTCTAGGCAATTTTTTTTCATTCAGTAGTTTGCCATTGCTTTCTGAACGGTACGGCGCTTATACCATTATTAAAAATCCACACAAAGCGATCTGCTACCAAACCACCTGCAGCCTGTTTCGAACCTGGTATATCTGGATTATGAAACTGCGTTCATATCCATTAGGCCACAGACGCCAACTATGTATAATTAGTAGTGTTTTATGTTAAGCCTGTACATTTTAATTGAAATTTTCTATGAAAATAGCATGTCACACTGTATAGCTTTTCCCCTTAAAGTCTGAAAATATCTGGGAATAAATTTGGAAGTGACCATGTGCCAGTAAATAAAACTAAACCAAACAGAGTATAATATATATATACTTTCTACATACTTAGTCTTTCCTCTTGTACCCTGGGGTGTAGAGGTTGCCAAAGAGACCGCCATACTGTCCTGTCGGCTGTCTTCCTTCTGGCCTGGCTCCAGTCTAGTCCGTGGTAATCCTTCGTGCACTGCCTCAGCTCTGGTTCATTCTTTGCATCTCGGCCTCCACAGTTTTCTGCCAAGTTGTTTTTGGTTGGCCTCTCTTTCAGGGGTCCATAGCATAGCTGTTCTTGTGATGGCATCAGGATCTCTTCTGAGGATGTGGCCAACCCAACTCCAGCATCTACCAGCTATGATGGTGTGCATATCCTCTTGGTTACTCCGTGTAAGCAACGTCAGTCCTTCAGCGATTGTCTAATGTCCTCCCATCAAACTCTGAATTGTCCTGGATCCCTGGCTCTTGGTTTCTCATATTTTTGTCGTGGTAGCCGAGATCTGAGACTTAGCCTTAAATGGTTAATACTTTGTCCTCTGCATTATTTTGGGTTACCCAAGTACGTCGCACTGACTCTGTCATGGTGGAAAATTATGGTAAGGTAAAAGTAGTTCTATAGCAGATATTGCCGTAAGGGAGTGAAGTGTTAAAGACTTCACTATACTAGATACAGCTTCGAAAGGTGGAGGTAACAAGTTCCTTTCCTTGCTGCTTTTGCCTTCCTTAATTCAAGAGCAGAGTCAGGTACCTATTTACAGCTGGAGTGTGATACCACTGTGTTTTGAACTTAGAAGCGAGAGGCCAGCGCTCTAACCATGCTGCTAATGGGACACTCAAAATTAAATGTAGGTCTAAAAGTAAGATAGAATCATAAAACCTATGATTGATCATTTTGTCTCCAAATAGTAGGAACAAGAATCAGATTTATGTAGAAGTGCAAGACAAGTCTAGCAAAGACACTTTTGTTGTGATGGACTTGGTCATAAAGAAGAAAACATAATTTGTGTGTGTGTGAGACTCATATGAAATAAATGTGAAAAAAAGGAAGAGCTCCCAATGTCACTTTCTTGCAGTGATGTATCATTTTGATACATTTTGGCGGAGCACCCATATTTTCTTACTCCATGTAACAACAAATTTAGAGGTTTTGCTGCCCCGTCATGTTGACACACATTATCAGCCAATGAAACAATTCAAATTAAAATGAGCTTGCTTTTTCTTTAAGTACCATACCAGGTGGAGTCGATGATCATGTCTCTCCATAACTTTATGTCTCTATTACTATAAGCTTGCTTCTTCTTCAATTACCATACCTGCTGGCATAGGTGATCATGTCTCTCCACAACTTCCTGTCTTCTGTTACTACTTATCAGTTGTGTTATTGACATCTTTCCATGTCAGGAGACTCTGCGGTATCTTTTCTCATTGTTGTCCTTTTTCTATTTTCCCTTCAATCTTTCATGTTGTCACAATCTTTCATGTTGTCACAATCTTTCATGTTGTCACAATCTATTCCAACTTCCTTCTTCTCATAAAATGAACTACAAGCTTCAGATCGTGGTCAAATTGAACTTTTCCTGCTCCACGTCAGAAATAGGTATTGTTTAAATTACTTGTTTAAAATGTAACGTTTGGCTAAATAAAGTAGTGTCACCAAGATTACATATACCTAGTCCATGAGCTGCCATGACTGGCTTACAGAATATCAGGGTGGTCATTACTACGGGCTCAGAGGACATAATGAGTTAACACATTAACTACCGAGTTGAAAAACACTCTGTGGCGCAGTTAAATTTGGTTCCCACTTTCACTCTGCAGGTGTATGCACAAAGTAAGCTGTAGTTTTCGTAATTGTTTACAGATTTTTATGAATTACTCGTCATTTTAAAGATAAATGAATGGACTATTACAATAAGCTGAAAGAAAATTATGTTTACATGTATAGTAAATATTATTAATAATATTAATTGATTGAAAGACAAAGAAAGTTTCAATTTTTTCATTATCATAACTGCTTGCGCCCCACCACTATCAAAATCACTATTTCAATCAATGTGCACACTGTTTTCACTCTTGTCCTCATCACTAGATCTATCAGTCAATTGTTGAAACAAGTTTCTAGTCTGTTCAGCCATTAGACAAGATGTACAAGCATTTTTTGTGGTCCTATCACTAATTGTCACGGTAAACAATTTTACACAATTTGGTAACTAACCCAAAACGTTGAAAAATATGAACATAATATCAATTTTCCAGTGTTCTACAACAACCATGCTTTGGGAATTTGTTTTCCGGTGGCAACTTAAAATCTTGAACCAGATCAGAAAGTGTTTCAGTACATTTTTCATTCATTTTATTACTAAACATGGATCGACGCTCTGAGCGGCTCGGGTCCAAATGATGGTATTTCATAAGCCGGTCCCACCGGCTCACGGTAGTTAATGTGTTAAGTAAATAATTTAGAAATATAATAGCCACTGGCTTGGTGCGGTTCCTGGACGTTTGTGAAGAGTTAAAGTAAGAACAGAACTACTTCTCCCTCAGGTATGTCAAGGTGACTAATATGAGGATTGGTATGGTGGTATGTCAATGTGACGAAAGTACTGAGATTCTGTCTTTCAAATGGCCCATGTCTTTTTCTCCTTGCATTTTGTTCACTATTTTTAGAAGGGATTACAGGTAATCCTTCTCCATGTTTCTTCTCCTTCTATTATTTACGTTTTTTTTTCAAGATGAGATCACGATGGAGTTTGATCTATGTGTTTAGAATGGGGGTGTAGGGAATTAGACAGTATTTTTCTAGAAGAAAGATTATAGATGCTAGATCAGGATTTGCACCAGTGTCCTTTTTTTTAAAGATATTGCGTGGCCATATACACATTTTTCGGGAGTTAAATTAATTGCGGCCATTTTTGCTTCATTTCCGCAGTATAGGGCTAGGTTTAATCTCGTTTCTTTGTCTAAAACCCATGCACGTTACATCAGAACGATCTAAGGTTCTGATTGGCTGAGAGGTAACTGCAGTTGAAACGCAGAGCTCTCATTGGCTTTAGAACCACGCCGCGCATATGACGTCATGAAGTCGGCGCGTGGGGGTCTTGATTATAAAAAGGCCTATATTTCATAGCCTCTTTCTCTTTTAATGAAAAATTGCCAAAGCCGGGTTGCCAGAAGCAAATTGTCGATTGCCTTCAGTTGGACATTCGAGATTTGGTAAGCATGAATTTTTGCGTGAGGACTTTATTTAATTTTTCTAGTCCTAGCCGATCATTTAAGTTTCTTGGGAAGTTTTAGTTTAACGTTAATTCTCATCGGCAGAGCCATCAAATTCGATCTTAGTGATAGACTTGAAACTTTTTAGGTCCATTTAATTCCTTGTTGAAAGAATAGCGGCATGGTTTAAAAGTTGAGATATCACCGCTTTGTATTATTGCAAAGTCGGTCGGGAGAGAAACTCGCATCTGCGAATTTTATTTATTTACAGAATAGTCGGGAGCGTGTAATGTGTATTTTCATTTGTGATTTTAGTGAGAGTATTGATGCTCGCTATTTATATAGTTACGCATATAACTGTGGACGGAAGTGATAGAGGTATTAATTGGAGCACGTGTGTGCTATCAGTAATGAATATGTATGCAGGAGCGCGTGGTTGAAAAAACTGCGGCACCACGTGGCTGAACTACGGGGTTTTCAATTTGATAATCGGGGGTTATGAATAACTTTTGACGGCAGGTAGATGCTAGCGTAAACAGGATTATATATGTTATTGATTGTGCATTATTGTTCTGTGAATTCAGAAGATGGGAGAAGTAATTTTAAAGGGAATTATTTTTTGTATTACATTTTGAATGTGATTACTATTATTGACGGGAATTTTAGGAATTCCTAGAGAGGGCTAGTTTTAGTTTGTGTTAAACATTACGGCATTAGTGTCAGCGTAAGAAGTAGGCCACAGTACGTCTGCCCAGACGGGCCAGTGAAAATATTGTTGTTGCTCGGAGTTAGTCAGGCAGAACAAGCGATCTGGGTTAGCCAATGTTTACTTTGTAGGCTCAGGTAGAGAGGGGAGTTACGTGGTGAAGAGTAAGGAAGTTAATTGTTATTTGAAATGTATTATTATGGTTTGTTTAGCTGTTGTTTTGTTTTGTCTAAAACAGCAGGTACCGGCTTTGTGGGAATGAGAGCGGAATTTTGAGACCACAAAATTTCTCCCACGGCAAAGTTGGGGCATTCGCAGAACCGCAAGGGTTTTACGGTAGTTGCCAGTAGTGGAAGGAGAGGAAGAAAATACGTTTTCCCAGCCAGGGGAAGACATTTTCCAGCGAATAGGATTTTTGTGGATAAATCCTGAGCTCTGACGCTCGTTACACACGCAGATTTGGCAGGATGCCAGCGTTGTGGTAATTTTGTGTTCGTTTCTTCACGGCCATAATAAAGCCGACGGCCCAGTTATAGGTACTCGGGCAGGTAATTTCAGAGTGGTAGAAGTCAGCTACAGTTCCAGTCCAGAATCCAGTGGGGTTCTGTTAAACCTCAGTCATCAATTCCAGAGTTAGTGGAGAGAGAGAGGGTAAACATTCTCTCTACTGAAGTCAGCACAGATAGGCAGAACTGTTAGTTTTGGTGAATCATAGCAGAGGACAGCTGCTGAAGTTTAGAGGTGCAGTTAGTTGTGTTCAGGAGATTCCAGGATAGGCTGTGTAGAACCGAAGTCTGTGCAGAGATTGTGTAGTCACTTCGCAGTCGTTCCAGCTATCAGTGGAGTTAGAGTTAGAATTTAGAACAGCTAGTTTGGAGTGTAGGCGACATCAAGTGCAGTGTAGTTCATTTCAGTTAACCTTACCTTCTTTCTCCATACAGGTTGCAATTGTGGGAGAAGGGTTGGGGTTGATGCATTTTTAACTGTGCTTGATTTTGTTTCAGGTGTGCATCCTCGCACTTCATGTATTTTGACATGTATATGAGTTTGTGTATAGGTGTATAATAAACTTGTATAAATTGTAGCTGGCATCAGTCATTTCCTTTAGTACAGTAGCTATATGTTGTCTGTACCTTGGTGTTTGTGAATCTTAATTGAACCTTATCCCCATAGGGTAGTTAGAGGTGGTTCGAGGCCATAGCAATTTAAACGTCCGAAGTGGCGAGGAAAGAATCAACCTCGGTTCTCAACCTCGGAGCCAATGGTCTCAACTTTCACATTTTGCACTATATTTCTATCTGAATCTATCATTTCAGTCTTTCTTCTTACTATTGTCTTGTCACTATATGTAGACAGTCTCTAGTCCTAAATCCATTTCGTGACAGTCAAGGTGACTAATATGAGGATTGGTATGGTGGTATGTCAAGGTGACTAATATGAGGATTGGTATGGTGGTATGTCAAGGTGACTAATATGAGGATTGGTATGGTGGCATGTCAGGTGACTAATATGAGGATTGGTATGGTGGCATGTCAGGTGACTAATATGAGGATTGGTATGGTGGCATGTCAAGGTGACTAATATGAGGATTGGTATGGTGGCATGTCAGGTGACTAATATGAGGATTGGTATGGTGGTATGTCAAGGTGACTAATATGAGGATTGGTATGGTGGCATGTCAAGGTGACTAATATGAGGATTGGTATGGTGGCATGTCAAGGTGACTAATATGAGGATTGGTATGGTGGCATGTCAAGGTGACTAATATGAGGATTGGTATGGTGGCATGTCAAGGTGACTAATATGAGGATTGGTATGGTGGTATGTCAAGGTGACTAATAGGAGGATTGGTATGGTGGTATGTCAAGGTGACCAAAATGAGGATTGGTATGGGAGCTGGCAACCTCATCATATAAAACAAATTGCAACATAAACCACGTCTGCAGGAGCATGTGAATGTTGGTGCAGACTTTAATGGTAATAACAAAAGTTTTCCTCATCCACTGACTCAGGATTTATTCATGATATTTTACTTTTGTCCCGAACTGTTCATTAGATGTTATTCTCATCTAGAGTTACCACTAGCTGTTTCCTTAACCCACTATCAAGCCTTAGTGTCAAAGGTCAGCTCTTCTTGTGCATAGGATCCATGTATAATCTATTTTTGTCTGACATCATATCTGTGCTGAATATTTGTTATAAAATTACTTTATCTTATTTTGTAAGTAATGTGACGAAACTGCTACATTCATCCATTATGCATCTGGCGTGGGTTAGGAAATTATCCTACGAAGGAAGGCCTATGTTCCTTGGGTAGCTAAAGGATATTGGTTGATGATTATGGGTTAGGAAATTAGTTGCAGCCATTTTGAAGTGTATCGTTTGTGTGCATATATAAGTGGTGGCTGTAAATAAAATTACGTTTATGTTTAATTATGATTATTATTAAAAACTTTGAAACTTAAGCTTCTTTCTTTTCTTTTGTTGTATGAAGTCGGTAAACATAACACCGCAGATGGTAAACAATGAAGTCTAACACAGAAGTCATAATCTTTAACTGAAATGTCAAGGTAGTCCTATTGTAAGACTG